>OZ014469.1:6492580-6903709 GCA_963965965.1 Trididemnum nubilum
GGGCTAGGCCTACTGCTTTGTTGTATTCATTACAATGAAGCTTTGAGATCCAGCATAGCTATGAAAAATCACTCTAGGATTTACAGCCTTAGCTGTCTAGATCCAAATTAACTTGGCTAGCCTAGGGCTATCGCGAATCTAACTTTGCCAACAACCTAGGCCTACTCTTTGGACTGATAAATAGACGCTAAACCATACAAATGAACTATTTACATTATTTTCTAGCAAACTGCGATCGTAAAAATCAAATCAGTGAATTAGTTGGTTATCGTACTACAGCCTGCAAGCAAGCGCTGTTGCGCAACTGCTTGCGAAGGTTGCGAGCGGTCGCAACCTTTCGCGAGCTGTCGATGACGTCAAATTTTGGTTGCTTTGCGTCCAGTCTAAACGCACCCTTAGGGTGCGTTTTCACTGGACGCGAAGCGACGCGAAGCAACCAAAATTTGACGTCATCGACAGCTCGCGAAAGCTAGCGAAAGGTTGCAACCGGTTGCAACCTTCGCAAGCAGTTGCGCAACAGCGCTTGCTTGCAGGATGTAGTAAGATAACCTACTAAATCACTGATTGGATTTTTACAATCGCAGTTTGCTAGAAAATAATGTAAATAGTATATTTGTATGGTTTAGCGCCTATTTGTCAGTCCAAAGAGTAGGTTGTTGGAAAAGTTAGATTTGTGATAGCCCTAAGCTAGCCAAGTTAATTCGGATCTAGACAGCTAAGGCTGTAAATCCTAGAGTGATTTTTCATAGCTATGCTGGATCTCAAAGCTTCATTGTAATGAATACAACAAAGCAGTAGGCCTAGCCCCACGACATCTAGCTTTTAAAACAAAACTTTTTTCTGGGCAGCATAGCAGAAGCTATTGTATCAGTTCAGTGGTTCTTTTGGCTGAGCAGCTTTTGCTTTTTTGTCTTAAAGTAAACTTAAACTAACATGTTGTTTTTTTTTCAGAATATAAAATAACCCACCAACAGGCTAGTTTTGAGTGTGTTGATAGTGTTTTTACCCATTGTTTGTTAGCTTGTTGCTTTAAAAGTAACCACAATTGAACAATTCCTTGAATACTGGAAAACTCACAAAAGTTTTTTCACTGTCTGCTTGACCAAGCCAACTTGGTGAATAAAACTGTATTTAGAATTGGTTTCAAGCTACACTGCTACATACAATAGAGCTAGATAGATACAAAAAATCGAAAAATTCCTATGAACTTTTGGATTGGCCAATTAGTAGTCACTTCTTTGAATAGCTACAAACATGGAATTTTTTCTTCTGAATGTCCTCTTAAAAGTCTTCTTGATTCTGAAGGTTTGTGACAGTGATCAAGTTGAACTGGAAGCAATGGTTTTGGACTATCCCAAGTTTTATAATCATGAATATTGTGGTCTGGTGGTAGTGATTTTTCACTCCAGTTCTATGTGATGAAAATAGAAGTGTCAAATATGTTAAATATTCATTTACTGTGTCTTTGTGTAATATCTGAATTTAGTTGTTTGTGAATTTCAAAACATTTTTACTGTCTCTTAAAATTTTTACTGCTTTACATGATGAATAAAGTGACAAAGTAAACAATTTTAAGTCTGAAGTTCAATCATTGCAATTACAGTCAGTGTATTTAGATGAACTAGAAAGCCAATATATATCTAACCAGTAGAAAGTGAGTTCTATTTTTTTGCTGAAGTTACAATTATTGGTAGAGAAGTACCCGCCAAGCAAGTTTATTAATATTGTTCCATTCTCATTAGTCAACACTAAACAAAAAACTTGATACAGCATTTCAAATGAAAATAATTGGACTGGGGAAGGAAGCGTCAGTTACATGAAAATGTGAGAACTAACAACACTTTTATTCAGATGCTTGAGTAACAATTTTCACAGAAAAAAATCTAAATGTTTTTTTTTTATCAGGGGCATAACCAAAAACTTGCTAAGAGGGGGCTTGACCTTACAGCTATTAATTTGTCTATGTCTTACAAACGGTGGTTTAAAGCGAAGCCCTTTGAGGTAAACGCGACCGTCGCAACGTAGCCTACTGGTACCGCAAGAAAATGCAAACTAATAAAATGCTCTTGATAGCATTTAACTTCGCACTAAATATCGATAAGCGCTCCGCTAGCGAATAAAACACCAAACTTAGTTTTAGAGGCTGACTTTTCCTCAAAGCAACTGCTGGTATCAGGTATCACTGTTCTAAATTCTTGTCCTTCGATGATAGTGTCAAATCATGCAAAAACTGCTATGTTTTTTTGCTTTCTCCAGCAAATCAACACAGCAATCCATTGCACAATAAGCAAAAAATCCACTACATAACTGATGACAAATCCAGCTTTCATTTTCACTCATAGCGTTAACATTGCGAGTCTTCATAAACAGCACTAAATGACACATTCCAACAAATGTTTAAGCTTACTACAGGTATCATAACATGCTTGCCTGAAAAAGAAACATCACATCAAAAAAACAACATAGTTAATGATTTAAATGTACCTGTAGACTAGCCTATTGGTTTACACTCTACAAGATACCGGTTGATCTACCACTACCATAATGAGACATGGATGGTGAAAGCATTTAAGGATTTGTTAACTGAGTAAACACCTAAAGAGAACTTTTGACATCTGCTACCAGCTTTTTGCGTTTCTGCATCAAAACCCAGAACTGTCATCGTCAAGACAGATTATGGCAAGTTTTCAGTTGAAGGATCTAAACATATCATTGATAGGTAGTAAATAGGCTAAGTACTATGGTACTACTACGTTTTTGAAGAAAAGACTAGTTTTTTCATTACCAAATTCGATCTACTGTACTTCGTTTTTCACTTATACTTTACAAACTTTTTTCTCAAGATTGTTTTGTAACCTCAGCTATTACTCTAGACTCTTCTTCACGGTTATTGCGTAATAACACAATATACACTCAATTTTCGTTTTACCGGTAATTCCAGCGCGCTATGACGAAACAGAACCTGTGATTACTATAATAGCTCTTCAATAATAAAGTACACAAAGCTTTCTGCTAATTGAATACATTTTAAAAGTAAGTTATTGAAATTAGCCTATGAAGCGACCAGTCGCGAAGATTAGCAACCTCTCGCGAAGGTTGGCAACCTTCGCGAGTGACGTAATCGACCACTCGCGAAGGTCGCCAACCTTCGCTTCGCGTTGCTTCGCGTCCAGTCTAAACGCACCCTTACTCGCGTTTTTGGTTTCACGTTTGAGACGTGTTTCATAATCGGCAGGTGAACCACGACTCAAAACGTCAATTGCGGCCCCGAAGAGACTGTAATTAAACGTACTTCGCAGCTTTAATAAAAGCACGATCTAGATACTCTGCATTGAGAGTAGGTTTCACAAATTTAATGCCTTCACTTTTAGCAGTAAAATATTCAGCAAAAGCCATCGGGTAGGCTAGTCATTTTTTTTAGAGTGCAAAGATTGCCAGCAGGTTTACTGTAATTAACTGATCGAGACCGTTTTCATCAATATCTGATAATTCGCTATACAAAGTTTTACAAACTACAGGAGCAGACTCGGGAGATACATTGACATTTTTCTGCAGCAAAAATTTTGGTCCTTCTTAGAGTTGTAAATCGGGCTCTTCGGGTCGGGTTCGGGCCTAAAGTTGGCAAAATTTCGGATTTAATTTGGGACTGAGACGTCCTTTTCGCCTTAAGTGCATAAAAATATAATCAAAATAACTTGGCAACAGTGCTAAATTTTTCAGACCTAATTTAACTTTCGTTTTTTTTTTCGGGCATGATTGGGGCTTCAAATTAGTTTTTGGGTTCGGGTCTAAAGTAGTCGGCCCGTTTACAACTCTGGTCTTTTCAACCATAACTTGACCGACTCTGGGTTTTTACAAGCAGTTTTACAAGTGCCCCTATCAGTAGGGTTTTGAGTTGTGTTAACATACTTCTACGCCTCACTAGGGGCCACACAAAAGATGCAGTCTACCCTACGTTTAACAAAACAAGCTAGTTTTAAATTCGGATTAGAAATCCAATTCAAGCACTGCCACAGAATCCGTCCAAAAATGAGTATTACAATCAGTTTGAAATATTTCCTCTCTAGCCTGTGACATCAATTCCCTATCAATTTTTGCATTCTCAAGTTTCCTGCGAGAAATCACCAAGTTAGCCTGATGCGTTAACACTAACCTAGACTTTCCCAGAACAAAACTCACTTTCAGTTTACCATCAACTAAACAGCGCAAATATTCCACACAATAAAACGCAGAATTACCGCGTCACAAAAACCATAAAGCTAAAACTTAAAGAAATACTGCTTAAAATCGGTTTTATTGAAAAAATGAAAACTACTTGAGGTAATAAAGAGATGCCCCAAATATTTTCCCCAATTCCGTTTATTTGCAAAAATACCATTAACTCCTTTTGACTCTGTACCAATTTGTGACGTCATAACAGGCATGGGTTTGCAAAATTTTTCCTCTGACTAAGGAATGCGATTTTCCATGAGGAAGGTAAAAGGATTCTACAGTAAACAGCGATTCTAATTTAAACTAAATTCATCGATAGCATTATACACGTGATACAGTATAATCTATTGTATCAAAGTTAGACCAGCTTTGGTGATGTTTGTAGCCTATGAATGATATAAAACTTGAGCCAAAAACAATTATATTGTAAACCAAGCCTGGTAGCCCATGTCTGCAGTAAGTCCAAATTATATAGGCTTACTGTAGCTATCTCCTAACATAAGAGCCCTATAACAACACCAACCTGGTCTACCAGTTCTACTCATGCCAACTCTTTTTTTACTGAGCTATGGGAAGTTCCATTACCGGTATCGTACAAACAGGAGCAAAGCAATTTTTACGAAGAATCGAAGAAGTTACGCTGTTTAACGAGGTGCGTAGCTCTGAAATTCGAAAATTTCTTAACAACGAGCCGTTACTTTTCCGAATTGAAAGATCGCAGCTTAGATGGTTTGGCCATGTAAGCAGAACGCCTTAGGAAAGACTCCCCAAACAAGATTTACTTGCCAAAGCAAATAGGAGAAGACCAGTTGGACGACCTAGAACTAGATGGACCGATTACATTGAAGATCTTGGATAAAATCGCTTGGGACTTCGCCCTAGCGAAATGATGGAGGTTGTCGCGATCGTTAATACTTGGCTGGAGTACAACCTTTAATCTCTAGAATTGCCCACGTCGGCTGAAACTAGAGAACGACTGAGATGTTAATTGACGAATCGAAAATGGCAGTTGACAGTTCCTTTAGCTTCTTGAATCTCAGAAAGCAGCACACCAATCTTAAATTAAAACTTCTATTTAAGATTGAAACACAAACCAACTAACTGAGCAAAATCGCTCCACTCACACCTCTTAATTAATGGCTATAAGAGCCAACCCCAGATACACAAACTCGGCTTAACTGCCTACGAAACTAATACCTAAAAATTATCCACTTTTAGAATATTAGAATAATTAGAATGAAAAACGACCCGCCTGTTTATACTACGGCAAAAGCTATTGAATACCCCAGAACAATCCCTGATACGTCACGATAGAAAAAATATACGAGCTTACGACAACAGATTTCCACATAATTATGATGTCACAAACTTCAAGTCTAAATATAGCAATTAAGACAAGTAAACAACTAATTATTCTGGTGACTAATGGAAGACAGTAGAAAATACTAGAAAGGAATTATCTGGAATATCTCGAATATTCTAAATCAAAAAAGCGGCAAAATTAGTAAATCAGTCACATATGCATTAAAATACAGCAAATAATCATATCTCAAGCATACAAAATTATTATTCGTGACAGAGGTGATGGAAGACCGTGAGGTATGGCGGCTTAATCTCGAGCTGCTGCCCCAGCAACCCTCACGTAAAAGCCGGCAATGACGAAAGAAGAAGAAGAAGAAATTATGTTATACTAAAAATCAAAGTTAGACCAAGCATTATGCACACAAACAGCAGCTAATTCCAACCGAAGTTTGATTTTATCATCTTTATCTATCTTGTCAGCTCCAAAACTACAACTCAAAACTTTAAAACGTTATTTTCTTAAAAGTGTGTTTTTGGACAAGCCAGTTCTGGTTCTAAGCCCTCGATATTTAGTAAAAATAACATTTTATGATGACAATCTACAACAAAAATAACCTAGTACTCAAATCTTATTAATGTTGCAATATGGACACGATCCGATTTATTGCCCCCTATTCCATTTTGTCATATGACTTGTGTATCGAGTCACAAGTCATAGTAACACATTATGCTCTTACAATGAAGCAAACAACAAAGAATGATTTTCAAAAAAAACTATATATACAAAAATAATCTGAACAATCAAGCAGTTTTTTTGAAAACTTTTTCAAATTTCTTTTTGCGCTGAAGATAACACTTGAAATGATAAGAACAATATTTTATTCTGCAAATAGACATTCAACTACAATTAATGTGGAGTACTTATAAATTTTTGAAATCCAAAAAAACATGATCAAAAACGTATTTAAAAAAATTTTTAAACTCTGTTGCCATATGACTACACTAGTAAAATAAGGGTAAAAATGAGTAGACAAATTCCTTAACATACAAATACTGCTTTGCAGAGAACTTGCCGATGAGTGGGAAGTTTCGGACCAACTATGTAAAAACGTAAAACCACTAAACTTGCTTAATGTATAGAGGCAAAATAATGAAAGAAAAAAATAGTTGGAGACGATTTAACTCTTAAATCAAATTCTAAAATTTGTTTCCTCGCATGTACAGATTTAATCATCGCCTTGCTTTTTATAAACAAACTGATGAACCATTTTTAGAAGTACCAAATTTTTATGATGACAAGCAAGGTTGGTTCAAAAACCAAAATAACCTTTTGGAGCCGATTTGGCTAGTAGGAACCATTCTTGCAAGCGCTTTGGTAGACATTGTAGCTAGCAGAGATGGAGTTGAGGACACAACGCTCGAGGCCAAGGCTAACAACTTAAAAAAACCCGAAGTCGAGGCCAAGAACCGACTTATCAAGACAGACCTTTTAGAGGTCAAGGGCAGGAACGGTCGAGGCCAAGGCCAAAAACCAAAGACACAATTTTTCTAAATCATGATTTGCAGATTTTTTATGTTTTTAAACTCAAGAGTGTTTAAGATATTGCAATTTCGTTAAGTTTTTGATGATAATTCAAAAATAGTAAAAATATTAATCAATGCATAAAAATTGGTCTTAAAAAACAGTTTCACTAAGAATAAAAGAGCTAAAGCTGTCGTAAACTTTTTATTTTACAAAATAAAATGTTTATATGACATTTTATGAATAAAAATATTTTATTTAATAAAATGTTTACGACAGCGTTGGCTCTTTCATTTTGAGTGAAAATAATTAATGCCATTTTGAAGTTTTATACGTTAGCAGCTGATGTTGATTACGTACCGTAGCGGTATCGTGGCAATGAAACAAGGCCATAACCCGTGAATGGGATATCGCTAATATAAACGTAAAAATGGTCAATATTAATACCTTAATTTCATCAAGTTAGGGCCCCGATGCAAACGTCCACTGATTATGGATCCCCACTTTTTTACTAGGTTCCTAAACGTAAACGATATTGTTTGGTTAAACGATTTATTTTCACGGAATTTTTTAAACATTCGTATCTGAGAAGTATTATTGCAAATGCAGTAAATTTATGTTTTTAACATGATTGAAGTAGCGTAACGGGTATATTAATAAGCTCAAGATTTTGACATTAAAAAAGGGGGCTCTGGGGCGAGAGCAAAGTCCCAGTGCCCTATGTTGAATAACATCAGGTTTCTTGTTTTTTTTTGGAGAAAATAGCAACTTTTGTAAGTTTAAAGAAGATTACACACTTGGGCTTTCAAAGCAA
The DNA here is from genome assembly GCA_963965965.1 of Trididemnum nubilum. Taxonomy (NCBI): domain Eukaryota; kingdom Metazoa; phylum Chordata; class Ascidiacea; order Aplousobranchia; family Didemnidae; genus Trididemnum; species Trididemnum nubilum. The sequence continues at coordinate 6,500,431 of OZ014469.1, forward strand.
TTTTGGAAAGAAAATACCATAAATGCTGAATTAGAAAAAGTTTAGTTTTTCCACAATTTCCCAACTTTTGTTTACATTTCATTATATGCGATGTCTTTCTCATATCTAATGTCTATCATTAAATAATCGCGAACGTTTAGGCCCCCAAAAAACACGTTGTTAAATTTAACATAAGATATTTAATTTCAAAAAATAACCTGATGATCCCAGAAGGGTCGTGGTTTTCTAAAAGTTTTTTTGCCATTTAAAATATTTTTCAGTATGACTTGGCACAGTTGGCTTTCACATATGGTATTATTTTTCAAATAAGGACAGGAAACAAAATGACAGACCAGAAGTTTATGTTCTCTTTTGTTTGATTATTTTCCTTTTTAACCAATCAAAAAATAATGCTGTCCTCAAGCCGAGAAAAGAACAGTTTCGTGGACCAGTAGGCTTTGAGGCCCAGGCCAAGGAGGGACGTTCTCGAGGCAAAGGACGTCCTGGAGGACTCCGAATTTTGGTAGATAGCGTAGAACAAAAACGCGAGGAGAAAGTGTTCATTGAATTAGACGATTTTGATGATTGTATTGAGAAGGAAGATACTGATTTCTTAACAGACTGATGGTCAAGCTACTTTGTCTTTGTGATAAAAAATTAAATTATTGAGGCTAGGCTTTTCGCAACTCATAAAACTTATAAAATATCTTATTTAAATGCGAAATCATCACTTGCAACATCAAAATTTTATAAATTAAATAAATTGTACAGTACATTGCTTAAATTTTTGTTAAAAACTTTCCCTCATCAATTACAGCAATAATTGCAAAAACAAATATTTCCGAAAATATGACGTCACAAAATGATGACGTCATCACTTTTTTGACTCTCGTTTGTACGATCCGTGAAAAACTTGTTATCATCTTATCTATAACAACATCACGAACTTAGGGTCGTTTTTGTGTTTATTTACTAACATGTGACGTCATCAATATGACGTCAAACTCTTTCACCTTCATAATACCATAAAAATTTTCTAATTTTGAGTAATAGCCATTTATGGAAACAAATATTATTATTGAAATAAACTCAGTCTGGGATGACAAGCAAAACGCTGAAATGCAATAAATATTGCAAAATAAGTGTCATATTTGCAGTGTAATTTATTAAATAAAAATATGAATCAATATAAACCAAAATCATACAGTATTTTCTAATATGAATGTACTTTCTTCATTAGTGGTATCAAGGCTCTACATCAAATATGACAAATGTTATAGGAGTTGACAAACACTCAAAATGGTAATTTTTTACAACTTTGGTAACATTTTTGTTGCTGCATTGTTACTTCATAACTGTATGATGTCATAAATGCATTTGAAGATTGTCCGTGTCCCACTTGTTGAGTGACCCAAGTTTAAAAATGCAGGTGCATCCATACGAGAAGTGAGAATGAATTAAGTAAAAGTCCACAAAGCTAAAAAATTTAGCCAACTTTTGCGGAAATAATGTCAATATGACGTAAATGGGCAAGAAAAGTGGGTTGGGGACAACCCTAGTCAAAAACTTTAGACTATATTGAGCATCGCTATCAGGGCGGGAAAATTACTTGTTTTTGCTTCAATTACAATTACAAATACTATTACAACCAAAATTTTTCAATTACAATTACAAGTACTCAAGTTCAAGTAATTGTAATTCAATTACAATTATTGTAATTCAATTACAATTACAATGAAAAGGTCGCAGAACATTGCAGCCAATTCACTTACGTACGAAGCCTCGAGTTTTGCTTATGCCAACACTGTGGATTTATTTTGTATTTTTATACCAGACCTATCAAAGCCCCATTTCTCTCTATTCTTGTTCTTCCTTCAATCTTTGTTTGACTTTAATTTTTGCAATACATAATTTCGTTTGTAAGCAATTGTCAAGTATGTTATTGAATTCATATCGCCACCAGCATCTTTATAGTTTTAGCTCAACCATGGTATCATACCGCAATTATTTGCGCAAAAGAAAATAGGTTTTTACACAGCTAAAAATTGTAAAAAATTTGAAATTGTGTACGTTACAACTTCAAATTACAACTACTATTTAACACAATTGTAACTTTTACCAATAAAATTACATATTTAGAATGATGATACAAAATAGAACCATTAATGTCGTTTTGACATGCACACAAGAGCAAAGAAGCATAAAAGCACACAAAATCTTTATATCACAAATAGTATTGAGGTTACAATGGTTACTCACCACCAATTACAGTCACATCTGACGTCATAAGCCAATTCTATGTTAGGCTGTTTCCTGGCTTAAAGTTATAATCATAAGGGTAGCCAGGGGGGGGGGGGCGGGCCTAGTGGGCCCATTCCCTTAATCGAAATGCCACCAATAAGATAAAAATGAGACAAAAAAGCCATGTCTTTTCAGTTTCGGTTTCTTTTCATAGCATCTTCGTGTAAACAGTTCACGCGTACAACAATGATAATTACCAATAATATTGACAACCAGTGGGCCCGGGTCCCTTAAATTCAATTTTTGCCAACCAATTTAAATGTACAACCCGAGTGAAATTAAGGATCATTATCTTTTAAGTTGCTCCCCCAGGCCTTTATCTAACCTTTTTTATAAACGTAATGCAAAAACTAGTGCCGGATTTACCATATGGCACTATGCCAGGAGTTCCGCGCTTAGATGGTAAGACTTTTTGTTTGATCTTTATTTATATTTGGCAATAAAATATTGCAAAAATCCCCAAAATATCTGGACCCTCGCGAAATGTATATCCGGTCCGCGAATAACATGGACAGTTGGGTAATCATCTATTGTGCCGTTTTTCAATAACAATTCACCTCCACCTAGCCAGTTTCTGCAACAAAAAATGCTTTTGAATATAAATAAAGCTAAGGGAAATGCTTATTGAACAAATTACTGTATTTGAATTGAGGGTACCTGGGCCCCCTGGCCGTACATGTACTCCTACAACTGGTTATTTTCATGACAAAACAAAGATCTCAAAGGCAAATCTTTCAGTGGATTATTATTTACTGCTAAAATATTGCACGAGGCAGTGCACCTTACTTCCCCTTACCTGGGCAAAATCACTTATAAAATTTAACATCAAAATTCAAGATTTTAAACGTGTTTTGGACTTAAATTGCAAGCAAAACGAGAATTGAACAATTTAACTGTTTCAACTGGCTTTCAAATGTTAAAAATCTATTTTTTTTAAAATGGCTCAGAACACCTGCAAAATGTAATCCAATGGCATTAAAATTGCTCTTTTTTTCTGAAAAGTTACTACAGTAAAATCGCCGAGCGGCTGGGGCTTATATTCTGAAGAGGAATATATTGAAAGTGAAAACCTGTAATCTGCTTGTGAAATATAAAAGTGGCATGAAATTCACCCTTTAAATGTTTATTACATTATTAAGTTTTCGCGCAAGTTTGGGTCTCAAATAAGCTCTTGATGTGAGCCTACGCGCAGATGCGGCCGCTGAAATTTTTTTATTTATATTTAAGCTATTTTAATATGTTGAAGTTATTTTAATATAGCTCCTAAGGTAAAAAAAGTTTTGCTTTGATGCACTCCGACTATGAATCAAATTTAATAACACTCATTTTCAGAAACTGGGGTCAGCCGGATAACCGGAAGTGACGTCATTTTTGCTATTTTCAGAGATACCTAAGGAGTTTTTTGCAGTTTTGAGCACAATGCATGCTTATCAGTGCGCTTATGCTATTCAGTGTACTGCATATTCATTAGCGAAGCTAATCTTTGGCTGGAATTGAGTATATTATTTACTGATAAATGCATTGCATCATCATTACGTAATTGATGACGTCATAATTCAAAGCTATTGTTTTTTCTGCTGTTTCTCGAAATAAACTGCGTTTGCATAAAAAAAGATTTATTTTTATCAGCTATTAAATGATATAATGAAAATAACATAGCAGTATTCTAAGATCTAATGAATTATGCTGCATCTCAGTTACAAAAAAGTTACAAATAATAATCAACACAATATATTAAAGATGACGTCATCGTGTATGATGACGTCATCATACATGTGACGTCATCATTTGCTGTGACTTTATCAGAGATGTCTTTAAAATGACAAAAGTTCAACCTGAAAATAATATTTCACAACCAAGTATGGCAGTACGGTACGGTACGTTGGTACGGTACGCCTTGGTTTTTGCTAAGAAGTACGGTACACTGGTACGGTACGCCTTTTTTGTAATGGTACGGGTACGGTACGTTGGTACGGTACGCCTTTTTTGAAATGGTACGGGTGCGGTACGTTGGTACGCTGTTTGAACTAAAACTTTCAGACTTTTCGCACATTGCACCGGGTTTTTGTATGCAGAGGCAAAAGACAGTTGAAGCCCACGCTAAATGTGTGAATTAAGATCGTTGATTTATAGACTAGTGATTTCAAAGTCAGTTAAAGTTGCGAGTAGTTGAAAGCAAGAATGGTAATACGGTACGGTAGGCTTCAATTTTTGCTATGAAGTACGGTATGCTGGTACGGTACGCCTTTTTTGGAATGGTACGGGTTGGAACGGTACGCTTCAAAAATTGAACTGAAGTACGGTACGCTGGTGCGGTACGGTTCAAGGTGCGAGGTACGTAGTAAGCAAATTCTAAATGTACCGTATCGTACTGCCATCCTTGTTCACAACATTCAGACAAATTTGAATGCTGTAATAAAAATTTACTGGTTTTGATGACGTCATCGTCATTTTCGTGACGTCGCAACCTCAAAATATTTATTTTCAAAAATTAAAAAAAAAGCTTCAACAAGCCAAAAATTTTACTTCTATCAGTTACCAAACAGTTTTTAGACAGGGGGGCAAATTTGCTCCCCCCCCCCCCAGTACAAACTGGTTGTAAAAATAGCCCGGTAGATATAAGGTTAAACGCTCGCATATGTGAGTTAAGTTTTGTAATTGACTTTTGTAAGGAAAAGGGAGGTTCATTAGCTCCCTTGGTTGCGCCACTGGCTACAATCTGAATTTTGTTAAGGGTGGAGAAGGCTTGATTAACCTAAAGATTGAATCTTTTGCTTGAAAAATGCCTCAATTGAGCAGCGTGCCGAGCATATTGGTGCTACTCAAGTCGTATATCACAGAGAGGGGTTTAGGGGCAAAAACCTAAATGTTTGGTAATTTTTGTAATGTTTCAGAAAACAAATAGTCATTTTAACGATATTCAAATCAAATTTTGCATCTTTGCAAAGTCATTTACAAAACTATGTTTATTGATACAATTTGAAAAAGCCATTTGTAAAATAAATTACTCGGCCGTTTCAAACCCCGATGTTATTTAAAGGTCAAGTCCAAAACTCGTTGTAATTAAATAAACTAAATGCTGAATAGCCCCCCTCCTATCCTTCTTTTTTTTATGAAGCTTACGTTAAGCATTTTGCATTAAGCCATCAATTTGACTGCTTAATTTTAGCCATGTTTTGAAGTTTTATTGATTATTTTGCAAGATGTATTTTTGGCAAGTAAGTTAATAAGGGAAGATAGGGTAAGTTGGCCGTTCTTTTAATTTCTAAATGTTTTTGTCATAGTAAATGCTATAAGAAAATCAAGTAGATCCTCTAAATCTCAAATCTTTTGGATTTCATGTAGCATTGTTTTTATTTTGAAATCTTCTCAACTTTACTTGCAAAGCTAACTAAAAATGTCCGCTCAAGCTGACCAACATTCCCTACTGTTTGGGTAAGTCCATGAGGATAAGTTGGCCACATCACTTCTTTATAAAAAACAAAATCTAGTAAACAATACAAAGACCAAAATAACGAATATCGAAACGATACGAAGAAATCGTCAATATTGCACTAGCATATACTGCTATACCTGCAGTTCTGTAGAACCAAGTAAACGTACAGCAGCAACTGCGTATAACGAATTTGTAGTGGGCTGCAAGCTTAAACAGTATGTTTGATTCCCACGACGCGAGGTGTTAAATAATATGGTGTTTTTGTAATTTTTTGCCTCATTCAGTTTATAAATTGGCAAAAACTAATCAAGCACCAGCATGGCTCTACATAGTGTTTAAATCAGATACAGATTGTAAAAAAAAAAAACATGTGGGCGTTTAACACACTAGTTCTATATTAAATTAGTCTAGGCTCAAGAAGATGAAAAGAAAGCACGCAAACAATAAACAATAATAACCAGCAACAGTGTTTAAAATACTTCTTAAACTTGACAGAATTATTAATCAATTTTAAAAATTAGCGCATTTCCAAAATTAGCCGCAGAGTGAAGTTAGCAGGCCTACTCTCACTTGGGCACACGCAACGTAACTAATAGTGGTCGACGTAACAGCTACTAATCAAAATGCAACTCAGAACTACCATAACTCTGACAAAACTATTGAAACCAATGTTAACTCAAATAGCCTAGCCTACGATACGTACCGAAGCGCACAAAAGTGGAGCCGTGCTCTATTCAGTACGTATGTAAAATTTGCGGATGCGCTTTCGTCCGTACAACCAAAAAACGGATGTGCGCATACACTGTTTGTATCTACATACATACATAAAAAAAGCGAATGCGTTTTCTGCACGCACAAAAAACGTACGAAAAACGGATACTGTGTAAACCAACCTTAAAACTGACGATGAAGATTGCACAATTGCGTTTATTTGGGGGGAAGTGCTTTGTCAAACCAATGACATAAAACTAGATGATACGCAATTCTTTTTCCTATTCTTTTTCCTCTTTGTTTCTTTAATGTGCGGATTTTTGCTCTGTCTTTGCCCGCGCTGATCTGCTTACAGTGACTGTATTGCACAGCCTTTGCCTATTTCAACTAACAATAGGGTAGCAATTATAATAAATATCGTTGTCTTTGGAAGTTGTGGCTTTGCGTAATTTACGTAAAATTTTGTCAACTACTTAATTACCCCCCAAAATCCAATTTTCGAGTAAGTTTTGCGTAAAATACATAAATATCAACGTGTTATCGCTACTTAATGTTATGACATTACTGAAATGTAAATATAAAAAGTGTTGTTTTTTTGTTTATTGTTGTGGTTTCTCATTTCTTCTGCTTTTCTGAGTCAAAATATGTTAAATGTTTCACATTGAATTGATTGAACTACTCTAAATATGTAAGTGTCAGTTTTGTGTTTCATTTTGTGTTGTTGTTACGGTAGCATTGAACTTTAAAGAGTCAAGAGCGTATGTTAATTTTCGTTGCTTCCATGCCAGAAATTGCAAAAATAAACTGAATTGAATAATGTTAAAAATACTTGCCGTAGTTTTTTACGTCATATAGTATACTTTTTTTGTGTAAGAACCAATAAATATTAAGTTAAGGCTGGCTGTTTGTAGTTTTTTGCCAAATTTTAACTTCAGTTGTTCTTAAATTTTGAAAACACAGATGTTAATTTTAGCGATCACATTTGTACTACTGTTTAAGATGTTAATTTTAGCGACCATATTTGTAAAACTGTTTAAGTTGTTTAGTCCCAAAGCTTTGTGTGCTTGAGTGAATGTTTTTTCCTGCTTTTGCCGCAACGCAAAATTGCTCTTTTTTCGACTTGAACGACTGCCAAAATTTTTTTCAGTTGCTCGCATAGAGCGCAACAGCATTCTTTAATCTCGTAATACTTGCGATTTTGCTCGCAAATACTAGAAAACCACTGAAATTTTATCGTTTTGAATCAGTGCAGAATTTAGTTTCTTTTATTAATTTGGATTTTTTTCTTTTTCGTTTGTCCTTAATTTATTTTTGCTGTTGAGGCGAGAATTTTTCTTAATTTGTTCTTAAATTTTGAGCAAAAATGAGCCTAGCGTTCTTATAAAATTGTTCTAGAAAAGAGTGTATGATCAGTTAGTTTGAGCGTTTTTCATTTCTTTTTTTTGAGATAATATGTTATCCAGTGGTGAAGTATATCTTTATAAAAAAAGATTAACTTCTACGTTGGAATGCGGAGTCTTGGCCGCTGAAAAATCTTGCTTTTTTTTTCAAAAGTGGTTGATTTTATTATATTTTTGCTTGAAATTTCGGTTGCAAATTTTATTTTGGAGGGTCGTTGCTTAAGAAATTTTTGCTTTTTTCATTAAGAAAACCGTCGATTTTGAGACGTTTTAGTGAAAAAAATTTGAATTCATTAAAATAATTTAGTGAAAAATATCGGGTATGTTTTGAAATTGATCGCAGAGAAACTCCAAAGCAGATGCGGTTTTGTCTAATGTACAGCGCCACCGTTGTTTTTTGACAGCAGGATGAAGCAAAAATGAATAATCAGCTACAGCATACGATCAAAACTCTAAATGACGTCTTATTTAAACCCCTTTACCTTTGAAGATTCATATATTTTACAAACTTCTTGCGAAAAAGCGTCGACGCACCTTTTTTTCAGAATTAGTGACTGCAATACGTCCTGGTGTCCTTGGGAAAGACACTTGACGCATATTTCCCATTTGGGCCACGCAGTCTACCCGCAGTGGAGGCCCAGCCAGAGGAAAGACTTGCAAACAGAACCTAAAAAAGTGCTCTGCGTCATAGGCGTAGCTAGGAGTTTTAATTAGTGAAGCCAAACCGCAAAGCAATGACGTCATCAGAACTTTCCAAAAGGAATTTTTAATGGGACAAAGATACCGTAAAATGGAGGATCAGAAGCAGAAGCCTGGGTTACCATGTAACCAGGATTTTGCTAAAGGGGGTCAGGACTTGCGCCAAAACCTGAAAAGTTGTCAAAAAATTGTAAAATGGGAGAGATGGCGAGTAAACTAGTGTAACTTAAACGTATCACAGACTAAGGTTTGGGGCAAAGCCCCCCGCCGCTAAAAGATTTTTGTAATGTTTTAGAAAAAATTGCAATTCTAAGGCCATTTGAATCACATTTCGCACGTTTGTAGATCCATTTAAAATCACTAAATTTTTAAGATTTGAAAGCCAACTGAAAAAAAGTAAATTTTTTAATCTTCCATTTACTTGCAGGTCAAGTCAAAGCACGTTTAAAATCTTGCATTTTTAGGTTAAATTTTCAAGTGGTTTGGTCCACATAGATTGAAGCAAGATGCAATACCTTCTGCAATTTTTTTAGCAGCTAGTAAATAATAATTCACTCAAAGATTTGCCTTGGAAATTTTTGTTTTATCATAAAACTAACCAGTTTTAGGAGTACATAAACAACCACGACCCACGCTCGCTGAATTCAAATTCAATAATTTGTTCAATAAGCATTTTTCCAAGCTAATTTTTTTTCAAAAGTATTTCGTCACGTTAAAACTGCTGAGATGGAGGTGGATTGTTATTCAAAGTTGGTACAATAGATGGTTAAGAGTCATGTTGTTGCATTATGTTCACAAAAAGGTTAGATTAGGGACTGAGGTTGCAACTTTTAGGACAAAAAGCCTCAGTTTCTTCCGGATAATACATTTACATTGGTTGGATATTAATATTGTACTGTTGAACGCAAAAGTGCTAAAATAAACTTAAGCTGAAAAAAGGCTCTGTTGCCAAACTTGTCAATAATTTTATCATTGGTGGCAATTCAATTAGCCCCCCTTTAGCTACGCTTGTGCTACGCGTTGATGTTGTAAGACAGACGCAAAGTGCCTGGTTCATACGAATGATCGATCGAGTGACCACAGCAAAAGTTCATGACCTATGAAAAATATTGGTACGGATGAGTATGACTTCGACTGTTTTATTCACACTTTTTAAACGATTAAGAACGGAAACGATCCTACTCTGAATAGACTACCAAAGACTTGTAGAATCAGCTCCAATTTTCAAGATATCGCTTTCACTCGAATGACATACTCATAAATAAAGATTAGTTCACTTTAAACCACCGTTAATTACTTTGTAAGCACATTATTAGTGCTTCAACCGACCCTTTTCAAACTCCGCACCTATCGCTAGTGCCAGAGAAAAGCAGAAGAGTGAGGCCTGCAGCCAAGCGTGACCAAGCAGAGAATAAAATGAGCGCATTCGCGCAGTTTCGGATCATCTAGTTTTATGTTATTGGTCAAACCATATGACGAATTCTTTAATATCTACCGTATTTGGCTGATCACAGTGAGTGCACTAAACAAAACCTAAAATTATTTTATCCTTTTCACGGGATGAAATTGGCAAAAATTTTCACTCATTATTTTTGAGATAAAACCTTTAAAACATGATTTGTGCCGTACTTCAAACTAATTTGACTTAGATTTAAGTTTATGATAAATATCAAAAAATTTGATGAGCAAAATTTCAACTGCCTATCACAACTTGAAAATGGAACAATTTTAGTCAAAAAGATAGTCGAGCACTAGCCCACCTGTCTAACGTGGTGCTTTTATGAGAATTGATTTAGAATAGATAAGGAGAAATTTTTCCTACATCCGTGTAAAATGTGTTGGTTAGATGGTCTGTATAAAATAGGGTTAATGCATTCGATTGTTTTGCAGTTGGTGAGGAGCCTGGTGAGGAGCCAAACCCACAACGTCGGCAAAAAAATTGTGAGTCAAATATTTTGATGGTTTGAAACTACGAAACATAGTTTATTCTATAACTTTTCACAAACTATTTCTGAACTTCAAAAACTTTCATTAACTAAGGCAAAAACGTAAGACATCCTTATAGTGATTGGGTGTTTAAAGGCCACCTAATGTCTGCAAACCAATGCACTTAAAATGCAATAAAAAAGTATTACTAATCGAATGCTGAAAATCTGGTTTAGATGCACGTTCTCAGTTTCAAGCTTTCGCGTTTTTAAAAAGTGACATGACGTCATTAGACCCAGGAGTTTGGTGCATTCGACATTACTTTGAGCTAATTACGCTTTTTTTGCACAACACTTTTTGACTAGCAAGCTGTTATCACGTGCCTTTCCAAAATCGCCTATCCTCTGCAAAGATAAATTAGTCGAAGGCACCAAACTCCTGGGTCTAATGACGTCATGTCACTTTTTAAAAACGCGAAAGCTTGAAACTGAGAACGTGCATCTAAACCAGATTTTCAGCATTCGATTAGTAATACTTTTTTATTGCATTTTAAATGCATTGGTTTGCAGACATTAGGTGGCCTTTAAAGCAAATGTAGGTTTTCATAATCCACAAATGGCAGAATACAAGTTATTGGCAACTTTGAAATTTTTCAAAAATAATTTTAATATGGCACGTAAAACGACTATCAGAAAAGTCAACTTCATGTTTTATAACTTTAAGCTTTTACGTACAGACTGAACATTTAGAAAATTATCTCGGTTTGAATGCAACAGAACGTTACCGAACAGGTTTGCCTAAGAAGATCAATGTACGGAAAACGTAAATGACCTGCCGAAAGGCATAGTTAAATATTTCAACTACACTACTGACTTTAATTGCTAAGTTTTATTAAACTAAATCTTGTTTTTGTCTCAAGAAGTCTCTTGGTTTGATTTCAAGAACCACAAAGCTGATCGCATGCTCAACATTAATAAAATAACACCAATTTACTATATCTACCCACATTTCAGTCTATCATGGTCAGGCTTGGAAAAATTGTAATTGTATTCGACAAAATTGTGATTAATTACACGACTTTGCTGTAATTGTAACTGAAAATTTTCAAAAGTCAATAATTGTAATTGAAAAATAGTCTGCCTATTTTCAATTACAATTACTTTATTGTTCACTAAGATAGATGATAAATATATGTGTTTGAACAATATCAATTTTCCTCCGGTTGCCAATCGATATTTTCTACCGGTTGCATTCACATCTGACGTCACAAACCGAACACCAAAGTTGGTTAGGGATAGTTAGAGTTGGTGTTAGAGATAGGGTTAATAATATTCGTAACTTAAACTTAGCACCTACTCTAATCATAACTAGCACTAACATAGGCATAGCCAGGATTTTGATTGAGGGGGCCCCGAACCACAAATCACAAGCAAATCACCCCGAACTACAAATCACAAGCACATCACAACGACAAATCAGAAATTTTCAAGAGAAACTTTTTATGCGGCAAAGATATCGGCGAATGAAAGATCAGAAGCCGTGGCCTGGTTTGGTACTTAAGCGGGATTTTGCTAAAGGAAGAAGGATTGAATAAAAGTTAAAAAGCAACAATGTTTAAGTTTCGAAGACGTGTAGGATAAATTAGTGTAACTCAAACGCATCACAGACGGGGATCTGGCAGCGGAGCCCCCAGCCGCTAGGCATAGGTAGGCACAAGTCCGTTAATCGTTAATAACGAAGCTAACTTTTTCATTAACTCGTTAATCCGTTAAAAAGTTTTTTCATGTTAACGGACTAAATTAACTTCCGTTAAGTGCTGTTAACGGACTAAATTAACTTCCGTTAAGTTCTCTTAACTTCCGTTAAGGTTTTTATCGTTAATATCTTGCAGCTTCGTTGTGCATTTGAACGTGTTTTTGTCTTGAAATTAGATTAGACTGTAAAATGTAACTTTCAAAACACAGAAAGACCACCACAGCAATAAATATTTCCTTACAATCAGCTCAACAGCGTCAATACGTGTTCTAGAAACGAGTGAATAAAACGAAATGTAAATTACACGCAAAATGTTAACGGATTAACGGACTTTATTAGCTTCCGTTAATTAAAGCTGAAAATAACGGATTAACGTTAACGGAGGTGTGAAATTTGTTAACGGACTAGTGGTTAACGAAGCTAACGTTTTGCATTAACTTGCCCACCTATGCCGCTGGGCGATTTTACTGTAGTAACTTTTCAGAAAAAAAGAGCAATTTTGATGCCATTGGATTACACTTTGCAGGTGTTCTGAGCCATTTTAAAAAAAATAGATTTTTAACATTTGAAAGCCAGTTGAAACAGTTAAATTGTTCAATTCTCGTTTTGCTTGCAATTTAAGTCCAAAACACGTTTAAAATCTTGAATTTTGATGTTAAATTTTATAAGCGATTTTGCCCAGGTTAGGGGAAGTAAGGTGCACTGCCTCGTGCAGATTTTAGCAGTAAATAATAATCCACTGAAAGATTTGCCTTTGAGATCTTTGTTTTGTCATGAAATAACCAGTTATAGGAGTACATTTACGGCCAGGGGGCCCAGGTCCCCTCGGGGCCCACTGGTTGTCAATATTGTTGTTAATTACCGTTGTACGCGTGTACTGTTTACTTGAAGATGCTATGAAAAGAAACTAAAATTGAAAAGACATGGGTTTTTTGTCATATTTTTATCTCATTGGTGGCATTTCGTTTGGGAGGATGGGTCCACTCGTGACCACCGAAACAACAAAGCCTCTTGCGTTGTTTTGAAAAAGGCGATGACATCATAGCGAGTAGTCCGTCTGGCGAAGCTGTTTGCTTGCTAGCGGTAGGTGGCTGCGGTGAAAAACTGCATTAGTCAACACTTAAAATGAAGTACTGTAATGTAATTAAGACTATTATGAACACAATACATGACAAAAAATTATGGGTGCATATAAAGATACACCATATTCTTATGATATTAAAAAATTCAAATAAACAAACATTCTGTTTTTGATCTTAGCTCAGTAAAATACGTAATGATTTGTGCAGTTGTATAAGTTAATCATACTTCAACAAGTACTACAAATAAGAGTACGAATATCACAAAACAAAAAATTATTGTGTAACAACAAATGCTGCTCTTATACCAAACATAGGTTACAGTACAAATAGAGTAATATAATACTCTGATTTGCAAAATTAGGCAATGCAACAATAAACCAAGTATTTAACAGCACAAACCTTGATCGCAGCGACAAACGTTTATTGCAGAGTTATTATTTTGACTTAAAATTTATGTTGAAAATGGTTCCACACGGTTCTATTTTTTTTGTTTTTTTTGAAATTCCTTTACTAATGTGTATAGCTGATCACAACATTAAAAACAATTTCCAGTAACTTTTGCAGGAAAACAAAAACATATTATACATGATTTTGTGCAATACTACAGTTAGTACACTCATGCCATTTCCAATTTTGCGACTAGATTTTCAACGCAATGCATTGACAGAAGTTGATGGTAGCTATTACACATAAAATCGAATGAGAGAAAAAAATTACTGTACCGCGCAATAATTAATACCGAACGATTGTACGATATTATACAGAAAATAAGTTACTTAAGAGTTGCCAATTTTCTTTTTTTTGCTGACTTTGTGGCCCCTAATACACCGGTTTTTATAAAGCAATAATTATTTAGTAATATGTTCGCACAAGTAGACTCAATTTTGATCAATAGAATTAACTCATAATTGAACGAACAGACAGCAAAAAAAATTGAGCAACAGCACTTCACCTTATCATCCAGTGCGGCTGAAATGAATTTATGGAAAGAGCACGTTGTCAATTTAACCGGAGATATTTCTCAAAGAATGCAATCTTTTGGATTTAAGCTGGTTTCATCCCCATCGCTGGATGGACACTGTGCCAAGTTTACATTCTCGCAATTTAATTTCTTGTTGATGTTATAACAACAATAACCGCCAATATAAGCAATCACGAAAATGGTGTCGTGAGCAGAACTAATGTCTTCCTTAACAGCAATTTTCCACCAGCAAGTTGACTGTACTGTCCAAAGCGGATTCTAATTAATTGGTTGGGAATTTGCCAATCAAAATATATTTTGCTCATAGTTCGCAAATGCAATACTCAGATATTTCTTGAAGATCATAGTATGGTATAACAAAAGCACAAAAACTTTTTTTTGTTAGCTTTCCACCAGCACTTCGTCTTTTGTCAGCTTTCCACCAGCAATTAACTTGCACTCTACATCTATAAGGCATCACTACAAAGGTAGGTTTCACAGTGAGAATAGATTGACAGATTTTAATTGCATAAATTAAAGTTCTGTCCTGTAACAACGACAGGTGTAGATAGAAAACAAAGGCAGTACTGTATTGCATCTGCAAAAAACTTAGTTCAGCAACATTTGCTAACTACTGTATTCTTGTCTTAACTCATGCATTCAATATTTTTGCGTGCATGCTAATGCAGGTAAAGATGGTACACGTTTTTATTGCGAGCGATTTCACACAACACAATAATGAACATGACCTAATTAAATTGGAAGCTTTTACAAAATCATAGTTTAACAATTTTTGGCGGTTCTGCTAACTCTAATCATTTCAGTGTGATTCTACGTATTTTTAAAACTATTGAACGCTGCCAATAATATTGTATTTTTAGTCGATGCTAATTTTAGACGGATTATACTAAAATAAAATGGCTTACACTGCAAAATAATTTGATCATGCACTGATACTAATCAAGTTAGTTGCTGGCAATAATTAGGTAATTTCTTAACATACCGACCACTAAACCACTTTGCTAAACGTTAACAACATGCAGTATTTCTTAACTTCATACTCTGAGCTGAGCTAAAACACTTAGCTAAACTGCTACTGTATTACTTCAACGCTTCTAACTGCGTGCTACAAAGTAATGCAAATCTAGACAATTTAGCACTTTGGTCAGCGAACAAAATAAACAGCGCAGAAAAGTAGGACAGTCAATCGGACTACGGGTGATGAGTCACAAAGCAAGCGTGAGGCCTTGTTGTTTCGGTGGCCACGGTCCACTCCCCCCCTGGCTACCCTTATGATTATAACTTTAAGCCAGGAAACAGCCTAACATAGAATTGGCTTATGACGTCAGATGTGACTGTAATTGGTGGTGAGTAACCATTGTAACCTCAATACTATTTGTGATATAAAGATTTTGTGTGCTTTTATGCTTCTTTGCTCTTGTGTGCATGTCAAAACGACATTAATGGTTCTATTTTGCTTCATCATTCTAAATATGTAATTTTATTGGTAAAAGTTACAATTGTGTTAAATAGTAGTTGTAACTTAAAGTTGTAACGTACACAATTTCAAATTTTTTACAATTTTTAGCTGTGTAAAAACCTATTTTCTTTTGCGCAAATAATTGCGGTATGATACCATGGTTGAGCTAAAACCATAAAGATGCTGGTGGCGATATGAATTCAATAACATACTTGACAATTGCTTACAAACGAAATTATGTATTGCAAAAATTAAAGTCAAACAAAGATTGAAGGAAGAACAAGAATAGAGAGAAATGGGGCTTTGATAGGTCTGGTATAAAAATACAAAATAAATCCACAGTGTTGGCATAAGCAAAACTCGAGGCTTCGTACGTAAGTGAATTGGCTGCAATGTTCTGCGACCTTTTCATTGTAATTGTAATTGAATTACAATTACTTGAACTTGAATACTTGTAATTGTAATTGAAAAATTTTGGTTGTAATAATATTTGTAATTGTAATTGAAGCTAAAACAAGTAATTTTTCCAGCCCTGATCGTGGTATTACTTTATACATAACTCTTTCATATAATTTGTACTTGGATAAATTAAGAAAAAAGATCGACCCCGGCAATTAACTGCTACGAAACCTCGCAAAATTTGGTTGGGAAGCGGACCAGCACACAGCAAGACAATCTGCGGTGGCATTGTGTCACTCAGTGACCGATTATTGCGGGCCTGTCTGTGCACGTTTGTGTGACTTTACGCGCTTATCAACTTCGGGTTTAACCGAGCCTATAGAATCGTCACTTGAACCCGTCAAGCAACCACTCTTCAAGCACTCTACGGCATGGCTGCAATTGCTCGACCAAACATCTGGAGAGAAGTAGCAACAAGAAAGGAACGATGCAAACAATCCTAAGATCCACGAAAACCACTACATGAACAATAAGCACAAATTCTCGATCACCACGGCTCAAATTACGCAAAAGCTTCATCAGAACTTCTGCTTTGGAAAGTAACAACACAGAAACCGGACAATTAAAGCAATGAACGAAATAAGCCTTTCCGATATTTTGCTATCCCTGGTCCTTCATAATCTTTTCAAACTAAGTAACCATTGACGAAAAAGGGTAGTACGCCTTGAAAAGGGCGCGTTTTGTGTTGCAGGTAGCACAAACACACAACCTGAACACGTGGAGAATAATTCGAGATCCAACTTGCTGCTGCGGTCAAGACAAGCATACCATGAATCTTTTTTTGATGTCTTGTTTTTAATGCCTTGTTGGCCCACACTGAAAGACTCTGACTGTAGGAATAGAACAAAGGAAGCCCTGGCTTGGCTTCGTCATTGCCGTGACAAGATAAGATGAAGAAGAGTTTGTACTCAAAATGACATTTGCTTTCAAATGAAGAAAATAATACATGCTTAGACCAATCAAACGTTTGAGCATCTAATCAAATACAATAGCAATATTTGTGTTATTTAATGCAAATTCTAGATCTTTGTTTTAATGCCAACGTTACGTGCATTAATATTGAAATTTGTAAAGTTAAAATTTTTTGGCGTCTGTTGATTACCCAGCATTTAAACTTTTACTGCAACGCAA
Source organism: Trididemnum nubilum (assembly GCA_963965965.1). Taxonomy (NCBI): domain Eukaryota; kingdom Metazoa; phylum Chordata; class Ascidiacea; order Aplousobranchia; family Didemnidae; genus Trididemnum; species Trididemnum nubilum. The sequence continues at coordinate 6,517,751 of OZ014469.1, forward strand.
TTTTTCCTAGTTTATTATGTCATTTATCATGTTTTAACTTTTAAAATATAATTTGTTTTTATTCTAGTTGTAAGATGTTGAAGCACTATATTTTCATTTGTTTGTACTTAATGCCTAAAATCACTGACTCGGTTTCTTAGTTGGTTTTTTCATGAATAGTGGAAAATAACTTTAATTTAGTAGAGGAAAGCATAACCCAAGCACAGTAGCTAGTAATTTACCATTCTTAAAGGTTGAGTGCAGTGGATAAAGCTTAGAGGTTGAGTGAATAGAACGTTTACTACTGAAGCGGTAGACTTGGATTCGATTCCCGGTCGTGTCAAACCAAAGTCTGTACAAAAACAAATGGTATTCAAAGTTTCCTTGCTTGATGTTCAGCATTCGAAGAGACAGTGTGAAGCCGCGACCGTGTATGGAAGACAGTTGGACAGCCAGGTGGCAGCTTAACTTGAAGACCGAAAGGTGTCTTTGCTGCCACCTGGCCAAGGCAACTTATGGAAAAAAATGTAATAGTAATTGCAGGTACTGATTTTATAAATTCCGAATATGGTACACTTATAAGATTGGCTGTATTTGTCATTCCATAACATGTAAATAATAAAAAGTTGGTAAAACACTCTTTTGCTAAAATCTAAGCACTCATAAAACGGTTTTGATTGTTAAACGTTTACACTAACTTGAGAGTGCAATGACCAAATGGCAAACAACAACATACCGTCATGGCCAAAAATCTTCACACTTTTTCGGAGCAAAACTTGGTTGGTTGTATTTTCAAGACCTATCAGGCATAAAATAAGGTCTTTACTAGCCTGGATTCAAAGCTTGTAAATCAACGATGCTGTGACCCCAGAGACCGCACAGATCATCCTGCTACATTCATTCCACTTTAGTATATCTTGGCAATTTTTTGACACATTTGCATTCGTCAAAAAAAAAAGATTGTTTAGTACTTTTAGTAGTTTTGAGTCTAATTTGATCATCATCACAAGCTTTTTTTAGATTTTGACTTTTTAATTATACCAATTGGCAATTACCACTTCTAAATCCAAAAAAAGACAAAAATATTTTTCACCTTGCTATAAACTTTGCTGGTTTTGCGTTCATTTTTTGCAAAAAAAAAACACTGCAATTTGATTTTAAAAATAAGAAACTTTGTTGCTGCTTTTAAGTTTCAGAAAATCCTATGACATATAGTAGCTTGAAAAAGCATCACTACAAAGCTAAATTTTAGTTTTAAGCCAATTGTAATGTAATTTCAACGAGAAACGTTTCACTAAGCTTCAACAGTCACTGATGCCTTTTTTAGTCATTTCGTGCTTGTTTCTGTAGATTTGAGCTAATTTTCAAGAGCAATGTTTTACAAAAATAAATGTGCTTATTTTAAAGAAATGCGCTTGGTTTTGATTACTGTGCTAAAGTTTAATTAGATTTTTTTATTGCGTTTCCGGTGTATTGAAAAATTTGCATTCAAATGTTGTATAGTATTGGTTGCTCAAATGCGTTTAAATGCTTCATAGTACTATTTAGACGAAATCTGCTAAGAATAGCATAACAAATTATGTTAAAATTGCAAAAATTGACCTTGGTTTGTTTATCAGATATTTACATATTACCAGGCATTTAAAAGTTTTTTGTTTCGGCTTCTCAATAAATAAATTTTAGTTATATCAAAAGTGTTTATTTTTCGTTTATCAATTATATACTTTTAATATTTTGAATTTTTTTTACTCTAGTGTGTTAGTCATAGGCAAAACTTGATACCAAGCGATACCAATATCATTTTAGCAATAAAAGATATTTAAATGAGTGGTACTACTAACTACGTCATTGCACAATGTTTCTTTTTTGGTGTAGGCAGATGGTAAGTCTGCTTATGAGCCAAAGTGCTTAGCGGTAAAGTCGTTTGTGCTAAAGCGGTAAAGTTGTTTTGGAGCTCTACGTCTTGATGTTGATTGTTAAATGTATGATAGCTGTTATTGTTCCATTTTTCAGGGAAAACGTTGGAAAAACTTCTGGAGCAGAACGCTTTAGAAATTTGTGGCGAACCGGATCGTTTTCTTGGAGAGAAAATGCGGATAGCAGAGTTGCAAATTTCAACTCATCTCCCAAGTGCTGTCGAAGCCCAATTATCAGGCCATGGGAATAGCAGGAAAGATATCGCCAAATTTTACAATAAAAAACCTAAAGGAAATGTTTTTCATACTAAGTTGTTTGAAGAAGTCAAAAACAGATTAGCTAAGATTTCTAACAAGGGATTTACTTCAGCATCTAAAGAGAAGTTCTTGAAAAGACACGAAAATCTAGTCGTAATATCTGGACAACCGGGTATTGGCAAATCAACTTTGACCAAACGTTTGGTATATGAGATGTGGAAGTCCAAGTTATACAACCCCGATATTGTTTTCTTCATTCAATTCAGGGCTGTAAATTACAAACGAAAAAGTGATCTACTGGTTTTTCTAGCTCCATTTGTTGAAACATCTTTTCCTTGTCAGAGCGAAAGAAGAGAAATTCTTAAACAAATTCATAAACTCAAGAACGTTTATATAATTATGGATGGTTTTGATGAAGCACTTATCAATTCCGCAATGAATCAACCCAGGACTTTTGACATTTGTGCTGAAAATAATGCAGCTGGATTTGTTCAAAATTTAATTGAAGGAAATATTCTTCCTCTCAGCAAAAAAATGATAACGTCACGACCACGTGCAATTGCCCAACTTCCAGAAGATTTTCAACCAAAAGTCCTTTTCACTATTCAAGGACTCGATGAAGCCGGTTTGAAGCAAATTTGTTTCAATATTTGCTCCCAAAATAATGCTCGTTGCAACAAAATACTCAATTACTTGAATAACCATCCTGATTTCAAAAGTTTCAGCCATACCCCTGTCCTTTGCATCATGGTCATGGAAGATTTGGCATGGACAATAAGTCGCATGGAAGATAATCTATTAGATAACTTGCAGGAAAATAATCATCACACTATTACTTCCATGTTTGTTTCTATTTTCAAACGATGGCTTAAAGAAAAACAAAGAACAAGATTTCCATTGAAAAATATTGCTGCTTTTGCTTTCAAAAAGTTTAGAAATGGCGAATTTTATTTTCGAGATTATGAGCTGCGTAGAGCTGCAGTCGATGATCAAAATACCTCTACCTTTTTCAATATTTTTCTCAAGGGAGCTAAAATGTTATACTTTGTACACTTGATGTGGCAAGAGTTTTTGGTTGCCGTTCATTTGAGGTTATTTACAACAAAGGAAGAATTCACTTCAGTTCCAAACGACCAGCAAAGGAAGATTGTAACTGAATTAAAGAGTAAAAAGTACGAGGTGGTTGCTGCGTTTCTATTTGGTCTTTGCAACAAAAATACCCTTGATAATTTGCTGGACTGCATCGAAGAACAAAACACTGCTCGTCATCTCGACGAATGCAAAGTCATGCTGCAAGACTTCGCAACTGAAATGCTTCAAAAGGATTCAAAAGCAATTGTTTCAATAATAAAGTGGATCTACGAAAATAGCGAACATAGCTTTGTTCACAATGCAGCTGTTTGCTTAAAGGGATATTTAAGAATAGATAACCATCGGATTCTTCCAGGTGACACACCAATCATCAGCTACTTTCTTCGAACATGTGATGTTGATTTGAAGTTGGAAGTGATCAACCCACGCTTTGTTGGAAATTGTTATTGCGATTTCTACAAAGAACTTCATACCACATTGATACAGAACCAAAAAATTAAAGTAAGATAGTCTAATTAATACACTTTTTACTCACTGAAAGTACAGGCATTTTTATTAACATACATGTAGATAATTTCTGTAATATTTCATTACATAGAATATGCCTGAAATACAGTAAAAATTGCACTTGACTATAATTCATAGTTATACAGTTTCTTTTTTCTTAAGATTAAAAAATGCAATTTAGATCCCATGATCGCTCGGTAAGTGTAACAATATCATCCGTTTATTGGTGATTTTGATTGCATTTGAGCTTTTATAATTTCATTTACATGATTGCGCGTAAACGAATTTTGATCTTCTTTTGCATATTAACCGTATTTTACACCAGACGTGGCAGAGGGGTTAAATATGCTTCTGTATCTAACTTCTAAACTAAACGTCATCGAAACCTCAATTTAGGCATGCGGTTGTGTTCACTAAAATGTTTTAGAAAAAGTACTGCAGTTTTGAGTTGATGACGTCATCAATTAGACGTCAAGGCTATACTCTCAAAGAATGATGCTATTTTTGCAATGATGCCTCAAGCAATTCAAGTTTTTTACATAAGTGTGTTTTTGATACTGAATTATAAAATGCCCAAATCAAGTTGGCTACGGCACAAAAACGTCTTATGACGTCATTGAAGTCATATAACTGCTAAAAGAATGCTTAAATTTTTGAAAATGATTTCTACAAACTTCAAAGTTGTAAAACTTTTTGTTGCCTTAGCAGGTTCAAATTTCAGAAGTTATTTTCAAATAAATTTGATTCAAAGTCTAATTAATTCGAAATAAAAATCGGTTTTATGAAAAAATTTATTACAAAAAAAAAAAACAAGAGAAAGGGACCAAAAATGCCTCTTCCCAAATAAAACAATTGGTTAATAATTGATTAGATGAGTATACTTATGGAATAATTCAAAAAGTAAAAATAGTTGATACATACCATTATAGGTATGGTGGCTTAAAAAGCAGAGAAGAAAAAAAAAAAAAAAACGATACACAGGGTTGCCACATTCTGGAAAAGTCCTGGAAAGTGCTGGACTTTTTTGCTGTCCTGGAAAGTCCTTGAATTTTGCTTATTAGTTCTGAAAAGTCCTGGAAAAATGTGTTTAAAGTTTTCCCGTGATTTACCAGCACAGAATGTGATTTTTTTTATGATTACTGGTATCTTGTCATGATTGTACAAAGCCATTGTTGAAATAATTTGCATTGTAAAGTTTGTTCAAAAAGCTTTATTGTATTGTTAAAAGACAGAGCTTATTTGTATGCTGGTGCAAAAACAAAAAAAATTGTTATCTTAGCCCTAACCCAACCCTAAATTTGAAGTGTTGTAATCTTTGTGTAATATCACTTCGTGTAATATCGTATAATCCGTATAATTTCACAAGTCAAACACGTCCTATCATCCTCTGAATAAAAGTATCAAGTTCCTAATATTATAATGAACACAACTGAAATAGGGCACAGGAAGCGGATGATGACGTTATTGAGCTTTCTGAGTGAAAGCTAGCTAAATTGGCCTCAATAACGGTAAAAATAGAGCATGGGAAAATTTGGTGTAATATGAAACCCAAGTTCGAAAATATCTGTGCTCTCAAAATTTGGCAACAGACAAATTCAGAAAAGTACATAAAGTCGGGTATCACCACAGATCTAACCTAAACTGTTACCCTAACTCTTACCCTTGTGTTAATATGAGCGCCTATTTCTCGGCTCTTTGCTCTCTTTTTAAGCAGTTCTTGCTAGTACGCTAGAGTGCAAATAAGCACTTCCTCGTTAAAATACCAATATTTGCGCTTTGCAGTACAGTACGTATAAATATCAAATATTATTAGGAAGAGTAAATTCATGGACAGTATTTTATTGCAATGCGATACTCTAGTAGCAGCATTACTGCTAGTAGCAGTAGCGTAGCTTTGGCCCATTAACCAAAATACACAATAAAAAAATACGACGTTTTTTATACTATACTTTTGAGGCAGTTTTTTGCAGTAATATGGACTATGGACTAATATTACTTTGGACACTAAAGTAATTTAAAGCCACTTTTGAACGTGATTTTGGGAAAGAGCTAATATTGCTCAGAAATAAAACCAGTAAGAACTAACCAAAAATAACTAAAAATAAACAATAAACTTGATCGCTTAATGCAAAATGCTTAACGTAAGGTTTGTAAAAAAAAGGTCTATTCAGTATTTAATTCTGTTAATTACCAATCACCTTTCTCAAATCTCGTTTCATTAGTCCCACCTCCAATATTATATCTTTTTAGCGTTATAAAATACAGACGATTTGGATTAATACTTGGGAGTTTTTTTTAAAGAAAGTGCCTATTTACACTTTAGCGCGCAAATAAGCTCTGCTTATAGAGAATAAGAGAGCAAGAATGGGTCCTCATATTGTGCTCTTTTATTCTTTAAATTATTACTGTTAGTGGTTAGTTGGGGTTTAGATTTGGAGTTTGGTTTAGGATTAACGTTAAGGTTAGAGCTAGGGTTACAGTGTGGGCTAAGTTTAAGGTTGGGGTTAGGGCTAAGATGGCGTTTTTTTGTTAGTGCGCTGGCGCGCAAATAAGCTCTGTCTTTTTCAAATGATAGGATTTTATGGTTTACTGGCAGGAAATAAACCTAGGACCAGTACTTAAATTGCAAGGGGGACGCATCCCCCCCATCAAGAGTAGGCGTCCCCCCATCGAGATTTAGACGTCCATCCATCGAGATTTGAGCGCTGGATGATGAAAGGAGCAAGAGCCAGCCAGCAGGAATAAATTTTACAAATTCTGGCCAAATATAGTCCCAAATTGCGATGAATATCTTTTTTTATTAATTTTTACTTGATTTTGGGGAAAAAACACTTCAATTTTGGGGAAGACCTTTTTTTTGGTCTTCATTCAATTGCGGGGACGGAATTACATAATTTCCTCTGAAGTTTGGTCAAGGCTGCAAAAGCGTCCTCCCATGCAAAATTTTGCAATTTAAGTTCTGGCTAGGACTGTAGTTTTACCATTACTTATCACTAGAGCTCGACCGATATATTGGTCAGCGGATATGTATCAGCCGATCTGCGGGCCAAGCCGATATATTGTGTCGGCTCTTCACCGCCGATAAAATATCGGCTTAGGGCAATTACCCTAAACAGTTTATTTTAGAGCAAGCACGAGCACTCTTGCGTTCTATTTGCTTAGTATGACTTGTGTTTGAAATAGTCTTTCTTTGGAAGAGGATTATTGAAGCTTTTAGTGTCAAGTTAATTGAAAATTAGTGACAAACTTGGTAGTTACTAGTTAATATATCACTATCGGCCTGAAAAATTCTTAACGGTCGAGCTCTAGCCATCACCCACATACTGTTAGCCCATTTATGCAACCAGTTTAATCACGTTTTTGCAGTGCTAATTTCTATGCCACGTTTTAAAAGCAATAATCTTTACCAAACTAGGCAGAAAATTAAGTTATTATTGCAAAAAAATTGCAAAATTTTCGAGCGCTGGGGATTTTGCCCCGAGACCCCCAATGGTTTCCGGTGGCTGGGCTCCGCCCCCCATACCCAAAAGCACAGCCCTCCCATTGCAAATTTCTGGTTTTGCACCTGGCGAGCAGTCAGTACTAGGAATGCAAATGTGTTACATAAAAATTTTTCGTCAATCACAAGTATAAAAAAGTTGGTGCATTAAAGAGTAATAGTCAAAATTAAATTTTAAGTCCTGGAAAAAAACCTTAAACAGTTCTGGAAAAGTCCTGGAAAATAACTTAAAAAAGTCCTGGAATTCGATTTTGCAGTTTCTGTGGCAACCCTGGATACAGGTGATTTTGATAGTCGTACAGAAAAATACGTAAATGATTGTTACGACGAAGTTATAGGTATAATAATTACTGTTGTTACGTTGAACGTAGAAAAGGCGGTCGGCATCTATATTTTGTCACAAATAAAAGCTTATGAAAGCTCCAAAAAGTTAATAGTGTTAAAAAAATATTGTACATTGGAAACCTCAAAAAATACTGAAAGTCGTACCAAAAACAAATTGCAAAAAGTGTTTCACGTCATGCGTAACTCACAAAATGCTGATTTTGCGATTAATTTTTTTAAAGCATAAAATGATCATGTTTTTACAATGGGAAAATTTCCACGCTATTAGGCAAGTGTGATGTATTCCTTTTTACAGCTTTAGTGGTGAAGAACTGGTAACACTAGCCAGCAGAACTTTCTTTTCTGGGGTTTTTGAACTGACTTTGTTCAGTTTCATAAAATAATTATCAAATGACATGGATAGCATTTAGCAAGAAACATCACAATAAGCCACCTATCTTATTCTAAACCAATATGTCTGTAAACGATTGCAGTACAACAGAAGTTGACAGCAAACAAGCAAGCATCCTCTTCGAAAAGGCGATGGAAAATTAAATCTCCCTGCTCGTACAATAACCAATGTTTCAGTGCAACATCTACGTAATACAATGGTTCTCAACCTTTTCGCAACCGCTTACCATTTTAGCATCCTTATATCGGTAGATTTATTAGGTTGTAAGGTAAATTCAAAATTTCAATCTCTTACTTCTGCAATCTTCAGGCAGGCTTCACGAAAATTAAATTATTTAAAAAACATACCCAGATCCGTTAACTGGAAAGCTTTTTGCAAAAAAAAAAAAAAACAACAAAAAAACGTGATAGTTACTTGCGTAGCTTACTCTTTGGAAGACCTTCACGTACCACGTGGTACGTGTATCTCAGGTTAAGAACCACTGACTGATCTAACAACTGCTACACTAACATCATTGTAAATTTGCTATAAGTATAAATTTTATAAGGATGAGAAATCATAACTCACGCTTTACAGTTGTTTTGATTTAAAGACAATTTTTCACTGAACGGTAAATTTTTAAATGGAGATCTGCTACGACGCGAAAAACCAGAGCTGTTTTGTAATTTCCTGCACGACAGCGATGCAGAGTTTTATAACCAAAGTCAATAAAGTGCTTGTGAGCTATGCCAAACTCTCCCAATCCCTCTTTCCTTGGACTAGCTGCGCGCTTGGTTTAAGTGAGTTTTTTATGAAAGTTTATTGTTATAACGAATAAGCAAAGATACTGAAAGAGAAGTATAGTCTCTAAATAAATGTGAAGACAACACCAAGATTTTTCTTCCACGATAAATGACAATTTCCCCACAGTCATTATCAATAGTCAAAATCCGAAGGAAGGGAATCGGAAAACGCAATTTACCAAAGTTAAGCAGCTTTTACACGTTTCACAAAAAATGACGCTGTTCACTTGAATCCCTGCCAGTCATTACTGAGCTCTTAGGCTCCAAGCACGATTATATCAGTAATAGAGCAGTGATAGCACGTTGTAGATCGCCTTCCCCTAGCACCCAAAAGTGGGAGATTAAAAAACAAAGGTTGGCTGCTGGCAAACTAAAGTCGTCTCGAAAAACAAATAATGCAGAAGACCTTTAAAACAGGGTAACTAATCTAAGACAGCCCTAGTAGGCGCGCTAATTAACAGCTTATTTTTTAACAAAAAATAATCAGCCTACTCAGTAATTTAACTTAAGCGCTGATCAGCCAATCACAAAAATTTTTTTTATATAAGTCACAGGATTGCAAAAAAACAAACTATAATTAATCAAACAAAAATGGACAAACAAAGATCAGATTGAAATCGGGTCTTTTGTCATGTGGTGAGTAGAGGGAAGATTATTCTTTATGATTTTAACAACAATTTATTATGAACAATGTACTGAGAAAAATAATCATAGGCTATAGACTGCATATCCAGAATCTAGAGGTACAATCAAACTTTTGATTAACAGCCTAAAACCGCATTTACACGGGCGACTTTTTTGCAACGCGATTCGAAGATTTTTTATGCGTAAAAATCTCTCGCGCCCAGCGGCTACTCACACGAGGCGAGACTCGCTTGCCGCGATCGCGTTTGGGAAAAATCGCGGCCTTGTAAGCAACACCTGCGATTTGCGATGCCGATTATGTTTGCGTGACTCAGTCCAAGAATCGTTCTCGCTCGTGATCACTTACACGAGGTCGATTTCAACGTCTCGAGAGTCTCAGAGCAAAGTCGCGCTCGTGTAAACAGCAAATCGTATGCAATTTACGAGACGCCCAGACATAGCGCAATGCACAAATGCTTTGCGAGTCGCTGGCTGCGATCATCCTTAAATTACTTCATAAACTATTGCGTTCATAGTACAATGTAGTCTGTAGTGCTTTTACCACAATCAATTATGATTTCGATACTACATTTACTTCATATTAGTTTGAAACGCAGAATTAATAATTTTTTTGTTGATGCTGGTACTGGTCTACTGCAGATAGGGCAGTCATAAGCTAATAACTGTGAAGCCAATCAAGCAGGACTTTAACCCTTTGTAAAATGTGTGATAAATTAACCACAGGTAACAGTACCTTAATTGTATTCTACTTTTATAATACCGTAAGTACACTTTTTTTTTTAAGAACCAGTAAATTTTGAGTTGAGGCTGACTGTTCTTAATTTTTTGCCAATGTTGAGCCTCAGTTGTTCTTAATTGGTTCTTAAATTTTGAGATCATTGATGTCAATTATGGCGACCATGTTTATTAATTCCTAATCACATGTCTGCTTGTAAATGCCTTTTTAGCTGCTTTTGCAGCATTGTGAAAATTGCGGAAAGCGAAAAAGCGAGCATTAATTTTCGTTTGAATGAGAGCCAAAAAGTGTTTTTGTTACCTGCGCAGTGCGCAGTAGCACTCCATAGTCCCAAAATTGTTGCAATTTTGCTCGCAAATACCAGAAAAGCACTCAAGCTTTAGTGTTTTGAATCAGTACAGAATTTAGTTTCTTTTTTGATTTGGAATTTACTCTTTTTCGGTTGTTCTTCCTAATTTGTTATAAAATTTTGAGCAAAAATGAGCCTCGTGTGTTTACAAATTTTTTTGTATAAAAAAGCGTAATCAATTTTGTCATTGCAATTATTCTGACATAGCAAAAACAAAGTTAAACATTTGAAAACCCTAGAATAGCTGAGACAATGAATTTACAATAATGGCGTTTGCACAATATATTTTGAAAATGGAGGTGCTTGTTACAGAAGCCCTCCGTAACACTGTTAACTGCAAATACTCCAGCGAAACTCTGGAGCCTTCACCGTGAGCCTTCACCCTTTCCATCTTGGCAAACTACAATTGAAATTCTCCAACTTAAACTGCATTTTCAGACAAAACAAATAATATGGAACAATACGGCATGGCGAAAAATAACTGAAATTTAACCTGAAAATAATGAACAAATAGAGTGCCGTACGAGCGCTCTTCAAAATAAAATGCGTCCGTTGGCCAATTGCTCGAATAAAACGGAATGCCAGAAGAGAGGTAACTCGGCCAAAAAGCGCGTAATTTTTAAAACGTTTGCAGCCAATGGCTGCAGGAAATACAGTGACTTGCGCAAACTGAACAAACTAAACGTAAGAAGCGGCCAAATTCCGAAACTAGAGCGGGGTAACACAAAAAAAGGTCAATCGGTGCTGCGACAGTGCTAGCAGTGTAGGCTCACACCCTATGCTCACTCGCTGGGTCCAGCACTTTGTATACAATTACAATCCACTGGTGTTTGTCGGCTAAAAACGTGTTAGCGTTTGCTTTCTTTTCTGACCCGAGTTTGGCAGTAGCCTACCGGCATCCCTTGCGGTTAAAATAACCACGTTTAAGTGGAAATAACATAACATCTACTGCATTGCATATTGTAATTAAACATTAATTTCATGAAAATGCAATTTCTAAGCAAATCGTATTCTCCATGTCTAGTGGTTTTATGGCTCTTTTTCATTTCAATTACGCCAGGAATGAGTTTTGACCTGAAGTCACTGACGTTTTTTTGCTCTGTTCATAATAATTCATCCTCCGCACTATGCTTACTGTAATTACCAGCAAGCGTTTAGCAAGAGCATGCGTAGCTTATTTTATTTTTGTGGATATTGATGCTTTGTAACAGCTGTGGTTTAGTAGCTCCATAACAAATTTACATAAAAACACATATTATACAAATGCTATATGGATTTTTTGAATGTTGGTTTAATAAAAAAAAAACAAAAACCAATGCTTCGGTAGCGACGGAAGGCGCCTGGTATCACTGCAGAAGAACTCAAAAAGTAAACTTAAAAATAAAATTTAACTATTAGCATTTCGTATAATATAACAGCACAGATCTACTATAAAATACAAAATACTTGTGCACTATTAAGGAAATAAACAATATGAATTTGTTAGTCACAAATGCTTGGAGAAAAAGTAATTTCAAAAGTGTTTTTAGAATTAACTGCACAAAAATGTTGAAAAATTTTATTATTTTACTTTACCAAACATCATATATATAATCAAACAAGAAACACAATCAGAGATGGGTTGCAGGGGAGAAAAACCAAGACCTAAAGGGTAAATGACAGAATTTTATAATAAATTTTGAGCATTAATGCCCCCTTGACTTAGCTCCATTCAAGCTAACTTGGAATGATCCTGAGTAAGTAAGCTTTTCCGAGTAATTTCAAGCGTTTAGTGCTTCATCTTTTACCTTGCATTTTCATTGCAAGTTTTAACGAAATTAGCTGCTTAAATGTATTCCCTGTATTTTGTTTTACGCTTGCGTTAGTTACATACAATTTCTTTTCAAAATTCCAAAGCGTGTTTGTTTCAAATGCAAAAGCTGACCAGCTGCGCATTTGAAGTGCTTTTGCGGCAGTTGGCTTTTGCAAATTCAAAACTAGAAAGCCGCGCTTTGAAACTATCTCGCACCGTGTAAGTGAACCAGTGTGATAGCGACTCTTTAGCCAACTCGATTTGGCGAGAATCACTGGCACGCAGTCTCAACGTGTAAGTGATTTCTGCGAGTTGCAATCGAATGCGAGCATCGCGTTAAAATCTCTCCCGTCTGAGTGACTGCTGCGATTTGATTGTTTTGGGGGCGTGTCTGGCGATATCGCGCAGACTAAATCTCGCGTAAATCTTGCGCCGTGTAAGTGTCCTACGCGATTTGAGAAAGAAAAAAGGCAAAATGTCGATTCTCGCAGCTAAAAGTCGCCCGTGTAAATGCGGTTTTAAGCCGCATTTACACGGGCGACTTTTTTGCAACGCGATTCGAAGATTTTTTATGCGTGAAAATCTCTCTCGCAAAGCGGTTACTCACACGAGGCAAGACTCGCTTGCCGCGATCGCGTTTGAGAAGAATCGCTGCCGTGTAAGTAACACCTGCGATTTGCGATGCCGATTATATTTTTGCGCGTCTCGGTGCAACAATCGTTCTCGCTCGTGATCACTTACACGAGGTCGATTTCAGCATCTCGAGAGTCACAAAACAAAATCGCGCTCGTGTAAACAGCAAATAGTATGCTATTTACGAGTCGCCCAGGCATAGCGCAAAGCACAAATGCTTTGCGAGTTGCTGGCTGCGATTATCGAAGTTTACTTCATAAAGTATTGTGTTCATGGTACAAAATAGTCTGTAATGCTTTTACCGTAATTAATTGTGATTGTGATATTAAATTTACTTCATATTAGTTTGAAACGAAGAAGAAACAATTTTTTTGTTGATGCTGGCACTGGTCTACTGCAGATACGGCAGTCATGAGCTGATTGCTGATAACTGTCAAGCCAATCAAGCAGGACTTTAACCCTTAATAAAATGTATGATAAATTAACCACAGGAAACAGTACCGTAATTGCATTTTGTTTTTATAATACCGTTAGTACACTGTTTGCATCAGAACCAGTAAATTTTGAGTTGAGGCTGACTGTTCTTAATTTTTTGCCAATGTTGAGCCTCAGTTGTTCTTAATTGGTTCTTAAAGTTTGAGATCATTGATGTCAATTATAGCGACAATGTTTGTTAATTCCTAATCATATGTCTGCTTGTAAATGCCTTTTTAGCTGCTTTTGCAGCATCGTAAAATTGCGGAAAGCAAAAAAGCAAGCTCTAATTTTCGTTTGAACGAGAGCCAAAAAGTGTTTTTGTTACCTGCCCAATGCGCAATAACACTCTATACTCTCGAAGTTAATCAAGCTCTTTTGTTTTGAATCAATACAGAATTTAGTTTCTTTTTTGATTTGGAATTTCTTCTTTTTCGGTTGTTCTTAACCCTAGAATAGCTAAGACAATGTATTCACAGTAATAGCATTTGGACAATATATTTTGGAAATGGAGGTGCTTGTTACAGAAGCCCTCCGTTACAGTATGGAGCCTTCACCGTGTCCGTCTGGGCAAACCACAATTGAAATTCTTCAACTTGAACTGCATTGTTCAGACAAAATGCATAATTTGGAACAGTAAGACATGGCAAAATATATCTGAAATTTAGCCTGAAAATAATGTACTTAAAGCGTGCCATACGAGCGGTCTTGAAAATGAAATACGTCTGTTTGCCAGTTGCTTGAATGAAAAGGAATGCCAGAACAGAGGCAACTCGGCCAAGCACAACGGCGTGCAGGAATTACGAAAAAGCGCGTAATTTTTAAAGTGTTGGCTGCAGGAACTAAAGTGAGGCGCACAAACTGAGCAAACTAAAAGGAAAAAGCGGCCGGATCAAAACTAGAGCGGGGCAATACAAAAAAGGTCAATCGGTGCTGTGACAGTGCTGGCAGAGTAGGCTGATAGGCTCACATCTATGCTCACTTGTTGGGTCCAGCACTTTGTATACAAGTACCATCCACTGGTTTTTGTCGATTAAAAACATGTTAGAGTTTGCTTTCTTTTCTGACCCGAGATTGCTAAAGCCTACCGGCAATTCTTGCGGTTAAAATAACCACAGTTAAGTGAAGAAGCACAACACCTACTGCCCCGCACATTGCGATTAAACATTGATTTCATGAAAATGATGTTTATAATGAAATCATGATCTCAATTTCGAGTGGTTTTATGGCTCTTTTTCATTTGAACAACGCCAGGAATGAGTTTTGACATGAAGTCACAGGCGTATTTTTGCTCAGTTCATAATAATTCATCCTCCACACTATACTTACTGTAATTGCCTAGCGTTTAGCAAATGCATGCGCTGCTTGTTTTATTATTGTGGATATTGGTGCTTTGTAACAGCTGTGGTTTAGTAGCTCCATAAAAAAATTACATGAAAACACATATTATATGAATGCTATGTGGATTTTTTGAATGTTGGTTTAATTGAAAAAGAGCCAGTACTTCTGTAGTGACAAAAGGCGCCTGGTATCACTGCAGAAGAACTCAAAAAGTAAACTTCTAAAAACAAAAATAAAAGTTAACCATTAGCATTTCGTATAGTATATGACAGCACAGATCTCCTATAAAATACTAAAATACTTGTGCACTATTAAGTAAATAAACGATATGAATTTGTCAGTTACACATGCTTGGAGAAAAAGTAATTTCAAAAGTGTTTTTAGAATTAACTGCACAAAAACATTGATAAATTTTATTGTTTTACCCAACATTATGCATAACCAAACAAGACACACAGTCAGAGATGGGTTGCGGTAGAGAAAAACCAATACCGAAAGGGTAAATGACAGGATTTTATAATAAATTATGAGCATTAATGCCCGCTTGACTTTGATCCATCCAAGCCAACTCAAAATAGCATTTACGTATCACACATTCGGCTCGAGCAGCACGCCGCCGTTGCTGCTTCATCTTTCACCTTGCATTTTCATTGCAAGTTTTGACATTAACTGCTTAATAGTATTTTTCGTATTTCGTTTTACGCTTGCATTGGCTTCATTCATTTTCTTTTCAAAATTCCAAAGCGTGATTGCTTCAAATGCAAAAGCTGACAAGCGGCGCATTTGAAGTGCTTTTGCAGCAGTTCGCTTTTGCAAATTCAAAACCAGCAAGCAGCGCTTTGAAACTATCTCACACCGTGTAAGTAAACCAGTGCGATAGCGACTCTTCCGCCGACTCGATTTGGCGAGAATCACTGGCACGCAGTCTCAACGTGTAAGTGACTTCAGCGAGTTGCAATCGAATGCGAGCGCCGCTTTAAAATCTCTCCCGTGTGAGTGACTGCTACGATTTGATTTTTCGGGGGGCGTGTCTGGCGATATCGCGCAGACAAAATCACACTTGGCGATATCGAAGATATCGCGCAGACAATAGCCGTGTAAGTGACCTACGCGATTTGAGAAAGAAAAAAGGCAAAATGTCGATTCTCGCAGCTAAAAGTCGCCCGTGTAAATGCGGCTTTAGCCGCATTTACACGGGCTAAAGCCGCATTTACACGGGCGACTTTTAGCTGCGAGAATCGACATTTTGCCTTTTTTCTTTCTCAAATCGCGTAGGTCACTTACACGGCGCAAGATTCACGTGAGATTTTGTCTGCGCGATATCGCCAGACACGCCCCCCAAAAAAATCAAATCGCAGCAGTCACTCACACGGGAGAGATTTTACCGCGACGCTCGCATACGATTGCAACTCGCTGAAGTCACTTACACGTTGAGACTGCGTGCCAGTGATTCTCGCCAAATCGAATCGGCGGAAGAGTCGCTATCGTACTGGTTTACTTACACGGTGCCAGATCTGTAGTTTCAAAGCGCTGCTTGCTGGTTTTGAATTTACGAAAGCCAACTGCCGCAAAAGCACTTCAAATGCGCCGCTTGTCAGCTTTTGCGTTTGAAACAATCACGCTTCGGAATTTTGAAAAGAAAATGAATGAAGCCAACGCGGGCGTAAAACGAAATACTGGAAATACAATTGAGCAGCTAATTTCGTTAAAACTTGCGATGAAAATGCAAGGTGAAAGATGAAACACTAAACGCTTGAAATTACTCAAAAAAGCTTATTTTCTCTGTATCATTCTGAGTTAGTTTGGATGGAGCAAAGTCAAGCGGGCATTACTGCTCATAATCTATTATAAAATTCCGTCACCTACCCTTTAGGTCTTGGTTTTTCACCACTGCAACCTGCCACCCATCTCTGACTGTGTTTCTTGTTTGGTTATGCATAATGCTTTGGTAAAATAAAATAATAAAATTTATCAACATTTCTGTGCAATTAATTCTAAAACACTTTTGAAATTACCTTTTCTCCAAGCATGTGTGACTGACAAATTCATATTGTTTGTTTCCTTAATAGTGCACAAGTATTTCGCATTTTATAGTAGATCTGTGCTGTTATATTATACAAAATACAATTGTTAAATTTTGTTTTTAAGTTTACTTTTTGAGTTCTTCTGAAGTGATACCAGGCGTCTTTTGTCGCTACTGAAGCACTGGCTCTTTTTTAATTTAAACCAACATTCAAAAAATCCATATAGCATTTGTATAATACGTGTTTTTATGTGAATTTTTTTATGGAGCTACTAAACTACAGCAGTTACCAAGCATCAATATCCACAATAATAAAATAAGCCGCGCATGCATTTGCTAAACGCAAGGCAATTGCAGTAAGTATAGTGCGGAGGATGAATTATTTATGAAGAGTGCAAAAGTACGTTAGTGACCGCAGGTCAAAACTCATTCCTGGCGTAATTCAAGGCATAAAACCACTCGGAATTGAGATCATGATTTGCTTAGAAACGGCATTTTCATGAAATTAATCTTTAATTGCAATATGCGGTGCAGTAGGTGTTATGTTTCTCCCTTTAAATGTGGTTATTTTAACCACAAGAGATGCCGGTAGGCTACAGGCAATCTCGGGTCAGAAAAGAAAGCAAACGCTAACACTGTTTTAGCCGACAAAAACCAATGGATGATACTTGTCTGCAAGATGCTGGACCCAACGAGTGAGCATAGGGTGTGAGCCTACACTGCTAGCACTGTCACAGCACCGATTGACTTTTTTTGTGTTGCCCCGCTCTAGTTTCGGAATTCGGCCGCTTCTTATTTTCAGTTTGCGCACGTCACCTTATTTCCTGCAGCCATTGGCTGCAAACGTTTTAAAAATTACGCGCTTTTTGGCCGAGTTACCTCGGTTCTGGCATTCCGTTTCATTCGAGCAATTAGCAAACGGAAGTATTTTATTTTGAAGACCGCTCGTACGGCACTCTATTAGTTCATTATTTTTAGGTTAAATTTCAGTTGTTTTTTGCCATGCCGTACTGTTCCATATTATTTGTTTTGTCTGAATAATGCAGTTTA
Source organism: Trididemnum nubilum (assembly GCA_963965965.1). Classification (NCBI taxonomy): domain Eukaryota; kingdom Metazoa; phylum Chordata; class Ascidiacea; order Aplousobranchia; family Didemnidae; genus Trididemnum; species Trididemnum nubilum. Next base: position 6,535,563 of record OZ014469.1, read on the forward strand.
AGTTGGAGAATTTCAATTGTGGTTTGCCCAGACGTACAGGGTGAAGGCTCCAGAGTTTCGCTGGAGCATTTGCAGTCAAGAGTATTACGGAGAGCTTCTGTAGCAATTAAGCACCTCCATTTCCAAAATATATTGTCCAAACGCCATTATTGAGAATTCATTGTCTTAGCTATTCTAGGGTTTTCAGATTTTTAACTTACTCGTATGTTTTTGCTATGTCAGAATATTAGCAATGACAAAATTGATTACATTTTTTATACACAAAAAATTTTGTAAAAACACGAGGCTCATATTTGCTCAAAATTTAATAACAAATTAGGAAGAACAACCGAAAAAGAATAAATTCCAAATCAAAAAACAAACTAAATTCTGTTCTGATTAAAAACAATAAAGCTTGAGTGGTTTTTTGGTACTTGCGAGCAAAATTGCAACCAAGTTGAGACTATAGAATGCTGTTGCGCACAGCGCACGTAACAAAAACACTTTTTGGCTCTCGTTCAAACAGAAATTAGTGCTCGCTTTTTCGCTTTCCGCAATTTTACGATGCTGCAAAAGCAGCCAAAAAGGCGTTTACAAGCAGACATAGCACTAGGAATTAACAAACATGGTCGCCATAATTGACATCAATGATCTCAAACTTTAAGAACCAATTACGAGCAACTGAGGCTTAACACTGGCAAAAAGATAAAAACAGCCAGCCTTAACTCAAACTTTACTGATTCTTATAAAAAAGCGTGCTTAAGGTATCATAAAAGCAGAATACAATTACGGTATTGTTACCTGTGGTTAATTTATTATACATTTTATTAAGGGTTAAAGTCCTGCTTGATTGGCTTGACAGTTATCAGCAATCAGCTCATGACTGCCGTATCTGCAGTAGACCAGTGCCAGCATGCACAAGAAAATTATTGGTTCTGCAGTTCTAATATGAAGTAAATTTAGTATCGAAATCACAATTGATTACGGTAAAAGCACTACAGATTATTTTATACTATGAACACAATACTTTGTGAAGCAAATTTAGGGTAATCGCAGCCAGCGACTCACAAAGCATTTGTGCATTGCGCTATGCCTGGGCGACTCGTGAATTGCATACGATTTGCTGTTTACACGAGCGCGACTTAGCCCTGAGACTCTCGAGACGTTGAAATCGACCTCGTGTAAGTGATCACGAGCGAGAAGGATTGTTGCATCGAGTCGCGCGAAATTATAATCGGCATCGCAAATCGCAGGTGTTACTTACACGGCAGCGATTCTTCTCAAACGCGATCGCGGCAAGCGAGTCTCGCCTCGTGTGAGTAACCACTCTGCGAGAGAGATTTTTACGCATTAAAAATCTTCGAATCGCGTTGCAAAAAAGTCGCCCGTGTAAATGCGGCTTAAGACATACTGTTTCGGAATCAACATTTGCCTTTTATTTCTCGTCGGTATAGTTTGGACTACAGGTATAGACATGAGCTAAGAAAGGAAAAGACTCGCAAATAACAGAATATAATTTTTCAAAGTCATATGAGATACCGATATATCAATTCAAAATAATTTCCAGTAGCATGCCTTAAACAGCTGTTTTGCTCAATTTCAGGGCACTTCAGTAAGGCTGGCGAGGTCAAAATGACAATTATCACCAGTAAAAAAACCTTTGAAACATACATCTTTGCCAATTTATCAATTAATGAATAAATTTTTACCGATTATGTTCATATTGCATAAATCTTTACCCATTAATTTTAGCCAAACTAGATAAATCTTGACATAGAAATCTTTGCCCAATGAAACTAAACGCTATTAATTAAATCTTCACCGAATGAAACTATACGCTATAAAGCAAATTTTCACCGACTAATCCACAAATCTTACCGTACATCTCTCAGAAGAACAATAGGCTAGCTAACCCTCTACTCTTCTCATGACTCTACTTTAATGGCTACTTCTACAGAAAGCTGAATGGCTCAAAACCAGTGCCAAAATTCAGAACTAGAGCTAGACTAGGTTAATAATGTCGAGAAATGAAACGCTGTCAATACCCTCCACTCTCCTAGCAGCTTGCCTAAAAATGGCTACGTCTACAACGGGGCCGAGACAGCTCAAAACTAGAACCAGTGACTCGCAGTAATAAGACAACAGTTTGTTCTAAAATTGTATGAAATGTATAGAAATAATAAAAGAAAGATGTCAAAACTTGCGATTGAGTATTTATTTATCCTGCGGTCTTAACTTTAGAGTACCAAATGCCACGTTTCTTAATCTTCTACTTAATATGTTTTAGAAGCATATAATGTACTGTCAGTAGGTCTCCACATGGTGAAAAGCTCAATTTTTTCCTTTAAAAACGTCGCACAGTAGCACTGCAAAACGATAATTTTTAAGACTTAAGTAATAATTAAGCCCAAAATACCAGAGGTGGAGTCCTCGAGGACGCATTTTGAAGTCCTTGGCCTCGAAGCCTCAAGTCCTCCAAAATTGCCCTGCCCTCGGTTCGAGGACAGCACTATTTTTTGATCCGTTAAAATTATGCATTATTATTATTAATTGGCAGCGGTGCAACGGATCTGCTACCGTTAGCTAAAGTCCATCTACACATTGCGTAGGCCTCATTTGGACCCATTGCAACTGTAGCTGCTAAGTTGCTGTAGTTTTATTTGGTCACTGGTCGAACTCAGAAAGCCTTCTAGCTTCCTTTAAGTACCAGACCAGTTTGTTAATGTTACATTTCGTTACCACATCGTGAACAGTGGTTTTGGTGATACCAAAATATTTAGCACGAATATCTTGGTAAAGCTTGCAATTGAAAACATGATAATTTGGTGGTTCATCATATAGGCTACATTTTAGATGCTGAGAAGACTCAGCGCGACCTGTAGTTTTCTTGTGCCGCTGTAGATTGCAATGCCCACTTAAAATTTGCACTACTCTTATTTAATTGAGGCTTCTTAAGGTTAAGGAGGCGTATTGTTAGTCGTGAGGACGTTCAACCTACAGACTCCTTCATCCTCAAGCAGTCTTTCTGTTCATTCCACATAGATTTCCATCTATCTGTGGACCAGTTTTTCACCGAGTACTAACACAACTGGCATACGGGACTGTAATAAAAGGTTCAGGACCACGCATTTTTGATTTAGATCCTGATTTGGCAAGATAGTCTGCCACTCCGTTACCATGTGCTCCTGCATGACCAAGAATCCAGGCAATACTGACGTGTTTTTTTTTTACCCTACTGATTTTGATTTCTAATGCAGTTGAGCACTGTAATTGATGTTTCAGTGCACTTTATGAGTGATTTAATAGCTGCCTGGCTATCCACAAGCGTAAAAATACTTTGATTGTGCATTTTTTCTAAAAGCAGGTTCTTTGCCACTTCTGGAGTAGGTAAGACTAATTCTGCCTGGAACACAGTGGTGTGTATTCCAAGATGAAAAAATGCTTGTTTTAGAGAGTTGTTTGAATATTCTGCATAAAAACCCGCACCTACTCTTCCACCTAATTTCGAGCCATCAGTGTAAACCTTGACAGTGTTCTAATTTAGAACGCTTTCAGATCTGATAGCATTTTTTTTTTATCCATAATTTGACATTCGAAATTTCTCTCAAAGTTTTCTTTATTCAATCAGCAGGCATTTGCAGCATTGTCGACTTTTCTCTAACAAGTCAATGCTCTACACGGCGCACAAATTCATGCAAAGCAGTTTCCGTAGAAACACCTGGCGAAATCCGTACTGCGAAGCAGAAAGCTATGCCTGCGCGTTATTATCTTCATTAATATGATACAGAATAAGTCTTTCCAACCATTTCTGTTGGAAAGAAGTTAAAGGGATCATATGGAAGAATTTAGCTTCAAAATAGCTTTCCTTTCCGTGTTTGGGTAAAAATATACAGTACCTGTGCCTTCTTTCCATGCCGATGGCACGTAGCTGTGTCTCAGGCATGCTTGAAAAATGACATGACAATATCCTTTCAGTTGATTCCAACCTTTCTGTAACAGTTCAGGATATAGCCCGTCTTGCCCTGGTGCTTTGAATGGTTGAAATTTGTTAAAAGCTGCTTCTATGCGCTCGAATGAACATTTGTTTGCAATCATTTCATTGTCTTCGGGTCTCATGAATGGATTGTCCACTAAATCGTGTCTGGTTGCAGAATTTTTTGTCTCCTGGCTACCTGGTGATAGAATATCGAGCAGATGTTTCAAAGTTTCCAGTGGAGATCTTGTGAATTCTCCGTTTTGTTTAGTTACGAAGCTAACACGTACCGTTTCATTTCTTCGAATAATTTTAACCAGCCGAATCGTTACTCTTAAACAGCCAAACTGTCAAACTACTCATGCTTTCTACAAAGCTATGCCATGAATCGCGCTTTGCTCTTCTGACAGCTTTTTGAAATAGGCTAGGGCGAGCTTTTGAGCCTCCCAATCTTCTTCTTGTATTGTTTTAATGGCTTTTTTCCAAACACGGCGAGTCTCTCTATGAAGGCTTACTAGCTCAAAATTTTACCAAATGTTATCTTTCTTACGAAGCGACCTTCGCATTGGGCAAGCAGCTTCGTATGATTTAGTTTTTACTGAATGGACCTTGTTTGCCAGTACATCAATGTCTTCTTTTGAGGATGGTTCTGGTACTGGTGATAAAATTCGTTCATTTAATTTTTGTTCGAGTTCGTCCACAAATTTGCTCCCGCACGTGCGACGAACATTACGAAACACTGAAGCCTGGTTTTTGGATTCTGCTTTTAACCTGGAACCTAATATACATGTGATCCGAGAATGATAGCACGTTGCTAACATGCCAGCCAAAAACTTCGTCCCACGCACACCGGTTCACTAAGGTTAAGTCTAGAACCTCTTCACGCTTTTTCGTTCTGAATGTTGGTTTATTACAAAAATTCAGATCTGCACTAGCACAACCAAGGCACAACACGCTAGCAGATCCTCTCCTCGAGGGTTTATATTGGAGGATCCCAATATAGGTGATGTGCATTTGCATCGGTTCCTACAATAGTAGGGATTTGTTTATTTTAAAAGTTATGTAGAAAAACGTCAGAAACCTCACGGAAAATTTGCAAAGACTTTTTTAGTTACCCGCTTTAGGAGTTCACCTGAAAAAAATTTTAAAGACCTTTTTGTTTTTGGAGAACACTTGCGCCTGTGTCCTTGGTCCTTGGCCTTGGCCTTGGCCTTGAGCATTCCGGTGTTTGACCTTGAGAAGGTCTGCCCTCGGAAGGGCTGTCCTTGGCCTCGAATTTTTTTTGTGTTCTTGGCCTTGGCCTCGAGCCTTGTGTCCTCGACTCCACCTCTGCAAAATACAATCCTGCGAGCTTACTTTAGTTGCCGCTCTGCAACTAGAAAAATCGCGTGGAAGCAAAGGTTTGCCAATCCACATATTACAAAATCCAGAACCGATCTGTATCCAACAAAAAAAGATCCAGATCTCACCCTGATCCCCCAGTATGCAACTACACTTTGTGCATTAACCAATATTTTGACAAACATCAACAATGGGTTGCTGAACAAGCACATAAAAAGATGGTTAGCTAGAAATAGAAGCAGTAAGATCCGAGTTCGATCCGATTCAATGTTGATCCGTTGCCACCTATGCATGATAGGCAGGCAAATATTTTCTTGAAAAAAGTGAAAATATTCGCCTGTCTCTGCTTGGGAGGCAGGCAAATATTTTCTTAAATACTTAAAATTTTTTCTTGAGCCAGGGAAATCACCTAGAGAGCATACAAAAGCGCTGCAAACCCATCAGAGGGGTCCGGGCTGAACCCTGCAAGCTTGAATATTTAAGTAATTGTGCAAGAAACATACAAACGGTGCTGAATCTTTGATCCACGGATCATCTTTTTTTTTCACCGTTTAACTTATCACATCAACATTTTGACACTGAATTCAGATGTTCAGAGAAGTTGTTTTTGATTTACAATACATTCATTGTAGCAATTTGCCTGACCATTTGTCTAAACTTTTCCCAAATAGTGTTGTTAACCCACTTTGGTGCATGCAACCCTTAGAGTTGTTGTTGGCTGAATTTCTTGTTTAGCTTTAGAACCAAATGAAAAATCCAATCATAAATTCGCTGCAAAGATATAAAATAAAATGAATAAAATAAAAAAATCCAATTATCGAATCACTGTTCTAAGCACTAAATTAAAATGTTCAATAAAAAAAATCCTTATAAAGGATTTGTTAACCAAGTTTAAATAAAAGTTTACTGCATTTTTAACAAATTTTTTAGTTTTCATTAAAAAGTAGGTTGTTTATAAGTGCTTTTGTGTCAGTTTAGCTAATTAATGAGTCACAGATAAAACTTAGCTCAACCAGACCATTGTGTCACAGAGCTGCTCAAACATAACTGATTTATTTCAAAATCGCAAGGAAAATAATCATATTAAAGTTAAAGTTTTAAGTTGAAATATTGTTAAACAAATAAATACAAGCAAACTGGTATATTTTACGAAAGTGTTTTAATTAATGTTTAGGGTGCTCAGTTGTTTACTGGACAATTTGGACCCCAAGAGTATATCTCCATTACCATAATGCCATTTGGAAGAATTTCGCGCATTTTTAGAACCATAAAAAAAACTCAATTACAGTACAGTACTAATACTCCACATTAAATTTCTGATCCCTTTCGGCATTACCCCACGTATAGTTAGTATATACTGTCTGCGGGCATGGTCCAGCGCTTGACACGCTTTGAAACTTAACAGCATTAAGTTATACAGTATTATCAAAGCCGAAGCAACTGAAATAGACGATATAAAGAAAGGAAAGCAGAAGCAGGACCTTCAGCTCTTCTGTAGTTAGTTAGTTAGTTAGTTACCTTCTCTGGTTGTTTTACGTTAAAAATAACGTAAAAAAAATTATTCAAAATATTGATTTTCAGTAAGCGTCGCGAGCGTTAGTATTTGACAAGATGGTGCCAAGTGTTCTGCTAAGTATTGTGGATTTGCGAATATGTGGCAGTGGATTTCCAGATAACGCAACGGCTAAGTGTGTCGAAAGTGAGCGCAATAGATTGAGAACTTGATTCTTCTCCCGCTGAGCAGTTTCGCATTTAGGTGGGCTTACACGAAACACTGTGGCTTACTTTCAAAAAAAAATCGTCCTGGGCTATTGTCAAGTGTAAAGAAAACTCCATTTGTTAAGAAAAAAAAAAGGTTTATTTGCATTCAAATATGCAGCCTATACACAATTTCTTAATTGTTATCTTTTTTGCGGCGTTCTTGCGGCTTCGACTTTTTTAACTTCTTTTTTTTTGACTTGTTGCGGACTTGCGGTATCGAACTAAAAGCTTTAAAACGTGCAAATGCGGATTTGCGGTTGCTGATTAAGAAAATTAAAATTCGGTTGCGGAGTTGCAAACTGAAGACTTAAAAAAACTTGTGGTGCCCAGCGCTGCCTTTCATTTTTGTTTAATTTTTAGTACATACGAGTATTGCACTTTTTCTCAATTATTAATGTTTGGTCGTAATCGTTCACAATCGTCGAAAGTACATTCATTTAAAACTTAGAAAATAAGTGGTAACTTCGTTGGTTGTACGTAAATTTTATGACTATGTTTTAGATGAAGGAACTATGGGTTTCCGAATCCCCAATGGATGACGATTTTCTTCGCTTTGTTTTGTCGCATTGTTTGGAAAACGTGGACCGTTTTTGTCTGGATAAATCAAAAATCACCAATCAGATAGTTTCTCGGTTTGTTCAAGAACTCAGAAAGAGAAAGAAACCGGTAAAATTCTTGTTTGTTCCGTAATAATTATTTAAGGGTACGAAACTTCAACTGTGCTGGAAAAAAACAATAAAAAAAAATAGGAAAAGCCAGTATAGGCCATAACTTATGTTAGTGCCTGCAAGCTGTCATGATCCAAAAATTCGAATTCGGAAAGCTATCAGGTTTTTTTGTCAATATGGAAGGCTGAATTTGATTGTTACAAAAATTGTGAGTTTTGCTCATTACATTTAACAACAATGCATTTAAATACGTTTTAGCAGACGTCTAACCAGAAATTTTTATGGAGTGCTTGTTCGGGAGTCTCGCTCAGAGATTTTTGTAATTTTTTCAAAAATAAGTTAGATTTAAGTCCATTTTAGTTAAAATTATTGTTTGAAAATTTCGCTCTTTTTCGTTGCTGAATCAGCTGCATGAAAGAGTTACATGAATATGTAAGCGGGACAACTGTCATCGAGAATTTCAGGCATATTATAGTGTTACAGTACAGCTTGAGATGAAACATTTAAGGTTATTTATACGAAAATCTCACACGTTTTCAATTTTGCGACAAGCGATCAAGGTTGATTATACGTATTTGGTTAACTTTCAAAAATTTTACTTTGTCAGTATTAGTATTGACAAATATTTTTCCCTCCCCTTTTGTAAATCTTTTAAAATATAACTTTAACCAACTTTTTGGCCTCTTAGCACTAAAAACATTGGCGCAAGAGCTCTGAAAACGCAGTATTCTTTTAACGTAGCATTTTGGTCAACAACCTATCATTTTCGAAGATACTGAAGTTTGCAAAAACTGCCCGATTTATCGCAAAGTTCTATCACTTTTTTTAATTTTAAGGTTGTTGGCAGTTTTAATCACAGCACTAATGAATAAAGACCTCAACGCTTCAGGTTGAGATTGCAAAAATATACTTCTTGAAACTTTGGTATTGTCTTTCCTTAGCTTACAAAAACTTTATGTAACTTTGTCACTTCACATAGTTCACAACTTTTTTTCTTCTACCAGAAATCATTTGCAAACTTTTTGGTGGAAGGAAAAGGTCGTGATCTATTAACTTGCAAAAGATTTCTGGTAGAACGAAAAGAAATTTTTTGCGAGTTAATATCTAAGTGTATTAAGTTTTGATTTAAAATTATACGTCTTTATTGTGTTTATTTTCACAGATGGAATATTTTCATCTCTGTTCTATTTACATTGATGATGAAGGGGCAGCTGAATTTTTGGATTGCTTCAACAAGGTGAAGAAACTGATATTGATCTGCAACATCTCCAGTGCTATGCAGGATGAACTGCAGAACCAAGGACGCAAAGAAGGCTGCGAAGTGGCTTTTGAATGACTTCAATTATTACCGGTACCCATCAATGTCGTAGGATTTCTGACCTAATGACGTTACCATTTTCCTAAAAATGACGCACAGATATCCTTTCGAATTGCTTTTTTAATATTAAACATTGATGCAGATCTCTTCAAATCTGGGTTTTGTCTTAACCCAGCTGCTCACCACTTTTGTCCCAAAGAGCCACGGCTCAAAACTGCTTTACTATATACAGTATGGTGTATAGTGTAAACTTGTGCACCATACACACAGTAAGTACACTTGTATAAAACACTCGCTACATTCAAACACTTTTTGTAGTAAAATAATAATTGTTGTTTGTTTCAATGTAGCATTACTTATTGTGTGCAACTAGTGTAATTATGTATGCCCCTTGCGGTAAAAAATAAGATCCTAACTTTTTCGTAGTTTGTTATTTTTTTTCTATGTTGATATGCCGCTTTACTGAAAAAAGCCAACAAGCACGACAAATAATTATCTGATTAATTGCTTTGTTTTGTAAATGAGTAAAATATTTGTTGTTGGTTTCAGTGTCATAGCAATTATTATGTGCATGATTGCACACCCTCCTTGTTTTAAGTTTTCAACAGCTGATTTGCAGGATTTTCTTTTGTGTATAACTAAAATAGGATTTATTTGAAACAGCCAGTATTTATTTGAAGAACAAAGAAACAATTCATTGCTATGTTGCTGTCAGTTGCTAAAAATTCAGTAGAGTACTACGGAATGACGTTGTTATATAAAAGGTTTAGTCCTTCCGCCGCAAAAAGAATAAATGGCATTTTTATTTGTTCACAGTTTATTTTATAGTCCGCAGTTTGCATGGCTACAGGTGACTGTAGTCTAAGCCACCGTTGACTTTTGAAGAATATAACTTACCAAAACACACAATGCACAATGATCGCGCCAAACTTTCAGTGATCGGATACTTGCACTCAATACATTCGCAGGCGTTATGAGGTGTTCGAGCTATTGATGCGCTTTTGTTGTTCCAGCAAAGTTGTTGTTTACAAACACTGGCTTCTATCATTGATGTGTTTGTAATGTACCGCACTGGTTTTTGCGTCGGATGGTTTTAAATCGCTTTAGCGTTGCTATTTTACTTAGAGAATTGTAAAATTCTTTGTTGAATATTGTTGACGTGCTTTGAATGGAATGTCATGCAATAGTTGATTATGATGGTATAGACTGCAGTGAATTATATAATAAGCACAAAAAGAATCACGACTCCTATTTGACCGTTTTAGCATTGTTTACTGTAGTCTTATTAACTCTCTGTAGCGTTAATTATTACCGAGAATTTTTGCCGTATTAATACGCATGTGTACAATCCTGCAGCATTGCACTACAATATGTCAGCGTTTGTCCCCAACTTTTCGAAATTCTTTAAAAACGTTCTATTTTAGACATTTTGATTATGGTGATCGTTAATTGTACATATCAGCAAAAATGTACATTATAGAGCGTGTATTTCATCACTGAATGGAACAATATTATTCCTTTGGAAAATTTTCTACTGTAATAATAACTGAGTGTTAATCGTTATTTACTCAAAGTATTTGATCAACGCATTTTAAACGGGGGGAGGGGGGAATGCCCCTTGTCGAACTCTATCTTATAACATCAAAAAACGTCTTATGACTTCATCTAAGTTAAGTATTGGCCAAAAATGCTCAGATTTTGGAAAGTTACATCGGAAACCTCAAAAATCGGAAAACTTTCCGTTACCTTAGCAACTTCAAATTTTCCGGAGTTGTAGTCTCGTATTTGAAATGAATTTTAACTCAAAGTCAAGTTGATTTAAACAAAAAAAAAAAATTTTTGAAGGACTTTATCATAAAAAACGATAGAGAGTAAAAATGTTCCCCCACGTGTAAAATAGGTTTAACAATATACATATTAGCGTAGAAGAATGATTTTTTAAATGTAGCATATGCAAAGAGAGTGGAGTAATTTAAAGTAGAAAATTTGTGTCTTCTGTAACGTGTATATCGATGCGTTTTTTGCGTGCAACTATTCCAATGCTTTTTTGGCAATGGAAATATTCGACTTTAAGTTGTTTATCTGCTCTTGTCTCAAGATAATATCTAAGCAATTTATAAAGTTGCTAGTGAGTGGTAACTAATCAACACTTTCTAACAGTCTGAAAAATATGGGGCTCCGTTTGTGTACGTAATTTGTGCATAGGTGGGTAAGTTAATGCAAAACGTTTGCTTCGTTAACCACAAATCCGTTAACAAACTTCACACCTCCGTTAACGTTAATCTGTTATTTTTAGCTTTAATTAATGGAAGTTAATAAAGTCCGTTAATCCGTTAACATTTTGCGTGTAAGTTACATTTCTTGTCATTCACTCGCTTGTGGAACACGTATTAACGCTATTGAGCTGATTGTAAGGAAATATTTATTGCTATGGTGTTCTTTTTGTGTTTCGAAAGTTACATTTTACAGTCTAATCTAATTTCAAGATAAAAACAAGTTCAAATGCACAACGAAGCTGCAAGATATTAACGATAAAAACCTTAACGGAAGTTAACAGAACTTAACGGAAGTTACTTTCGTCCGTTAACAGAACTTAACGGAAGTTAATTTAGTCCGTTAACATGAAAAATCTTTTTAACGGATTAACGAGTTAATGAAAAAGTTAGCTTCGTTATTATCGGATTAACGATTAACGGACTTGTGCCCACCTATGAATTTGTGCAATGTTTTTTTTGCATATTTAATTAAATATTCATTTTAATTAAATATACAAAAATAAATATACAAAAAAAACAAGTGCAAAAATAAATATGCAAATTTTTTGAATATTTATTACATCATAATTTGCGCCACGTTGTTTTGCATATTTAATTAAATAGTCATTTTAATTGAACACGCAAAAATATATGTCGCATAATCAACCGTTTCAAAAATTAATAGACAAAAAATTGTTACACATGAATTTTTTGCGCAAAAATTTTTGACACAAAAATTGTTGTTGCAAAAATAAATCCACAAAAATTTTTGTGGATTTATTTTTGCAACATCATTTTTTGCATCAAAATTTTTTGCATTACAATTGTTTGTGTCACAAATATTTGAACATTTATCTTTGATAGCAAAAAAAGAATACACGCCAAAATAAATGTGCAAAATTTTGTGACGCAAAAAATGTTGATGCAAAATTTCTTGTCGCAAAAAAAACGCGTGCAAAAATAAATTTTCAGAAATATTTGACTATTTAGTTCGTGTCCATAATGATGAAAGGTTGAAATTATGCGGACGGGAAGGTACCGGCAAGATATACAACTGGAACTTCAAGACGAAAGCTTCGGGCTATACAGTAGCCTATAGTAAGGTACCAGCTCGCTTATGAGACCTCTCGTTGGGCTGGGAAATGAAGGTTCATTCACTCGTACCTTCCTGCCTGCATAATTCCAACCTTTCATCATTATGGACACGAACTAAATAGTCAAATATTTCTGACAATTTATTTTTGCACGCGCTTTTTTTGTGACAAGAAATTTTGCATCAACATTTTTTGCGTCACAAAATTTTGCACGTTTATTCTGGCGTGTATTCTTTTTTTGCTATCAAAGATAAATGTTCAAATATTTGTGACACAAACAATTGTAATGCAAAAAATTTTGATGCAAAAAATGATGTTGCAAAAATAAATCCACAAAAATTTTTGTGGATTTATTTTTGCAACAATAATTTTTGTGTCAAAAATTTTTGCGCAAAAAATTCATGTGTAACAATTTTTTGTCTATTAATTTTTGAAACGGTTGATTATGCGACATATATTTTTGTGTGTTTAATTAAAATGACTATTTAATTAAATATGCAAAACAACGTGGCGCAAATTATGGTGTAATAAATATTCAAAAAATTTGCATATTTATTTTTGCACTTGTTTTTTTGTATATTTATTTTTGTATATTTAATTAAAATGAATATTTAATTAAATATGCAAAAAACATTGCACAAATTAGGGTACACAAACGGCACTCTGTAGAAAAAGCCCTATAATTGCCAGCCAGCTTTTTTTTGTGCATCATTCATAACGGATCGATTACTGTGATGTTACGAGACGACAACAATTTAGAAAATTAGAAATAATGATTTTTTATTATTTTTTCAAACTATGTTGCTGACAAAATTAAGTTTTACAGTATGATTGTTATAATTTTTTATTTTTATTTTTGCGTAACTATTGTAATTTAATTTTAAATATCGTGTTTTTGCTTTCTATTGTTCAGCGCAGCGTTCTCGAAAAGAGCTATTCATGGCTTTTTTTTGTGCCTTTTTCTGTGCTATCCTACCGTCATTTTGCAAAAGGGAACATTTTTAATTTTTCAATTTTAACTTTCCGAGATAATCCAGTTTTAAAGCGCCTTTGTTGCCAAACTATGACGTAATAAATACTATCTTGAACAAGGAAAAATCTGAATGTTTCCTTTTGCTAAATTAAAAACCGTTTTTTGAGTTAAAAAAGAAAAAGATAAGTTCCTTTTGCCAAATTAAAAAACGTGTTTTAGATTAAATAAAACATGCCCTAGTTCGTTTAAATTGTCAAGAAATCTTCGAATAACCAAAAATTTAACGGCGTAAAATCTTTTCAAAGTTAAAACCTAAAAATCAAGCCTAATTTGAATGATATTGCTTTGTATCGAAGTTATTTAATGTCTAATTAACTATTTATGTTTAAAGAAAAATTTTACAAAAATTACCTTTGGTGATCAATTTCAATTTACATTTTTTTTGTTTTTCGTTATATTTTAGAAGTTTGCAACTATCATGGCCGACAACATGTACTGATGTTGATATAAAAAACGCGGACATTTTGCATACTCCCAGTAGCATTCAACCAAAGTGAACGCAGCAAAATAGAATTTATGCTAAAAAAAACTGCAAGGATTTTTCGGAGCGCTTTGACTGAAGCCAGAGATTGAATAAGATGAAATAGCGGAACCTGCAGTTGTCTTAAAATGAGCATCTTTGTGGCTTGAAAATGACAAAATTTAGGAGTTTGACGTTAGAGGATTTCCCCTAAAAATAAAGTGTGTTTGTTTATCACGCTATAGGCAAACCAAATTTTCGGAATAGGTGAATATAAAAGAGATGTAAAATATAAAAAGTAAAGATTTCACTACGGTGGAACACCCCAAATAAATCCTTTAAAATGTGAACTTTTTAGTATTTGAAATAAGCAAACAATATTTTAAGGATAGATTGATATAACTGTATATAAATGATATATAACCATTTTGGAGGATTGGGGAAGATTGAGTTGGTCCACCTAATGAGCCCTCCAAAATTTATAAGATTTTTAACCGCTCAAACTAGACTCTGCATTATTATTAATAAATGATAAGAATCTGATTTATATTTGTAAATTTCGCCCGCGTTCTTAGCTTATATCTTTTTCCAAGATGATTACTGAGACAGACATTGTTCTGATTTTGTTTTTAAAATTTGAGCAGACTGTCCATAAAATATAGTTCTTTTTAAAAAATGCCGCAACATCCCATTGGTGAATTGTGGGTGTAGGATTGGGTTTTAGGAAAATATCGCATGTCAAATTTTTTGTCAACTATTTAAGTTACAAAATTCGCATCAAGTTACAAAATAATATTGGTGGTTCTGCTGCCTGTTGATCAAAAAGTTTTGTTGCTACTTGCAAAGCTACCGACATCATAAAAGGCGTTTCCACACCTTTTGTTCTATTTTTTTTTGTTTGCTAAGATAGTAACTGGCGATGTTTGACATAATCAATTATCTTGCATTCAACGATTTGTCTTGAAAGTTTGTTTGTTAATATGCTTACGTCCAGGGGCGTATTTAAGGGGGTCGCCAGGATAGTAAAATCAGCATAGCAAAAGTAAGTAAAATTAGGGCATGGCCCCCCCTTTGCAAGTTGGGCAGAAGCTTTGATCACACAATAGGTCTGCTTGGAACGTTTGTTTCAGGCTTGCACTCGAGTTTTGCCAAAAGTCGCACCAAATTTGAGTGGAGATCTTGTTTTGTTTTTTGCTCTTCACCTAAATTTGGGCAAAAAAATTGACCAAATTTGAGTGAAGACCTTTTTTTTTGCTCTTCACCTAATTTTGGGCAAAAAATTGGAAGAATTTTGGGTGAAACAATTTACATTCTGATGTATGTTCTTCTCAAATTTTCTGAAGTTTTTGGCCTCCCCCTTTTTAAAATTCTGCGTACGCTACTGCTTACGTTACCTTTGACAGTACCGATGTGTTGATTGTTTCGATCTTCTTCTTTATTTCAAGAAAAAGCGACAGTGCAGCTAATTCTTTTGGACCAATCCGCACTCGCTCAGCAAGCCCGTAGCCATTGATAAAATTAGGAAGGGGCATTTAGATTTTTGAGGTATGGGAGGGCGAAGCAAAAATTTTTAATAAATCAAGTATTTATTGCTATGTATTGGATGCAGAGATCTGGGGTCAAAGCCTCCAGCCGCTCTGAAATTTTGTTCGTTTTAATTAACTTTTAATGGACTATTTTTCCGGATTTATGTTTTTGTTAACTGAAAGTTGAGGTTCTGCATCCGGGCCTGAGGAAAAGCCTAGCAATTGTGTTAGCGTTTCGGGAAAACAAAAATTTAACGTAACTTGGAAGAACAAACCTCAAGTTAGTTTGTGAACCTCACGCATACTGTAGATCTGGGATAAAACTCTCAACTACCAGAAGTTAGGAGTTTGGAACGGAAGCCCGCCTATAACCACTCGCATTACAGCTTTAAAAAAAATTCATTCTTTAACCGTGCTATAACTGAATTTTTTTGAGTTTTGCTGATTTTTTAAGCTAATAGTGAAAATTTGGACTGCCTATTTTTCCTAGTGTTTGAGATATTGACTTTTTTCAAAAGTAATTTTGCAAAAGGGAACACAATGCTCACATCTTATTACGTAATAAAGGATCCTTTTATAATGAAAATTTTTAATTTCTTGTGCGCTTGAAAACGAATTTAAAATCAAGGACGGCAGTATGGTACGGTACGGCACGCCTCAATTTTTGCTAAGAAGTACGGTAAGCCTTTTTGCAATGGTACTGGTGTAGTACGTTCGTACGCTGTTTGAATTTGCCTACTAAACGTTTTATGTGCAACGTGCGCCGTAATGAAGATTTGTGCGACCGTGTCCGGCGTGTACATAGTCTAGGCTATTGTCAAATAATCATTATAGCCTCTTAATTTGTCGTTACAATTATGTTATGATGTCACAAGGAACAGTCACAATTATGGCCAATTTTGATGTCATTACTTTTGTCTATATAAATGCTAGGAGCCAAGGACTATCGTGGCATGCCAAATATTGCAGAAAATTTTGAACGGAAACCACTGCGGCACTTCAGCTAAATACGCAGTGGTTTAAAAATCCCAGACTTTTTGCACATTGCGCCGGCTTTTTGTATGGAGAGGCAAAAGATAGCTCAAGCGGAAGCGAAATGTGTGAATTGAGATTTATCGGCTAGTGATTTCAAAGTTAGTTAAAGTTGCAAGTATTTAAAAGCAAGAATGGCAGTACGGTACGGTATGATACGTAAGTACGGTACGGTGCGCCTCATTTTTTGGTAAGAAGTACGGTACGCTGGTATGGTATGCCTTTTTTGTAACGGTATACGGGTACGGTACAATGGTACGGTATGCTTCAAAAATTTAACTGACCTACGGTACGCTGGTGCGGTACGGTTCAGGGTGCGAGGTACGTAGTACACAAATTCTGAACGCACCCGTACTGTACTGCCAATCTTGTTGAAAATAATAATTGACCGAGTGATGAAATTGTCAAAATGTGACTGAATGGTATTTTGCGAATCAAATTCAACAATCGAATCAAAACTGAAAATTAAATTGCCACTGAAGACAAAAACTAAGTTCACAGTTTTTCGTTTTTTAAACTATTGCGTGTTGCTGCAAATTATTTCCTTTTATAAGTTCGTGGATTAATTCCCGAGACTTGATTAATTTGGTCAAATAGCATGAGCTTCAAGGCGATAGCTCTGTTTGACAAGTCGTGAAACTTGGATATGGATTGCGGCAAATACGCAAATCTCAATTTTTTTGTGATTTTTCATACCATTAACCATCGCATTACTACCTTTCTCAAGCAAATTTTCATTATTTTTAGTAAAATAAACCCAGTTAAAACTGAATATTTTTTTCAGTTTATGCTGATTTGTTAGATGATAGTTAAAATTTGAAGTTTCTGTCTTTCCTAGTTTTTGAGATATCGACTGTTTTCGAAAATAATTTTACAAAAAGGAACATTTGCCCACATCTTATTACGTAATAAAGAATACTTTTGCAATAAAAACTTGAAAATTCTTCGTGCGCCGGAAAACAAAATAATAAAACGCCTGACAGAGTGATAAAATTAACGAAATATGACTGGATGGTGTTTAGGAAAAAATGAAAATTCAAATTGGAGTAAAACTTTTAAAAATTGATTTTTGTTGTGAAAAATAATGTCTTTTTGTTTTGTGTGAAGAATTATGGCGTATTTTTTGTTGTACTTTTTTTGCTGATAAAATGCATTTCAAATCGCCGAAACTGGATGGATTTAAAATAACCGTCGCTAAGGATGGTGACACCCGAGACGGAATTTTGTGGCGTCACTCTCCATCATGTATAGCAGGCTTCAGGCACCCCACCTAGGATTTTGCTAAGGGAGGACCTGTGACCGAAAGATAATTTTTTTTGTTTGAAAAATTCCTCAATGATTCAGCGTAACAAGCAAACTAAGCGTAGCACACACCGGGGACCGTGGGTGGTGCCTCCAGGCACCGAATGCCGGTAGCGTAGCCAGGGGCGGGGGGCGAGGAGAGCTATAGCCTTCATTGGCATACAGAGTATGCAAAATGCAACGTTTTTAGCTGTCTTAATACCGATATTTGCACTAAAATCGAAATTAACCCCCTCCCCCATTGGCATTGGCATGCAGAATACGTCTGATTTGACTTCGGACTTGAAGTGTGTTCGGACATAAAGATTGTTCTAAGCCTGGGAAAAGACCTTTGGTCTTCACCTGTTTTCGGGCACAAAAACCGTTCCATCTCTTGGTGAAGACCTTGTTTTTTGGTCTTCACCTGTTTTTGAGCACAAAAACCGTTTTAATTCTGGGTGATGATCTATGTTCCTTCTAAGCATCGCGGCTGCGTGGCCGCGCAGATAGCCTTAAAATCCCCGTGCAGTACTTTAGTTCTGCCGCGCATGAAGTACCCACGCACAGTACTTCAGATTTGAAAGAATTAAGTAGCAAAATCTAGATGTAATCAATTAATTTGAAATTCCGGCCAAAGTCAGTCCTGATTTGCGGCGAAGACTTTTTTTTTTGTATATTTTTCTTTTGGTGTTCACCAAAATTTGGCGGCAAGATCCCGCTAATCCGGACTAAAACATAACCAGTTTGCGGCGAAGATCTTTTTTGTTTTTTTAGGTCGTCACCTGAATTTGGTGGCAAAATTATGATAATCCAAACTAAAATAGAACCAGTTTGCGGCGCAGACCTTTTTTTTTTGAAGCTCACACGGCCTTTCTTTCCGCGCACACCAAGCAAGCTCTTAGAAGAACGTTGGTGATGACCTTTTTTTCTGGTTTTCACCTCCGAAACAGCCTCCCCCCTTTGCAAATTCCTCGCTACGCGACTGCCAAACCCATGGGGGTTTGGGGTTGAAGCTCCCAGCCACCTGGCGGTTTTTGTGATTTTTCAGTAAAACTATCCATTTTAATGTCATTTGGATCACTTTTTGTGCGTTTTGGAGATATGTGAAAGAACTAAATTGTTAAAATTGGACGTTATTTCCAAGAACGAAATTGCCCAGAGGTGACTTAAGATAAAATTTTAGTTCTCTTGTTTACAATCTGGTAAATTTTAAAATTTAATAGCGGAATAAAACTTACAAGATTATTGGTGGTATTTGAATAAGACACTGAAAATGTCTTTATTGGCGAAACATGTCGATTTCATTTTCGCTATTTGCCTTGTGATCTACGGACTAGAGCTACAGAAGATTTTAGCTATTGGGGGCCAAAATTGATTTCTTTGATAGAAAAAAAAATCAAAATACTGTACTAACAAAGCCATAATTTCATTTAATGCATTACTTGATTTTGTGAAATTTTTTCTACCCACATCAGATTATATAGTCTTAATCTGACGATCAGTTTAGATAAAAACTGAGACCGTTTATTACGAGTGTGACATCCCTAAAGCAAAAAATTTCCATAATTTCGGCATTTTTTCAATTGCGTATTTCCAAAAAAAATTAAGTTGTAATATTATCGGCAATTTTTAAATTTTTATTGAACATGTATTAGTTGATGTATTATGACGAAACACAGCGAAATAAAAAAATGTTTGCTACATGCATTAGTGAAGAACCAAAATACAGCAAGAAATGAATATTTTTGTTTCACCGTCAAAAAACCGTTTAATGGCAAAAACAAAAGATCAATAAAATTTCAACTCAGTTTGGTCAAAAACAGACAAAAATAAAAATTTCCTAACGATAATTTCATTTCATTGTCAAAGATTATTTCTCATATATTTCTGCATTTTGTCAACAACAAAAAAAATTATCATACGTTGACAAAATATTGTAAAATTATTTTTTCTCGCGTTTTTTACTTGGCCTGTTTGTAAGAGGAAGGGGATGGCTTGAAGGGGCTGGGAAATTTAATTCTTCAACTGGCTTTCAAGTTTTAGCAATTTAATTCTTTCAAATACCTCTAAAACAGTGATTCTCAATTTTGCTCTTGGTTCTCATGTTGCTCTTGGTTATCCTTTCTGCGGCTTTCATTAACTTGAAAGTGAATCTGTTTTGCCTTGTTTGCGTAAGCTTAATGAACCATTTTTCATATTAATATAGTAAAACCAAAGCTATTACAACAATAAATTTAGTCAATTTTTTTATTATTTGCTTATGATCATCCCTTTAGCCAACAGTCGAGGATAACATTGAACAGTTCTACTTGGAGGTACTGGATGTTAGTGTTAGCGCATTGGCTTGGTGTTTTAGCTTCGTTCTCATTTCTAAATGGAAGTTTTATTCTAATAATTTACAAAACGGAAGAGGAAACCCTAATTTAATCTTTCGAAAGGTTGTGAGACTGAAGTTGCCAAATACTGGGCTAAGGCAGTAACAAAACTAAAAGTATCTAAAAGAGCTGAACAGCCGTGTAACCTGTAAGATTGAACATGAGCAATTTTTGTAATTTTTCCGCAAAAATTTCCGTTCTAGCACCATTAGAATCACAATTTGCACGTTTTTATTACAGCCATTTGAAAAAAATTAAATTTTGAAGGTCATAACATACTGAAATCGCCCATCCCCTTCAGCCCCCCGTTACGTTCAGGTCAATCCAAAAACCACTTAAATGCTTGTATTTTGGGATAAATATGCTAAATGACGTGACTTTGCTGCGCCACTGGGGATGAGCCCCGTTTAAACAAGTCACTTAAACCCAAATATGCATGGTTTTAAACTTAGTTTGAACTTGAACAGGAAGTAAGGGAGCTGAAGAGGCTAAGAAATTTATTTCTATCCAAAGGTTTCCAAATATTAGCATTTAGTTCTTTTAGCTTCAGATGGCTTTGCAAATGTCAAAAATGCCATGTAATAATTGCGTTGAAAGGGCAATTTTTTCAAAAAATAATGAAATTTGCACAGCGGGTGGGGGTACCGCCCGAGGTCCCCCTCTGTGTGAGACGCAGATAAGTTTATTCAAGTCTCTCTGAGTAAAATCCCGTTCGAGACTTGCGCAAATGCTGTAATAATGATTTTAAAAAATTTTATGATAGTTTTTAGCTCAGCGCATTGCCGTGAAGCTAGCTACAATGGGTTGGTGAAATGTTTCAATAACTTAAAAAAATACAAGCCTGCAGCAGTTGCACCAAACTAATTGAAAATTTTCGTTTATTTGGTTGGGGCTCCTGTAAACTTTGAGGTTTAAAATTTGGCTCAGGACCAAAAAAAGGTTGAGAACCACTGCTCTAAAAGGTACCAAACTTGATTTGAATGGTGTTAAAATGGCAATTTTGTTCTGAAAAAAAAAAAGAAAAACAAAAAACATATAATTGCTCGGCAGCTGGGGCTTCTTCATAGCCCCCTCTGTGATGCGCATGAGTTAAGCCCCTTTGCATAGTACGGTGTCCAGTTGCGCAACGTTTGGCAACAAAATGAAGTTATTATTTTCAAAGTTTTATTTTTGTCCTTTCTGACCAAACTGAGTTGAAATCGATTTTTTGTATTTGCCATTAAGCAGTTATTTGACGGTGAAATAAAAATATTCATTTCTTGTCTTATTGTGGTTAATTGGTCACAATGAAAATGAATGTAGCAAAAAGTTTTCTTTTTCGCTGTGTTTTATCATAATACATCATCTAGTAAATGTTCAATAAGAATTTAAAAATTGCCGATAATATTACAACTTAATTATTTTTGCAAGTACTCGAACGAAAAAATGCCAAAATTATAGAAATTTTTGCTTTGGGAATGTCACACTCGTAATAAACGGTCTCAATTTTATCTAAACTGACTGTCAGATCATGGATCCTACAATAACATAGATCCTACAATTATTATAGGGTCTATGGTCAGATCCAGACTATAATCTAGTGTGGGGAGAAAAAATGTCACGAAATCAATCAATGCATTAAATGAAATTTTAGACTTAAAAATTTACATTGTTTGAGCCTTCTTTTACATGACAAAAACACGCAATCACTACAATAATGTTTGGCGTTTGACCAGTTTTAAAAAGTTTAGCAAAGTTTGTTAGTTCAATTTTGCCTAAAAAAATTGCATCTTTTTGCAAGCGAAATTACCGTGAGACAGCATCTAAATTTAACATGTGTATTTACTGAAGAAATAAAAGTTATCGAAAAGGTTTTTTAGCCCAGACTATGCCCACCAGTAGATTTTCCTCGGTCACATTCAGCGGTATCAAAAAAAAACAAAAAAACTCTGTTTTGCTGAACGCCGTCACTCAAGAAATAATAGGCATGGGCTCCCTCCTCCTTTAAACACGGTGCTGTGAAGGTGCTATTTACTGTTGCAAAATAAAAACTGTTAAAATCTGAAATTACGGTTAACGGCCGAAATTTTTCTAGGGCTTGGTATACTTTTGTTGTAGTTATGGCATTCTGCGCGACAAACCAACGAACATTTTTACATTAGCAAGTATTTTCTTTTATTTTTTTAGAGTAGACCAAAGGGTTAGCGAAGATTTCAGCTGTTGGGGCCAAAATTGATTTTTTTGATTGAACAAAATTCACAATACTGTAATATCAAATACCATAACTTCATTTGATGCATTGATTTATTTTTGTAAAATTTTTATTCCCTCATAAAATTATAATTATAGTCTTGCCCTGACAATCAGTTTAGTCAAAAATTGAGACCGTTTATTACGAGTGTGACATTCCCAAAGGAATAAAATCCATAGTTTTGGCGTTTTTTCAATCGCGTATTTGCTAAAAAATTAAATTGTAATATTATCGGCAATTTTTAAATCCTTGTTGAACTTGCATTACTTAATGTATTATGACGAAACACAGCGAAAATGAAACATGTTTCAATATGCATTTTTATCGCGACAAACCAAAATTAGGCAAGAAATGAATATTTTTGTTTCATCGTCAAATAACTATTGCTCATTGGCAAAAGGCATAAAATCGAGTTCAACTCAGTTTGATAAAAAAAGACAAAAATAAAATTTTGAAAATAATAATTTCATTTTGTTGCTAGACATTGCGCTTTTGGGCACCGTGCTAAGCAAAGGAGCGTAACCCATGCGCATCACAGACGGGGTTTGGTGGTGGATAAACAGACAGACAGAATTAATTTACTAGCCAAGTTGCAGAAAACCAACTATATATAAATAATTAAAACAAAACAACAAAAAACAACAAGATATCTTAAATAAACTAAGTACTACAATCTCGACAGAAGACTGCGAAGTGACCAGCATTTCTGGTCTTCGCGTCAAGCAGCCACCCTAAAATTGAAGTCGCTTGAAGCGACATTATTTTTGAAAAAATTACTTGCTAATTGATTACGATGATAATATAAAATGTGGCAAATTAACAATAGCTTTCAAGTAATTTCTTATCATACTCAATTTTAAATTGAGGAAAGTTAGTTGTTTAATTTCAGGTGGGATCGAGTACCACATTTTAGCTACTTGATATTTAACATTTTAGCTACCTGAACAGTGGGCCCTGTGACCCCTAATTGACGACCAGGGGGCTCCGGGGCCCCTAACTAACGATCAAGGGGGTCTGGGGCCCTTAACCGACAACCAGGGAGCCCTGGGGCCCCTAACTCACAAACGAGGGCCCCGAAGCCTCTAACTGATGAACAGGGGGCCCTGGGTTCCTAATTGACAACCAGGAACCCTAACTAACAACAAGGGGGCTCCGGGGCCCCTAACTGACAACCAGAGGGTCCAGGGGCCCCTAACTGACAACCAGGGGGCCCTGGAGCCTCTAACTGATAAACAGTGGGCCCTGGGGCCCCTACTTGACAACCAGGACCCCTAACTAACAACCAGAGGACTCCGGGGCCCTTACCTGACAACCAGGGGACCCTGGGGCCCCTAACTGGAGACCAGGGGGCCCCGAACTAATGACTAAGGGTTCCGGGCCAGGGGTCCCGTAATTCAAATTTTTAACAATTTATATGCAATACTTGTAAAAAGAGTTTTGTGCTAAAAGTTACAATCCCAGGCCCTCGTTTAACGTTATTATAAACTTAATGCTACAACACAGGCGTTAATGCAAAACCCTTATTGAAATACTACCAATGATGAATATAATGAGAGCATAGCCAGTATGTTTTTCCTTGTCCGGAATTGCAGTTTCTTTAGTTTAGAATTTACTCGTACAAAAGTTAGTAATAATAATGACGACCACCTGTCCACGTCATAATAATGTCACGTAATTCCTGCAGGTTTCAAAAAACTGTCAAGTGACTTGAGTCAAGTCCTCCACGATTAGAAAAAAGTTATTTTAATCTCGCTTTAAATGTTCTTTTTATGAAAGAACTTAAGGGCGCGATCTTATCTCAAAATCATAGGCGTAGCCAGGGGGTGGCCTAGGGTCTCGGGCCCCCTCAATTGAAATACCACCAATGACACAAATTTGACAAAAAAAGTCTTGTTTCTTCATTTTCACTTTTTTTTAACATCTTTGCGTACAACAGTACACGCGCACAACAGTAATTAACAAAAAATAATATTGACGACCAGGGGGCCCGGCGCACCCCCTTAATTCAATTTTTCGAACCAATTTATGCGTGTAACCAGGGTGAAATCAAGGGTTTTTGTCCTAAGAGTTGCTACCTCAGGCCCTCATCTAAACTTTTTATGAACGTAATGCAATAACCAGCGCCGTATTTGCCATATGTGACAGTGCCAGCGCCCAGCGCTCAGATAGAAGAACTTTTTTGGTCTTCGTTTACATTTGGAAGGAAAATGTTGCAAAAATTCCGTAAGTGCCAGGAGCCTCGCGCAATGTAAATTCGGCCCAGAAATAACATGTTTAGTAAGCGTAATCATCTATTGTACCATTTTTCAATAACGATTCACCTCCATTTTGCCAGTTTTAACGCAAAAAATACTTTTAAAAAAATAGCTTGGGAATATGCTCAATAAACAAATTATTGATTATCAATTGAGAGGGCCTAGGCCTCATAGCCGTACATGTACTACGACTGGTTAACTTTATGACAAAACAAAAATCCTGAAGGAAAATCTTCAAGTGGTCACTATTTACTGCTAAAATATTGCAGGAGGCAATATGCTTAACTTTCCGCTACATGGACCAAATCACTTGCAATTAAAATTTTACACCATAATGCAAGATTTTTAAACGTGTTTTGAACTTTAATGGCAAGTAAATGGAAGATTGAACAGTTAAATTTTTTGGATTGGCTTTTAAATGTTAAAAATCTAGTACTTTGAAATGGCTTTGAACACGTGCGAAAAGTGATCCAATGGGATTAAAATGTCTTTTTGTTCCAAAAACTTATAAAAATCGCCCAGTGGCTGGGGGCTTTGCCCCCAGACCCCCCTCTGTGATACGTTTGAGTACACTAGCTTACTCAACACGTCTTCTAAGTTAGATTTGCACTCTCCAACTATTAGTTTTCGCCCTTTCTCTTCACCAAAATCCTGGTTTAGTGCCAACGGGCTACAGCTTCAGATCTTCCATTCTACGATATCTTTGCCCCACAAAAAGTTCCTTTTTTGCAAATTTCTGATTACGTCATTGCATGCGATTTGTGGTTTGCCCCCCCCCCCAATCAAAAATCCTGGCTACGCCTATGGCTCGCGACCCCCTTTGATCTTATAAAGATTTTCGCGACCCCTTTTCATCTTATAAAATTCTTGCGACTCTTCACGGTTAAAATAATAAGCACTATTAGGTGTGCATCTGTGGTAATTATTAAATCGAAAAAAATAATAACAAGGCACTGGTACCCAATGCGTACTAAACGCAAACACCCTTTTTTGCATTTGCCTTTACTGCTGCTTCAACGTCATCTGCAGTAGGCTTGTTACCGTTATCGTTCGCCTTTTTTTTTAACCTACTATCGATTGATTACAATGTAACCGGTAGTAGTAGTACGGCAGCTATAGCTGTGCTCAACTATGCTATATTATGTCCCTACTCCTCTACCAAACTACCGGTACTACAGCCAGGCGGGTAGCCAGAATTCTGCAGTGGGCAAGGAATGTTACGGGGGTCTGGGTGCGGAGCCCCCAGCGCTCGAAAATTGTGTAACTTGGGGGGCAAAAATAATTACATTTTAGGCCTGTTTTAATAAAAATTAATGCTATTAACCGTGGCATAGAAGTTAGCAGTACAAAAACTTTAATATAATACTAGCGTAAATAGGCTATGAGGGAGGTAGCTATTACTAGAATTTCAGTTCTCTTTTTACAAGCTGGTAAATCATAACATTCTATATCGGCAGTTCAATAAAACTTTCAAGGAGTTATCTATTTAGCTTATGTTTTATAGAGAAAGATATAATTAGAGGGGCTAACGGAAGTTTGAGAGAAGTGTTTGGTAATTAAGTAATACTGAGTATTCGTCATCCCCCCCCTCCCCCACTCCTGAGCTTACATACAGTACATTTTTGATGAAACCTATGTTAAGCATTTTTCAATATACGATCAAATTTGAATACCGATTTTTGGCTATGTTTTAATTTTTTTTTTTCTGATTTATGAGTTTTATTTTTGACAAATTAGCCCCCTCCTTCTAAATGAGCGTTTCAAAATATGGCTTGAATCATTTTTTGAGTCTATTCCAGTGCAAAAGACAGTCTCAGAAATGCTAAAACGTGGTATTTTCCTTCTTCTGCATTTTGTTCGGCAGGCCAATGGGCGGGCTACAGCCCCCCTGACTACGCTATTAAATACATCACTGTAAAAGCATTAAATCGGCATGGTTCTGTTCTATAACATCATAAACCAAAGTGAATAGCACAAGTTAGGCATCCAGCTGTGCTACATGATATGAATAGGGAATAACAATCTGCTGTCTTTTTATATAATACGTTGTTCACCGAAGTCTTACTATTCAACAATGTCTATTTAAGTAGAATCTAAGGTTAAGTTAAGAACGACGTTTTGCAGAATTGCAGGAGCTTTTAACGACAGTCAGGGTTTGCTGAAAGTAGTAAAAATTGGTATACTCTTTGCGACCCCTTGAGGCTCTATACGCGACCCATTGGGGGTCGCGACCTCCAGTTTTAGAAGCCTAGGCTTAGTCCATAGGGCCTATATTAATCTCTACCGTACTGTAATAACAAAAAAAAAAAACAATTAAACTGTTAAAACAGTGCCCCCAACAGGCAGTTTCGCCCCTACGCTCTTCGGGATACCTTATACTGTATATTTGAAAGATCTCTGTGGCTTAGCCCATTAGGGATTTTGCGTTAGCGCGTTGTACTTTTTTAGTTTTTGTTCAAGACTTTTGGCAGACGAGAATTGATTTGCTCATAACGAGCGAACGGTTAAACCTAGAAAGTTGAAATTGGGACTCAACATGAAATTATGGAAAGCGTTTTGTGTATCAATTTTTGGGACACTAGGTCACATGATCGTGAATTGACACACAAATAAACATAAAAAATTGGCAATTTTTGGTTTGAAAAGTTAATAATTCGCCTATAACTCATAACTACAAAAAACCAGCAACCGAATTGCAGTGAAAGTTTTTTATTCATTTCTATGTAAAAAAAATTGACTATGTGTTTGCTGTGCTTAAAGCTTATTAATTACGGTTTGATGTGAATTTGTATTAGCAAAATGCATATCAATTTGCCAATCCTGATGAATTTTTCCAGTGTTAAAAGTTAAGCTTCTAGCTGTGTTTGGCAAACATTTAAGCTGGTAAGTCCTTAGGGACATAAAATTCAATTTTAAAGCGATTTCATAACCCGAAATATCGCATCTCTGAAAACTGTTTTTCGCGCATGTCGCTTCCGCATACCAAAAAATAAAAACGAGCTGAAGTTGAATATTTCCTGAAGTTTACGTTGATTGTAAACGTTATGGTGAAAATTTGAAGTGTTAATCTTTCCTAGTTTTTGAGATATCGACTTTTTTCAAAAGTAATTTTGCAAAAGGGAACATCTGCTTACTTCTTATTACGTAATAAAGGATACATTTGCAATAGAAAAATTTCAAATTTCTTGTACGCTTGAAAGCAAACTCAAAAAACGCTTAACCGAGTGATGAGATTAACTAAATGTGACAAGCAGTAGCGTAGTAGTAGGGGCTATAGCCCCCCCCCCCCCATAGGCATGTTGACAAAATGCAGAGTAAGAAATATACCACGTTTTTAGCACTTTTAAGACTGCTTTATGCGCTAGAATAGATTAAAATAGTGATTTAAAACATTTTTGAAACGTATATTCAGGAAGGGGCTAATTTGTCAAAAATAAAACTCACAAATGCAAGAAAACTTTGAAAAATGGCCAAAAATAAGCAATCAAATTTGATCGGTAGTGTAAAAATGCTTAACATTAGTGCTATCGAGAAATTTGCTATAAATTTAGGAAAGGGGAGGGAGCTATTCAGTATTAGTTAATTACCAATCATTTTTCTATAACCTCTTTTCATTAGACCCCCAATTATTTTTTTGTTTAGACTGTGGACGGAAGAAATCACTCAATGTGAGTTTTATGGAACTATACGATTTTATAATTTAGCATTTAAATTAGAAAACTAAAATTTTACCATTAGCCACCTCCCAAATAGCCCATGTATGCAACCAGTTTAATCACGTTTGCACTGCCAATTTCTATGCCACGCTTTAAAAGCATTATTTATTTATCAAAATAGCCCTAAAATTTGCAAAAAATTCCAAAAAAAAAAGTTAGTTTTGCAAAAAAAGGAAAATTTTCAAGCGCTGGGGACTCCACCCCCAGACCCCCAAACACAGCCCCACATCGCGAATTTCTGGCAACGCGCCTGGTGAAAAGAGGGTGTTTTAGGGAAAAATCAACAACCGAATTGGAGTGAAAGTTTATGATTCATTTCTATGTGAAAAAAATTGACTATGTGTTTGCTGTGCTTAAAGCTAATTAATTACGGTTTGATGTGAATTTTTATTGGCAAAGTACATGTCAAGTCGCCAAACTCTATGAATTTCACCAGTGTTAAATTAAGCTTGCAGATTATTTGACAAATGTTTAAGCTGGTGAGTACTTAGGGACATAAAATTCAATTTTAAAGCGATTTCATAACTCGAAATATCGCATCTCTGAAAACTGTTTTTCACTCATGTCGCTTCCGCATACCAAAAAATAAAAACGAGTTGAAGTTGAATATTTCTTGAAGTTTACGCTGATTTTAAACGTTAGGGTGAAAATTTGAAGTGTTAATCTTTCCTAGTTTTTGAGATATTGACTTTTTTCAAAAGTAATTTTGCAAAAGGGAACATCTGCTCACATCTTATTACGTAATAAAGGATACATTTGCAATAGAAAAATTTCAAATTTCTTGTACGCTTGAAAACAAATCCTTTTTTTATTTTAAGAATTTTACGTTTTGTGGCGTGTTCTTTTGTTGCATTTTTTTTGTTGTTGATAAAATGCATTCAAAATTGCCGAAACCTCATTGGTTTACCAGCAGTCAGCGCGTAAAAGCTGTTAGCCTGTTAAGCAAGTCTTATTACAATGCCTTGTAATAAATAAATGAGAGTGAACCATAGCATGTTACAATTTACGAAGAGCTGTTAAACGTTGGACGTTTCAAAATATATACAAAATGCCTACTTAGATCTAATTTTGAAATTTTGAGAAAGGCTAAGACAAGGGTCATAGTCAAGAGATTACTCCAAACTTTTTGCCCACAACTTACCGACCACCATTACCCAGTTGGCTACTAAATTTGACCGAGGAATTTGGGACATTTGGGGCATTACAATTAATAAAAATTAAACTTTGCACAACATATTATCAACGCAACATGTAAAATATGTAGATCTAAGTACGCAACTGGGTAATAAGTAGCCTACTGAATATTTATATTTAGATCTAAGTAGCCTATTTTATCTAAGTAGCCTATTTTATTTTTATCTAAGTAATGTTTAGATCTTAAAACAATTACATTACTTAAAACATTACTTAGATAAAAATAAAATAGGCTACTCAGATCTAAATATAAATGTTCAGTAGGCTACTTATTACCCAGTTGCGTACTTAGATCTAAATATTTTACATGTTGCGTTGATAATATGTTGTGCAAAGTTTAATTTTTATTAATTGTAATGCCCCAAATGTTTCACTGCTTTATTGGCAGAAACTGGATTATTGTTGAAAAGTACAGTATTTTGATTTTTGAGATAGGATTGATGATTTTTAAGGGGGTGCAATGTTACCGCTGAAGATCTTTTAGGATTAACAGTTATTTTGCTGGCTTTCGTCCATTCTAGTCCACTCTGTAACTCATGATTTGTCTTATCACGCAAAATCAATGGATTGTCGGCATGGATATTACTAGACACGTATCATCAACAAATAATCTGGGGGTTGGGTTTAAGGCATTAATGATGCCATTTATATTAAAAACAAAAAAATAAATGGCCTAAGTTACACGCTTCAAAGCACTCCAAATTGATTGTTGACTATTTCGAATTGCAGATCCTGATGAGCAAGATTTTTTTGTCTGGGCTAGACGTTTTTGTTTTCCAGATAAAAAGAAGCGTATAAATTTGTGCGCAACTTCTCGGTTATCATAATGTTTAAAGTAACTTAATATTAGCGTATGACAAACAGTATCAAAAGCTTTTTGGAAATTTAATAGTATTGTGCAAGTAAAATTGTTATCATTAATGTGGTCGTAAGAGGTGGTCAAAACATCCACAATAACATAGGTTGTAGACATATAGATCACTTTAAAAACCGTAATGAGATTAAATCAATACAGAATGGTTTTGAAAAAATTTTGTTTGTCGCTTGCTCATTAACTTTTCAAAATTTTTCAAAAAACGCATTAAAATTGATACGGGTCCGTAGTTGTTTTAGTTGACTTACTCTTACCATTTTACAACTACGCGGAAATATTTCAATAGATTCAAAGACAGAAATGCTTTGTTGAAATACTCCAAAAGCAAGTCATTTTTCAGTTTAATTATTATTTATTATTACGTGGTTATTCCACACGCAAGCGGCAAGCATATACAGCATACAGCAAAGTCTATTGTAGTAAACAACCCAAAAAAATGAATGAATGAAAATCCACATAAACAAAGGCCAACAAGCATGACTAAATGACTATTTAAACGTATGCAAAAGCATACAACAAATTGTTGTAATTGACGTAAATCAAGCTTCGTAAATCACCAAGATTTTCAAAAAACAACAAATTGCATCTCAAAATATTTGCTTTTTGCTTTGCTTTTACAAGCTATACGCTTTAAACATCGGATTGTCTGCATCAATGACTGCCGCATATACAGTCATGAACAAAAGTTTAAGACCACTTAAAATTTTTGCAAATTTTTAAGCACAAGGTAGTATAGCATTTTATTTACGTTTAGGATATTGCTTTATTTTGTACATAATCAATCATAAACACATGGAACATAGTATGACACATTCTAAACAAATATTTACATAAAAAATGTTCGGATTCTCAATATTTAGTATGTCCTCCTTTGTTTTTTATCACAGCTTCTATTCTCCTCGGCATACTATCAATCAAACTTTGGCAATACTCCTTCGAAATTTCTTTTACCCTGACTTCCTTAATTACTTTCACCAACTCTGCACCACTTGTTGGTTGCTTTTCTGATACCTTATTTTTCATGAGGGTCCACAAATTCTCAATGGGATTAAGGTCCGGGCTGTTTCCTGGCCACTCGAGAAGTTGAATATTGTTGTCATTCAAAAAGTTCTTTGCAACTTTGGAACGGAGGCAAGGGGCGCCATCCTGCATAAATATCTTACAATTGTGAACTTGCATGTGAAGTTTTAGCTTTTCTGAGAGCATTTGGACGTATTTTGGCCCATTCATAGTGGTTCCTGGAGGCAGAAAGCTGAGAGCAGCGACACCATTTCAGCACATAGCCCCCCAAACCATTTGACTTGGAGGATGTTTCATTGATGATAAGGTATATCTGTCATCAAAACGTTTTCCAGGTGGTCTACGGACGTAACTTTTTCGAACCGCAAACTGATGGAAGGTCGATTCGTCGGAAAAAAGCACATTTTGCCATTTCTGGGCAGTCCAACGTTGATGGTTATTAGCAAACTGTAGACGTTTAGCTTTCATAGCAGGAGTAAGCCTTGGTTTTTTTGCCGGTTTGTATGATTTTAAATTTAATTCTTTGGATAAACGCCGGGAAACGGTCATGTGACTGACTTTACGACCGCTGCGCAACAATTCAGCCTTGATTTTCTTCATTGAACTCGTGGGCGACCTCATAACTATTCTCCTCATCAAATTGTCTTCTTGTGCAGTGCGGACTCGCGGTCTTCCACTCCTTTTCCTGTCGGTATAGGAGCCATCTTCTTGATACTTAGCAATTGCTTGATGCACTGCAGTCTTACTACAATTCATCTGAGCAGATATTAGCCGTTCAGATAGGTTTTGCCCATGTAGGGCAACCATCTGGACCCTCTGAACCTCGCTTAATGACTTTTTTTTACCCATTTGAAGCACCTCAAAAAATCGGTTAATAGCAAGAAAATCAACCAAGAAATGTGAACAGAAGTAGAAATTGGCGCTAAATGCAAAACAATGAAGAGAAAAAATGTATGACGCAACAATGGAATTTGGCTGATGCAATAACATGCCAATTACTGAAAATCGGCATTTTTGGGAGGTGGTCTTAAACTTTTGTTCATGACTGTAAAATTTTTAAGTTTTCAATTGTAAAAAACAGCTGTTGTGACGTAATAGTTGACATGAAGATGGTCCCTTTTGCAAAATTATTTATCGAGATAATCGATAACTCGCAAACTAAACAAGTTAGAGACTTAAAAATTTTACCAGATCTGGAACAGGGTCTTAAAACAAAAATATTAATTTTTGCAAAAAGCAACATTTTGAGATTTTCCCTTTTGCAAAATGACGGGAGTATCGCTCTAGTGCTTCTGAGAGCAGAAATCACGACAACAATTATTAAAACTATAGCTTGTTACATTGCGTAAAACATTTTGTATTTTTTCGCTTGGAAGCCCGGCTAAAATTTTTACATCGTAATTACCCTTGACTGAGTTACTGTATAGAACAAACAGGTCCAATTTACACTGGGCGTAAAATCGTGAGCCTACGAACATATTTTTAGTTTATTTTATTAAAAAAATTTGGTGGCCCGACTTATCGTTCACAGGCATGCAAGCTGACGTTAATTAAAACAAACCAAGGATGCGCTCGCACAATCGCGATTTTCCGCCCATTTAAGGCCGGATCCTATACAGTAGAAGCCATAGGCGTGCGCATGAGGTTTTCCCTTGTTGGGTTGCATGTTTTCCTCTTTGGTAAAACCTAAGCGGCGGAGAAAAGGAAACGGCCCTTGTGAAACAACCTTAGCTTTATCTATTAAATGGATTTTGCACCCCTATAAAAATTATAGTTTTTCAAGATTTTTGTTTAATTTTTGACTTCAGTTACATTTGCTGCTTGTTCGAAGCCACCAAGCACAAACAGAGATGATTGCCACAAAGGGTCTTAATCATGACATGAACAACGTGTCCAACGTGGGAGTTGAACGAAGGTCATGGGATTAGGATCATAATTGTAATAACGCTTTAGCCTTCTCGGCCACCTTATTAACAAACCAGCTGGAAGTTTTTTCAAATTATTGTGTCTCACAGCTAGTGTCATCGTTCACCGACGTGATATCCTATAGCTTTTTCGTCAGCAAAACTTCAAGCAGGGTTGTCAGCCCAATAATTTTAAACGTAGACGATTGCTTGCTGAATACGTTTTGACCTGAAGAAAATTTAAGCAGCAAAAAATCGGAAACTTTTTTTGATGCTGCTGCTTTGAAAGGGCCAAAAGCGTTCAACGTGAGTCTAAACATTTTTAGCCCATCAAACCTATTTTAAATGTCCAATTTTTTTTTATGGCACCGTTTTTTGGTTCTGGCTTTCGATTTTTTTTCTACTTGATTCGGTTTTCAAAGGACAAACCTTATAAAAAAAATTAGGATTTCAAAGAGCAATATTTTTTTGGTTTTTGTTCTTAACTTGTGCTTTGGTTACGTAGAACTAGTAGCACTGTAGGCTTTCTTAATCACAAAATTCGTAAAGTTAATTTACGAATATTGAGTTTGAATTACTTCTTTATGCAGTAGCGTAGCCAGGGGGGGGCGGGGGGGCTATAGCTCCCCCCCTATTGGCATGTCGACCAAAATGCAGAATGGGAAAAAAACTACGTTTTTAGCACTTTTGAGACTGTTTTATGCACTGGAATGGACTAAATAGTGACTTAAAACATCTTTTGAAACATATGTTTAGGGGGGGGGGCTAATTTGTCAAAAATAAAACCAACAAATAAATGAAAACTTTGAAAAATGGTAAAAAATAAGCAATCAAACTTGATCGCAAGTGTAAAAATCCTAAACATAGGTGTCATCACCAAATATACTATAAACTAAGGAATAGGTGGGGGGGGGGGGCTATACAGTATTAGTTAATTACCAACCGTTTCTTCCAAATCTCTTTTCATTAGCTCCCCCCCCCCTTAAATATTTTTCTGCATAAACTGTATACGAAATAGATTGCTCCGTGTGAGTTTTATTGAAGCATTCAATTTTATAATTTACCAGCATCTAAACAAGAGAACTTACATTTTACCATTAGCCACCTCCCAAATAGCCCATTTATGCCACCAGTTTAATCTTGTTTGTATTTGTACTGCCAATTTCTAAGGCATGTTTTAAAAGCATTATTTTTTAATCAAAATAACCCTAAAATGAAGTTAATTTTGCAAAAAAATGCAAAATTTTAGAACGCTGGGGGCTCCGCCCCCACACCCCCGTGCCTCCGGCGGCTTTGCCCCCAAACCCCTAGCCTCCGGCGGCCCCCAGACTCCCCAAACAACCCCCCCCCCCATTGCGAATTTCTGGCTACGCGCCTGTCTGTATGTATAAGAAATATGAATATAAACAAACCCTAATTTTGTCGTAGTGATTATCGTTTGTGTGCTCAATCCTCATACTGTAGGCTAATTGGTTTGGATTGGAGATAACAAACCATTTATAGGATCATGACTCGAGAGTCGAGCTGTCGCCTGTCAACGACCACTTAATACTTTCTTTATGGAGTACCTGTAACCAGTAGCGCACGCAGGATTTTGAAAAGGGGGGAGCCAGGAACTTTAGAAATTTTGAGAAGAACAAAGATCTGAAACAAAATTTGTTTCGCCCAAATTCAGCACGATTTTTCGCCCAAAATTAGGTGAAGAGCAAAAAATAAAAAAAAAGGTCTCCACTCAAATCTGGTCCTATTTTTCGCCCAAAATTTGGTAAAGAGCAAAAAAAAAGGTCTTCACTCAATTTGGTCCGATTTTTCGCCCAAAATTAGGTGAAGAGCAAAAAATAAAAAAAAAGGTCTCCACTCAAATCTGGTCCTATTTTTCGCCCAAAATTTGGTAAAGAGCAAAAAAAAAGGTCTTCACTCAATTTGGTCCGATTTTTTGCCCAAAATTAGGTGAAGAGCAAAAAAAAAAAAAAGAAAGGTCTTCACTCAAATTTCGTTCGATTTTTCACCCAAATCTCAGCACTGGTTAAGAAAGAACGCACAGAACATACCCTTTGTGTGATCAAACCTTACGCAGAACTTCCAAAGGGGGGGGGGCAACCTCAATTTTGCTTACTTTTCTATGCGATTTCACAATCCTGGCGACCCAAAAGGGGGCCACGGCACAATGGCCCTCCCCCCTAAATAAGCCCCTGTCTGTAACGTATTGAAATTCAATTTTCAATTAAGCAGGGAAGATGCTAACGCCTATAGGCGTGAATAAATTTTCCTTAGTTTCGCTGTAAATGTTAAAGTGTAATGTTAAGTGCTGAAAAGAGGACTGAAGGCAAAATCAACGGAGGTTTCTAAAGTTTGGGCAATCGCATTAAATTAAATTGGCGTTGACTTTATCATTCTTGACCAGCCATTCCAGAGATATTCTACTTCAAACTCGACCTAGGGGCTTTTCTAATAATAAGCTTTATTGGCAACCCTGACGTTTCTATGCAGTAAGTTACCCATATAAATCTCCATTAATGTACATAGAGGTTGAAATCCTTTGCGGCTTTGCCTGATTGTAGCATTGCTTTAGAGTATAACATAGATGACGTCATCTATACTCTCAGTGATGGGCACAGCGGCGCTACTTTTGCGGTAGCAGTAGTGCCGCTGCTTTTTTTCGTCACCAGCGACGAACGGCAGCGCTGCTGTTTTTCAAGCAGATTTTTTGCCGCTGCCGCTACTGCTAATAAACCCCTTCCAAGACTCTTTCAATTCACATTTTCACACGTTACCGTTTGGAGTCTTTACTCTCTGCTTGTTTTCACTCCATGCTGTTGTTACCTCGTTATTTAAGTTTAATGGAACATACAAGTCCTTTGTGACGTTTTTATAGGCGAGTTTTATCGCACGTGGTCCGATTTTTTCGCTATCTAAGTTGAACAAACAATGTGGTCTAGTAGCAGGTCAATTTGAACTGATAAAACCGATTTCAACAAAGCCGATTTCGAGCAGTATCTCTTCAACGAAAAGGCAATAGTTAGAGTTCGATAAATTGCTTAAAAACTTGCAGATCGCAAAGACGGTTTTCCGCGATAGTTCCTCAAAAGGCTAGCATTCAGCAAAACAAATGAAGGTGATTTGTTGGCTATCTGGTCACAGACCATAGTATAGATCGTGCACTGCGAATAGAACAGTAGAGTACTTGGCACGGAGCCAGAATAGTGTGTTTGGGGGGGCACAAAAACTTGGGTAAAGGGACGCTTACGCAGCCGAGACCAGACGAAATTGGAATGCGGCAGCGATCTGGTAAATATTTTGCTTTAAATCCTATGTTATCCTTCTTTGGTATGGATTTTGACCTCAAATTTGGAGGTGAAGACCAAAAAAATAAAAAAAAAGGTCTTCATCGCAAGATCTTAGGCTACTTGATTACGTTCACTTGATCTGTCTTGCTGTTTCATACAAAAAAGCGTTTGTGGTGACCAGTTTTTGGGTAAAAGTTTGTTAGTAGTAGGGTCTGAATTAAAACTGGCTGTGCAAACACCTCGCATTAATTTGAAACGCGCTCATACAAATTGTTGACAAAAGATGATTTCTATTGAGTTGTAGATACAAAAAATAAAATAAACAACGTTGTAATAATTCGGATATTGCCAGAGTCGACGTCAATTCAATGCGGTCGAACGAGAGAGCTAGCGAGCAAGCAGTGGGGAGCGGTGAGCGGTTTCAAAATAATTATTCAGCCAGTTGCAAGAAATCCAAGAAGTTAGAAAATTGTTCCAGTTGGAAAGGAGCTCTGAAGCTAGCAGTAAATAGACCATAGTCCAAAAAAGAATGAGTACAGATTGGGAAATGTTAGCAGGGAGCAAGCAAAAACGCCGAGTAGAGAAGTATGTAAATTAGCAGTTGCAAAAGGCAAAGAGCGAACTGGCTAGTAATTGTGAGGTGAAATGTCACGTGGAGGCAGCAATACAAAAAGCAGCGATACCCGGCTCGACAAAGACAGACAAGGCCTGGTTCGATACCCTTTGCAGCTGAAGCGACGTAACACTAGTTATGCTGCTATAAAAGTTTGCTCTCGCTTGGGGAGCACAAGCAGTGATTTGGAGGGACACGGCTCGAAATGCCATCCCCCCTGAATAGGCGTAGCCAGGATTTTTGATTGGGGGGGGGGAAACTAAAAATCACATGCATTGAAGTAATCCGAAATTTTCGAAAGAGGAACTTTTTGTGGGTCTAAGATATCGTAGAATGGAAGATCACAAGCTGTAGCCTGGTTTGGCACTTGACCGAGAGTTTTCTAAAGTGAGAGGGCTTAAAGCAAAAGTTACAATTGAAAATATCTGATTGGGAGACTCGTGTAAGTAAACTAGTTTACTCAAACGTATCACAGACGGGGATCTGGGGATGAAGCCCCCAATCGCTGGGCGGTTTTTTTGAATTTTGTTGAAAAAAAAGCTATTTTAATGCCATTGGATCACATTTCGCACGTGTTCAGAACCATTTCAAAGAACTAGATTATTAACATTTGAAAGCCAATTAAAAAAAAATTAAATTGTTTCAACCCACCTTTTACGTATAATTTGGTCGAAAAAATTAATACGGTAACGTTTGTAATTTTGCAGTTTGGGGTTAAATTTTATAAGTATTTTAGTAGAAAAGAATCCTCTCAAAAATTTTCCTTATTTTTGTTTTGACATGAAAATAACCAGCTGTAGGACAACATGTACGGTCAAGAGGCCCCAGGCCCCTCAATTTAAATTCAATAATTTGTTCAATGATCCTTACATAATTTTTTTTTCAAAAGCATTTTTTAGCGTAAAAACTAGCGAGGCGGATGGAGATGAATTGTTATTGAAAACCGTTCAACAGATGGTTACGCTTAAATACCATATTATTGCCCGAGCCGGATTTACATTGCGCGGGGCCCCTGGCACTTTAAAGATTTTCGCAACATCTTCCTGCCAAGCTTATGTGTAGACCAAAAATAAAGTCTTACCATCTGAGCGCAGGGCTCCTGGCACTGGGCCATTTGGTAAATCCCGCCCTGTTATAGCATTACGTTTTTGAAAAGATTAGATTGAGAGCCCGAGGTAGCAACTTTTATGATAAAAACCTTTAATTTCAGCCGGGTTATACTTTTAATTGATTGGCAAAAATTGAATTTAGAGGGCCCGGGCCCCCTGGTCGTCAATATCATTGCTAATTAGCCTACTCTTTTACGCAAAAAATGCTAGAAGAAACTGAAAGTGAGGAAACAATAGTTTTTTTTGCCACATTTTTATCATAGGTAGCATTTCAATTGGAGGGGACCCGGGCCCCCTGGGCCCCCTCTGGCTACGCCTATGTCCCGTGGCGCCGGGCCTGAGTAGTTACGTCAATGCGTAGTAAAATAAATTTTGCTACAATAGTTAACAATAAAACTAAGAATCGAATTTATAGTGCGCTGAGACTTGAACTAGCAGATAGAACCACATAATAAATAAGCTTCAAAGGCAACTTAGTTATGGAGTTATACTCGTAGAAAAAGTACTCAGTGTAACATGAATCGCATTGAGCATCATTTGCTTAACAAGTGCGTCATTACTACGTATCTCCTTCGACTTCGTAAGCACCAATATCTTAAACACTCGATCTATTTTTGTGTCAAAGTTGGACGAAATCATTGCAGGGACGTGAATTACCTACCATTTCTACATAACTCCAAGAAATGTTTTGGAACTCGGTCGATTGATAAATTTTCCTGTCGGATCTCTACGCGAAAAATTATTTTAGTGGTTGAGGGCCGAGAGTGTAACAAACAGATCGACTACTTCAGAGCTATAAGAGCCGGGACAGAATTGCATAGAAGCTGAATACTGTATGTCATTGTGCTTTAATGGCAAAACCTTAACTTATTTGAGTCGATATTTCTTATTGCCTTTTGTTTGTGTAGAAAATGCGATAAGGAATTTAACTTCCTAGTGTAACTTCCAAGGGTAACTTCCTAACTAATTTCTAAAGCGGTGGTTTAACCAATCAGCATTTTGAAATGCTTGTTATTTTAAAAGGAGCATGCCAACAACTAATTGAATGGTGATTCGCTTATACTTGTCTACCACTTAAGCCTGCTAATGCCGATTGTAACCTGAACCGACACCTTAAAAGCTTGAATAATTAACTTTCGTAAATATAGTTGAAATTTCACCATTAGATACCATATTTGAATGCCATCGTTTTTTTTACTATTTATTTTTTGAAAGTAGCGGCAGCGACGAGCGGCCGCTGTTTCGCATGGAAGTAGCGGCAGCGCCGCTACTTTTTTTTTGAGTAGCGATAAGCGGCAGCGCCGCTGCTTTTTTGCCAAATGACGGCAGCGGCATCGCTGCTACTTTTCAAGTAGCGGGTGCCCAGCTCTGTATTCTTTATAGTCTATATCATCAATGCAGGGTTGCCAATAAAAATTATAATTAGAGGGCCCCTGTGTCGTGTTTAAAGTAGAATATCTCTGAAACAGCTTGGCAAGTAGGATAGAGTCAAAGTCAATTTAATATAATACCAGTGCCCTTGATTTAAATACATTCATTGATTTTGCTATCAGTCCTATATGATAGAGTCTTGACTATGACAGACACCGGCGCAGCCAGAAATAAAAAAAGGGGGGGACTAAATTTTTTTTGTTGTGATTAAAGCACATGCAAATGGGAAACTTTTCATTTAGGCTAATTGTAACAAATTACAAAGGTTTAGTGATAACAGGCAGGAGTCCTGCCGTCATTCATGCAGCAGACGAATAAAAAAAAATAAATGAAAGAGAATAAAAGTCGTTTTACCTGGTTTTACAATTTATTTCATTTGATGATGCAACAGCGCACGCAAAAAACGCGTTTTCTTAACGTAGGCCATGCGAGAAAGTCGCAGATTGCCGTTATTATTCATGCAAGCTGGCATAATAATATTTCAACTTACAAATAGAATGAATATATGCAACAAATTATGCAAAGTTTTGTTAATTGATTTCTGTACAGGTACTGTTATTATTATCGTTGGTAGGAAATAGAGATCTAAGCATTAAGCAAGAATAATGCGATAGCGATCGACCATTCCTTACGTGCGGTGAACTGTCTCAATTAAATAATGCTAATCTGAACGCGGCATTCGCGGAAAAATGATCAAAACGAAATACAATGGGTTTATTTATATATAGCACACCCGCGAAAGAAATTTGGTTCACGCCGAAAACTGTGTACAATGCTTCCAGAGAGAATTTTAAGGCCCGGCCTACACTGTGTGTAAAATCGCGAATGTACGGACTTGTCGTGAGTTTGTTTGAAACAACTATAACTGCTTGTATGCTGGTGAGGCGATACGCTGGGCGTATCAAATATTGGTTTGAAGTAAACTAAAGACGAAGTTTTGCGCTCACAATTTCAGACACAGTGTAGATCGGGAATAGGCGGATGGCCTGTGCGCGACTTTTTGCTCGCAACCAGCGTATTCAGTTTACACTTCGAGACAATTTGAAAAACGTCGTTGGACTCGCTGCTCTGATACAACGAGAACACTGTTATAAATCAACACATATTACCATAATTTTTTAAGGTTAAACCGCAAGCACGAGTTCCGCAACCTAAGTTATTTTAGCTTAAAGCGCAAGCGCAAATTCCGCAACCAAAATTTTTTAAGCTAAAAGCGCAAGCGCGAATTCCACAACCAAAATCTTTAATGCTTAAAGCGCAATTGTAAATTCTGTAACCACAATTGTAAACGCTTTAAAACGCAAACACAAATTCTGCAACCAAAAATTCAAAATAGTACTGCGCAACTACAAATTGATTGCTTGAGGAACGCAAACAAATTTCGCTATTTATAAAAGTTTTTGAGTACAAATTTTTGCATAATCGAAGTTTAAAAAGCGCGCTGCAGGCGATGGTTTTAAGTACAAAAATATGAAAGTACGAACAAGGTACCATTTTCAGCTAAACTGCACTGAAATAAACCAACTGCGATGCGTTTAGCTTTTATAACTAAACGCACGTATCTATGAGCGAAGAAAGAATTATTTTTATTGTTAAAAAAAGCAATTAAACATTAAAATAAAAAAATATTAAAAATAAACAACAATAAAAATAAATAAACACCAAAAGGAAAAAAAGCACCATTCACTCACATTCAGAAATAATGTGTTATTCGTGTAAATTTGATCCGTCAACTCTAACGATTTAAAAGTTCAAAATTTTGGAGTACCCGGTTGAGGGGGATCACCCAACTTGGCACCCTTGATTTCTGTCACACACTAGTCCTCCTTGATATCTTCAATCGCTCAAACTTTGAATACAACGCGTTTTGCGGTTTAAAAGTAGATAGCGCAGATGAAAACAAAACATGAAAAAAATTTTTTCGATCTACAATCTGCATGCATCAATTATCACGTGATCATGCTTCAAATCTGTAATACCAAAATTTATTTATTTTTTGACAGGGACATGCAGATCAACATTTGAAGATTATTTTGTAATTGCGCATTTTGGGAAAAAATTCGCAATTAAAGCGCAACAAATATTAGATTTTCTGATTCGCAAACGCAAATTTTGCGATTCGCAAACGCAATTCCCAAACGCTGAAAAAAAAGACATAGAGCGCAATGCAAATTGCGCAAGCCCTGAAAAAAAGAGCATAGTGCGCAACGCAAATTGCGCATTTGCGCTACTTGCGCAATTTGCGAAACTTGCGAAACTTGCGAACTATTTTGCAAAACGCCCACCTCTGTCTAAATGTAGACCTACAAAGGCGGTTTAGCCCAATTACGTCTGATATCTTTTTCAGTGTAAACGCAAAAAAATGAAAAACTGGGAATACGCATGAAATGAAATGACATGCATGTGACGGCTGTCACCTCGCCTAGAATCGAAGCCTTGTTCTGTTCAACCGGCTTGTGATGCTAATCATGTGACTTCCCGTCGCTGTTGGTGGTGTTTGCAAGAAGGTTGCTTAGAGCATGCGCTGATTGGTGGCGTGACATTTGCCTTTTTCTCACTGTCCGAACTCAGACGCAGGAAACTATTTTGAGCTCTCTTTTGGGTTTTGGAACAAGCAACAACAGCAACTTAGTTTTCATCAACGTCGACGTTTTCAGTTCAATTTCAAATCAAGTATTTTGTTGATTTTTATTTATAGTTTAATCGCTTACATTTATTTTATTTCGGTTAGTTAGAGATTAGTGCAATAAAATATAGTTTTATTTACAGTTTATTGTGGCGTGTGTTTTTCTGTTATTTTACGGAGTTAACTACCTTATTTACAATTAGAACCATACGTCACATGCACATCAGTGGCGTCGCTAAGAATGGTGACACCCGAAGCGGAGTTTCGTGGTGTCACCCTTCATAGGTTATATTTTAAAGAGTGTATAGT
Source organism: Trididemnum nubilum (assembly GCA_963965965.1). Taxonomy (NCBI): domain Eukaryota; kingdom Metazoa; phylum Chordata; class Ascidiacea; order Aplousobranchia; family Didemnidae; genus Trididemnum; species Trididemnum nubilum. Next base: position 6,578,227 of record OZ014469.1, read on the forward strand.
AGGTAATGTATATTAATGTATAGTAGGCCACAAAAGGTTATATTTTAAAGATGGCGGTGCTACTTCATTGCTGTAGATAGCGGTTGTTATTTGGCTGACTCGATAACTTCTCATTGTAAAATTCTACAACTTGGAAGTATGCGCGTTTATTATCACATCACAGGCTTAATATCTGGCGAGTAACCAGAAATCTGCAGTGGGGAGGGGCTCTTTCTGGGGTCTGGAAGCTCCGCCCTATCCGCCGGATACCATTGGGGGCCTGGGTACGGAGCCCCCTGCGCTCAAAAAAAAGTTGTTTTTTTTTGCAAAAATATCTTAATTTTAGCCTTATTTTAATAAAAGTTAATGCTTTTAAAATCTGGCTTCAGGAAGAACTCTGGAGGCATAAAAATTAGCAGTGCAAAAACATAATTACACTCAGGCGCGTAGCCAGAAATCTGCAATGAGGGGGGAGGGCTTTCTCGGGGGTCTGGGGGCGGAGCCCCCAGCGCTCGAAAATTTTGTCTGTTTTTAGTATTTTTGACAAAAACTAACTTAATTTTAGGCCTATTTTGATAAAACTTAATGCTATTGAAACGTGGCAAACAAATTAGCAGTGCAAAAACATGATAATGCTAGTTGCATAAATGAGCTATGTGGGTGGTAGGTATTGCCAGAATTTTAGTTCTCTTATTTACAAGCTGATAAATCATAAAATCCTACACTAGAGTTCAACAAAACTCTGAAGGAGTACTCTTTTTCGTCTATATTTTATAGAGAAAGGTATAATTAGGGGGCTAATGGAAGGAAGTTTGGTAGAAGTTTTTGGTAATTGACTAATACTGAATAGCCCCTCTCCCCTATTTCTCATCTTACATTTCATTTTTTGATAAAACCTATGTTCAGAAATGTATGGAAACAACAGCATTTTTCGATAAGCAAGCAAATCACAAGACAATTTTTGGCCATTTTCAAAGTTGTTTTTCTAATTTATGAGTTTTGTTTTTGATAAATTAGCTCTTCCTCGTAAATAAATGTTTCAAAACAAGCTTTAAATCATTTTTTTAGTCTATTCCAATGCAAAAGATGGTCTCAGAAGTGCTAAAAACGTGGTATTTTCTTTATTCTGCATTTTGACCGGCTGTCCAATGGGGGCGAGGGAAAGGCTGTTTTCCCCCCTAGCAACGCTACAGGTTCAATAAAACTCACAAGGAGTAATCCATATCGTCTACATTTAATAGAGAACAATGATTGGGGAGGGGGGCTAATGGAAGGATATTTGAGTTGAAGTGCTTGGTAATTAACTAATACTGAATAGCATAGGTGGGCACGGTACTTTGCAAAAGTACCGCGGTACCGGTACCCGGTACTTTGCTAAAATTAGTACCGCGGTACCGGTACTTTCAAATTAAAAGTACCGCGGTAGTATCGCGGTACTTTTGCGGTACTTTTTTAAAAAAATTAAAAGAAAAAAAAATTGAACTGATTGACCTCGTTTACGGGATTGTAAATCATTACTTTTAGCAGTTAGGGTTGTTTCCGCGACTAGAGCGCACTGCGTAGACCAACAGTTCGTTTTACAAAAAGTTTGCAGTAGAATAGTAAGCAGTTGCAGTATAGTATTACTACTACAGTGAGTACAAAATACTAACTAGTTATGGAGTTGACTCGATAAAGCATCTAACTTATACGGACTACGGTCATCGGGCTACGTATTCTACTACAGTATCTTGCAGAGGTGGAGTCCTCGATTACGTCCTTGGCCTTGGCCTCGAAGCCTTAAGTCCTCGATAATAGCCCTGTCTTCGGCTCGAGGACAGCACTATTTTTTGAACAGTTGAAATTTCGTTGGAAAACGCCAGAAACCTCGCGGAAAATTTGCGAACACCTTTTTTGTTTTCCTCACCTGGAGCATAGGCGTAGCCAAGGCGGGGGGGGGGGGGGGAGAGGGGGGACAAGGGGCCCGGGCCTTCCTCCATTAAAATTTCACCAATGACAAAAATGTGACAAAAAAGCCATTTGTTTCTTCGGTTTCAGTTTCTTTTTAGCATTTTTCGCTTACAACAGTAACTAACAACAATATTGAAGACCACGGGCCCCGGGCTCCCCTCAATTCAATTTTTGCCAGCCAATTTAAACGTACAACCCGGAAGAAATGGAGAGTTATTGTCATAAAAGTTGCTATCTCAGGTCCACATCTAGCCTTTTTATGAACGTAATGCATTAATCAGTGCCGGATCTACCATAATATGGCGCAGTAGCCTACCAGCTAAGGGCCCCACGCTGAAATCGTAAGACTTTTTTTAGTCTTTGCCTACATTTGGCAGAAAGATGTTGCGAAAATCTTCACAGTGCCAGGGGCCCAGCGCGATGTAAATCCGGCCCGGCAATAACACGGTTAGTAGGCGTAACCAAACCAACCATCTATTGTACCATTTTTCAATAACAATTCAGTAATTCAACTCCAACTTCGCCGGTTTTTTTGCACGAAATACTTTTAAAAAAATTAGCAATGGAAAATGCTGATTGAACAAATCATTGAACTTCAATTGAGGGGACCTGGGCCCCCTGACCAAACATGTACTCCTACATCTGGTTATGTTCATGACAAAACAAAAATCTGTAAGAAAAATCTTCGAGTGGATTATTATTTACTGCTAAAATGTAGCAAGAGACAATGCGCTTTACTTTCCCCTACCTAGACCAAATCACTTACAACTAAAATCTAACTCCAAAATGCCAGATGTTAAACGTATTCAGGACTAAAGTTGCTAGTAAAAGGGGGATTAAACAATTGAATTTTTTCAATTGGCTTTCAAATGTCAAAAATCTAGTGCTTTCAAATGGCTCTGAACACCTGCAAAATGTGATTTAATGGCATTAAAATAGCTTTTTTTCCCAAAAAGTTACAAAAAATTGTCCAACGGTTACAAAGCCTCTGGCGGCTGGGGGCCCCGCCCCCAGACCCCCGTCTGCGATACCTTTTAGTTACACTAGCTTTCTCAACACGTTTCCAAAGTTAGATAATTGCACTTTTCAAGTATTAGTTTAATCCCTGTTTTTTTTTGCAAAATTCTGTTACCTGCGACAGGCAACGATTTCAGATCTTCCACCTTTTCATATCTTTGTCCCACAAAAACTTCCTGTTTGGAAAATTTTTGATGACCTCATTGCATGTGATTTGTGATTTAGGCCTCCCCCAATCAAAAACTCTGGGTACGCCTATGAATTAGAGATCATCTAAAAAACTTTTTTGAAGATCTTTTTTTTTGGAGAACACTTGCGGCTGTTTCCTTGGTCCTTGGCCTTGGCCTCGAGCATTTCTGTCCTTGGCCTCGAGAGGGTTTGTCCTCGGAAAGGCTCTCCTTGGCCTCGAATTTTTTTTGTGTCCTTGGCCTTGGTTTCGAGGCTTGTGTCCTCGACTCCACCTCTGGTATCTTGTCACCAGTAATAACCAAACAGCAGTCATCTCTAAAGCATCACGTGCGTAAGTTGACACTGAAGACTACTGTGACGATGCATCAGCTCCCAATTATTGCACAAGGGACATTCACACAAAACTTAGAAACTGGGGGATAAATTGCACTTTTGGCTAAGTGAGCTGTTTTGATTTGTTTTTAGTTGATTCGTTGCTGCAGTTACTTTTTGGATTTCTTAGTTAAAGCTAGATGGGAGCTTACAAGTTGCCAGCCTATAAACGAACGACGCATGTTAGTGGTGATTTTTAAAAAATCCTTTTGTTCCCCCGTAATGAGAACAATTTCAAAATTACAGCATTTTTTATTGCTGTTTTATAGTATATTTATTCTCTTGTCACAGCACTGCGTTAGACGCTAATTATTGGACATTCCGCACGCTTTCATTGTGATAATTACTTCGTGCTTGGAGGAATTTGCACCTGCTGCAGAGTTTCTAGTTTTCCAATGTCCCGTGAATTTCGATTTCTTGCCACTAAATTTGTTGCTTGTTCGAAGCCACAAGCAGAGATAATCATCGTGAAGCGCCCTATCTAGGACGCAACAATCTAACCAGAGTGTGGAATGAACACAGATTATGCAAGTAGGGTTGTCGCAAAAAAAGCTTTGGAACTTTTGGCCACGCTTTTGGGGAACTCTCAAGAAGAGTTTTGGTCTCTTCTGATTATAAAAAAAATTAGCATTAAAACTAAAGCCGTTAAAATATTTATTTTCTGTAAGGTCCAGTTTCGGGGTTCTAAAAGAGGTGTAATTTCATAAAAATTGATTTCTGGGGGTTTAATTTGTGGGGTTTTTGGGAAGGTGGCACCCAAAAATTAGATTGCGTTGTTTTGCCCTTTAGAACTTATTAAAAAAGCGTACAATAATCAGAAAGAAAAAACCTCATCGCAGCCAAAGTGGGATTGGTGCAGATGAAAAAATTTTTCGAGAAAAATTTTCTGTTTAAGTATTACTGGGTGAAATACTTTTGGCCGTATTATACGTAGGGGTATTCCTAAAAAAAAAATTTTGAAGCAAAAGTGCCAGTGGATGAACTTTTTATTATATAGCAAGAATGCAACAATGATTTTTTTTAATTTTGAAAAAAGTTTCCCCACAAACGTGATTTTCGGCCCCCACCTACCCCCAATTTTGTACTTTTTTGTTTGCAGTGCTTTACTGGCTCAAACAACATGCTTAATACCCTTTTTGAAGGATGACCCTTACTCTTACACAGACTTAAAAAAAATTTGGTCGAAATCGACCAATGGGGTCAAGAGATATAAGCAATTAATTACTCTAGTTGCACAATACTCCCTCTAGTGGCAGAAATTCAAAATGCTCTATTGTTGGTTGATTTGTGTAAAATTAGTGTCTAATCCTACATTTTCGGTAACGACGAATTGAATGCAATAGTTAGTTTTACAGAATTTTGCCACTAGGGGGCAGCAAACATGATTTGATTGATATTGGTGATTACCAGAGGTGGAGTCCTCGAGGACGTCCTTGGCCTCAAGTCCTCGAAAATTAGCCTGTCCTTGGCTCGAGGACAGCACTATTTTTTGAATTGTTAAAATTATAAGGAGCTCCTGAAAAATTTTTTGGAAAACGTTTTTTTGTGGAGGTCGCCTGAAAAATTTTGTGAAGACCTTTTTTTTGGAGATAGCCTGAAAAATTTTTGTCTTCTTTTTGGAGATCGCCTGAAAGATTTTTGTGAAGATCTTTTTTTTTTGGAGAGCACTTGCGCTTGTGTCCTAGGTCATTGGCCTTGAGCATTCCTGTCCTTGGCATCGAGAGTGTCTGTCCTCGGAGAGGCTCTCCTTGGCCTCGGATTTTTTTTGTGTCCTTGGCCTTGGCCTCGAGCCTTGTTTCCTCGAATCCACCTCTGGTGATTACAGTATATACTATAAAGATGTCAAAATTTTTTGGTACTGAAACTAAACATTTTAGTACTTTCATGACAACTTAGAGAGTTTGTTGCTTAAAAATTTAATGTAATGATCTTTTTTGATCAATCTTCAGGTTGCAAATTTGCCGAAGAATAACATAAGATTGGCAATTGAATTACTATTAGCTTTATATCAAGTTACGCCTAACAGGGCATTTTGTTGTACGTTTTAAAGATCCCTCTTGCTCCATACCCTTTCTGATTACTCCTTTCTGTATTGCAGACTGTGTGGGAGGCTGCTGCTCCATTACTGATTTCTGAGAGAATGCTGGTTGCTTTTTTTTGCAAGAAACCCCTAGGATGGGTTACTAACTCGACTGCTTTTTTAGTCATTTGTCATCTATATCTGTTAGGTGGCTCGTTTTCTATGTTTGTTATAATTGCAGAACTTGGCCAATCACTGCTGTCATATTCTGGAGCTTTCACTATCATTGTTGTTGAAGGTTTACAGCTTTCATTAAAACGTTTCTTCAGAAGTTTTCTTTTTGAAGGGTGAATGGTGATCAAAGGAGCCTTTTTATTTGTGATATATCCAATACTACCATTAAGTTTAACTTAGTTTCGATATAGCTTCTTGTCCTTCTCGCACAGCCACTCTCAATCTGATTTGTAATATCAAATATCTTAAATATCTCTGCTTCAAATTTGCTGGTAGGTCTGTGCTGATATTTCTCATATTGCTTGATTAGACAAGTTAAACGATACTCATTGCATCTTTTTCTGTTAAGAGGGGAAAGTTCAGTTTTGCCCAAAGACCAGTAAGTTCTTTGCATACAATGGGAAGACTTGGTGCTCTCCAGCAAAAAGTAGTAACGGCCGAGTATATGTTTTTTTGAGGGCAAACGCACAAAATTAGTTAAGCAGTCAACTATTGGCAGATGTCTCCTTGTGGGTTCTTGCAAGGAGAAACTTTTGGCAGGTAGATTATTAGTCTATGCATAAACACTTTGTGAAATAATTCTAGCTGATTTATGATACGCCATAACTCTACACAAATAAGAAAATTATTTGGACATATAAAGGTGACTCACCAGTTCGGTAAGATAAAGAAAAAAATCAGTTTATTGTTGTTAAATATAGCAATTATTCTTTTAAGTTTTTCTGTGATTGAAGGCTAAATCTGTAGTACACAGTAAGATATATCAGGTCAAATCATTAATAGCTGATCTGGGATCGCAGGTATGTGATTAAATGGTTAACATGTATAACGTGTTGCATGGGAAGCACTGATCTGATTTTTTTTTTGCAAAATAACAATCAAAACTCACCCACTATATGCGTGTGAACTAGGCAGGGCTCAATGTTACCTAAGAGCGATTATAATCAAACAAAAACTTCACAACTAGGAAACAGCTTACCTAAGAGCGGTTACGAAAGCAAAGGCAAAAGGTTTTTTTCTAGACTTGCGCTGAAATGCACAGCTAGATATAATAACGGCCCAGAACCAGCAATCCTTTGACTGCCAACCGTATGCTATAACTTGCATGAAACTGAAACCTAAAGATTGAGCTAAAAAGATTATTACATTTTAGTTTTAAGTTGTCATAAAATTACTAAAATGTTAATTTGCAAAAAACTTATGTACCTTTACAGCATAAAATCACTAATATTGATGAAATCATGTTTGCTGCCCCCTAGTGGCAAAATTCTGTAGAACTAACTATTGCATTCAATTCGTCGTTACCGAAAATGTAGGATTAGACACTAATTTTACACAAATCAACCAACAATAGAGCATTTTGAATTTCTGCCACTAGAGGGAGTATTGTGCAACTAGAGTAATTAATTGCTTATATCTCTTGACCCCATTGGTCGATTTCGACCAAATTTTTTTTAAGTCTGTGTAAGAGTAAGGGTCATCCTTCAAAAAGGGTATTAAGCATGTTGTTTGAGCCAGTAAAGCACTGCAAACAAAAAAGTACAAAATTGGGGGTAGGTGGGGGCCGAAAATCACGTTTGTGGGGAAACTTTTTTCAAAATTAAAAAAAATCATTGTTGCATTCTTGCTATATAATAAAAAGTTCATCCACTGGCACTTTTGCTTTTTCTAAATTCTAAAAAAAAATTTTAAGGAATACCCTTAGGTGTGTGAATGAGAACATCTTCTTCGCCAAACGTTCCAGGTATATTTAAAACCAAAAGCTAATACAAATGGAGGCCGGCAGTAACGTGCAGTAAATTTTTCTTCATGCAGGTGCGTAGCCAAAAATCTGCGGTGGGGGGAGGCGTTGTGGGGTCTGGGAGTGGATCCCCCAACCAGTCGGAGGCAATTGGGATCCCCCAACCATCGGAGGCAATTGGGGTCTGGGAGCAAGACCCCCAGCCACCGGAGGCATAAGGTGTGGGGGTCGGATCCACCAGCACTCGAAAAAAAACTTTTTTTTTGGCAAAAATAACTTAATTTTAGACCTATTTTGATAAAAATTAATGCCATTAATACGTGGCATAGAAATTAGCAGCGCAAAAAATGATTATACCGCAGGCCTACTAGTTGCATAAATTGGCTCTGTAGGAGGTAGCTATCGCTAGCATTTCAGTTCTCTTATTTACAAGTTGGTAAATCATAAAATTCTATTTCGGTAGGTTGGTAAACCTCTCAAGGAGTAATCTATTACGGCTATATTTTATAGTGAAAGATATTTATAGAAAGGGGGGCTAATCGAAGGAAAGTAGTTATGTATATGGCGTGTTCGGTGCACAAAGGTCACGTGACTGCACCGTAACCGTCCTTGTGTCTCAAATTAAGATAGAGGTCACGTGACTGCACTGTAACCGGCCCTATCTCAAATTAAGATATCTTTGGTTGAAAACTGTTCAGGTCACATAACTCTCAAAAATGCACTGGAAACAAAGTGAACTCACATGACTAAAAATGCACTGAAACCGTCCTTGTGTTTCAAATTTTTTTAAAAATCGTGGTTCTCGGTCCCCCCTTCCACTAATATCGTGGAAAGTATGAACCTCATAAATGAGGGGGTATCACATGCAACCAGTATGTTCATTGTCGCCGAGTTTCGATTCTCTTCCATTTTCATTTTATAAAAATTTAATAACTGAAAATGGTAATAAAATTTTTTATGGTAATAAAATAAAATAAAATTAAATAAAAATGGTAATAAAATAAATACAAATAGTTTTGTTTGATTTCATTCATCATCCGAGCCAGCATTTATCTCTTGTTGAAGTACTTTAATAGTTTCGTCAACCACAAGCAATTCTGCTTCAGTTTTCTTCAATTTTTTCACCATTTCTCTCATTCTTTCTTGCTGCTTTCTTTTCTTCTTGAGAATTCTAGACCTTTCCATCCTTTTCCTAGCAAGTTTCAACTTGGCTGCATTTTTTGAAACTTTTGTTGTTACTAGGGACGACAAAAATTGAGTTGTTGGATCAATTTTTAAGGCTGCACTTTGGTTTTGGTTGTTATTCTTCATTGTTTGATTTGATGTTTCACCAGCATTCATTTTGTAGGTTAACAGCTTTGCATTCGTTTATATATAAGCGCGACAGGTGACGTAATGGAATATTTGTCTAGAAACGTCTAGACAAATCGATGGGTCTAGAAACGTCATGAAATCATTCAAGCTTACGAAAACTGTCACGCTAAAATGAAATTGTCGCGATCGTTTTTGAAAAAAGTTTTTTATTTTAGCGTGACAGTTTTCGTAAGCTTGAATAATTTCGTGACGTAGTGCAAGCTGTCTGGCCGATGCCAACAAACGCTGTGCTTCAATCGCGTTTAATTCTTTTCAATAATCAGTTTGATTTTGTCATTTTCTATAGGTTTCACTTTAATTGTAAAGCCATTGCCATCAAATCTTTTCACTTTGGGTTTACCGTACGCCTTTTGTATTCTTTCAATGTCTTCTTTTGATAGAACATCACTTGATACTTTTGACCACTCGTGTTTATAAGTAAGATACATGATAGAATCTGTACTTTGTGAATGGGTTAAAAACCTGATGTAAACAAAGGCTGTGCTCATGCTGGACTTCTAATGGCTCATTTTACCCTTTAGTATAGCGTTAAAGAATGTTGTTATGTAAACTAACTAAACATAGCTTATCTTTTTGTTTGTCGAAATTTTTACAACAATTTCATTTGAACTTCGAAGCTTTAAATTTATTAATCTGTTGTCATAACGTATTTTGTTAATGTGTTTTATTTTTTCATCATTTTTTAATAGCCCATGATGACATTCCCATATAAAATTATGAACCAAGATTCTATTCCAGTAATCTTCAACAGTCATTTCATAATAACCTTTTTCATTTATGCTTCCAAATGTTGGTTCTCTAGTAACAACATGAACAACGCATCCATCAATGCTCCCAGCGTATGCTTTGTGTGTTGGATGAAAATAAAACTCACGATTTTCAATGACTAATTTATCATTCATTTTTATTTAACTACAGACAAAATTTTCTTAAGCATAAAAATTACTTAAAGATTATATTTCTCTTATAATAAAAATGAACCAATCAAATATTTTAGATCAGGCGGTTCCAGATATTGGAGTTTCTACTTTAAAACCGTCACCCTTTAGAAATTTTCCCCCAACCTTAAAGAAAATAGCTCTTAATACAGCTGGTAAAGTTCAAAAGCGTATAAATGATTTTGCCGATTGGCTGATGGCTTACATACCACCAACTGTTAAAACAACAGCTTCTGCAGCTTTTCAAAAAATTTTAAATCTTTTTCCTAAAAAGACAATTAAGGTGAAATTACTCAAAACAGCTCTAAAAAGATATGCTAAATCTTATGATGTTGATATTGTTGATCACAGCCCACTGAAACAATTAAATAAAACACAAAAAGTCGTACAAGATAAATTACGGTTAGACCTGATTAAAATGAAAGGATTGAAAGCAACAGTCACTCTTAAAATAACCTTTGAAAAACAAAAAGAAGGTGAAGTGATAACCAAGACAGCATTTTTTAACAGCAAAACAAATGTCATCTTAAATAAAGATGATGTGAGTGAAATGCAACAAAATGCATCCAATCAAATAATAAATAAAATTGGAAATTGGCTTAGTGAAGGTTCTGGATGGTCTATATTTTCTGTCGATGGGCACTTCGTTAACTTAGTTCAATATACCCCTCTTCATGGATCAACTTATATTGCATTACCGGAAGAACTTAGAAATGCTAAGAAAGGACTAATTAACATCAAAAACAAAGACAACGAATGCTTTAGGTGGTGTCATTTAGCTAAAGTATACAGTGAGAAAGTAAAAAGCAATCGTGAAAGAATAAGTCATTACAAAAAATATGTAGACACACTAAATTATGACGGTATAGAGTTTCCAGTTTCTATCAAGCAAATACCAAAAATTGAAGAACAAAATAACATCAGCATTAACGTTATTGGTTATGAAAACAAGCAACGCTTTCCTTTATTTGTGTCTAAAAAGGTGTTTGAAACAACTCTCGATTTATTATTGATAATGGAAGACGAAAAGCAACATTATGTTTGGATAAAAGACTTTAATAGATTTATGTATAATCAAAGCAAGCACCAACACAGAAAACATTTCTGCAGATATTGTCTTCAATGTTTTAGCAGCGAGGAAATTCTACACAAACACACACCAAACTGCATAATAATAAATGGAAAGCAAGCAATAGAAATGCCCAAAAAAGGTAGCTCGGTGAAGTTTAATAACTTTCATAAACAACTACCAGTTCCCTTTGTTATATATGCTGATTTTGAAGCAATAACTCAAAAGATTGACAGCTGTCAGCCAAATGATGAAAAGTCCTACACAGAAAGATACCAAAAACACATCGATTGCGGCTATTCCTACAAGGTAGTTTGTTGCTATGACGATAAATTCAGTAGACCAATTCAACTGTATAGAGGTAAAAACGCTGTTTATAAATTTTTGGAAGCTATGTTGGAAGAAGTTGATTATTGTGAAAAAACGAAAAATAAACATTTCAATCAACCTATGGATTTAACGAACAAAGATGAAGAAAACTTTCAAGCAGCTACAAAATGTCACATTTGTAAAAAAGACTTTTCTGAGGAAGACAAAAGGGTTAGAGATCATTGTCACGTTACAGGAAAATACAGAGGGGCGACACATAATGAATGTAATAGAAATTTCAGACTTACTCATAAGATACCAGTAATCTTTCATAATTTAAGGGGTTATGATTCACATTTTATTATGCAAGAAATAGGAAAGTTTGAGAAGGATATCAAAGTAATTCCAAACAATCTAGAAAAATACATGGCTTTTTTCTTAGGCAAACATTTAAAATTTATCAATAGCTTCCAATTCATGAGTAGCTCATTAGAAACTCTGGTTAAGAACGTTCCACTTTCTGACTTAAAATACACATCACAAGAATTTCAGGATGAAAAACTAGAACTAATGAAAAGAAAAGGAGTTTATCCCTACGATTATATGAACAGCTTGATATGTTTGACGACAGAAACCTCCCATCAAAAAAGGAATTCTATAGTCTTTTAACCGATGAAGATATAAGCGATGAGGATTACAAGCATGCGCAGAATGTGTGGACTACTTTCAAGTTGGAATCCATGGGACAATACCACGACTTGTACCTTAAGTCAGATGTTTTGCTGTTAGCAGATGTATTTGAGAAATTTCAAAAGACTTGTCTTCAATATTACGAATTAGACCCTTGCCATTATTTTACTTCTCCCGGTTTATCATGGGATGCAATGCTTAAAATGACTGAAATAAAACTGGAATTAATGACAGATATTGACAAATTTCTTTTCATTGAAAAAGGTGTGAGAGGGGAAGTTTCATACATTTCTAAAAGATATGCTAAAGCTAACAACAAATACATGAATAATTACGATTTAAAGCAGCCATCAAATTATATTACATATCTTGATGCAAACAATTTATACGGATGGGCAATGAGCCAAAATTTACCAACGGGTGGTTTTAAATGGCTATCAAAAAAAGAAATTGATTTAGCAAATTTACCTAAAGGAAAAGGACTAATACTAGAAGTTGACCTGGACTATCCTGAACACCTTCATGATAGTCATAATGACTATCCACTAGCTCCAGAAAAAATGGAAATTAAACATCACCTCCTTTCAGACTACTGTAAACAATTACAAACTCAGTTTAATATAAAAGTTGAAGGAGTTAAAAAATTAATACCTAATTTAAAACCAAAAAAGAGTTATGTTCTTTATTACAAAAACTTAAAGCAGTATATTGAATTAGGCTTAAAAGTTACAAAAGTACATCGGGTATTAGAATTTAACGAATCACCTTGGTTAAAAAAGTATATTGATTTCAATACAGAAAAGCGAAAAACCGCCAAGTCTGACTTTGAGAAAGATTTTTTTAAACTTATGAACAACTCAGTGTTTGGAAAAACAATTGAAAATCTTCGTAAACGTGTCAATGTTACTCTAATCAACGAACCAGAAAAACTATTAAAGCATTGTGCAAAACCAACCTACGTTAGCAGCAAAATATTTAATAAAAATCTTGTTGCAGTTCATAAAATCAAAGAATCTTTAACCCTAAACCGCCCCGCGTATGTAGGAATGTGTATTCTCAATATTTCAAAAACGTTGATGTATGATTTTCATTATAATTACATTAGAGAGAAATATGGCAAGAATGCAAAACTCTTATTTACAGATACAGATTCAGTAACATATGATATAAAAACAGAAGACGTATACAAAGATTTTTGGGCTGACAAAGACAAATTCGACTTCAGTGGTTACAAAGAAACCTCAGACTTTTATGACCTAAAAAATAAGAAAGTAATTGGAAAGATGAAAGGTGAAACCGCAGGTGTGCCAATAGTAGAATTTGTAGGACTTAGATCTAAAATGTACAGCTACGTCACAAAAGATGAAAAAGGTTGCAAAACTGCAAAAGGAATTAAAAAAAATGTAGTGAGGAATCTGTTAAAGCACGAAGATTACAAAAACACGCTCTTCAATTATCGTCAAATGTTTCATAAAATGAAATCAATTAGAAGTGAAAACCACAAAATTTATTCCGTTGAAATCAACAAGAAGTCTCTTTCGTGTTTTGATGATAAACGATATATTCTTTCTAATGGAATTGATAGTTTTGCTTATGGTCATTATTGATTTAAAAAAAAATATACTATTATAAAAAAAAGATGGATGAAAATTGTTGTGAAAATCCTGACATAAAAATTATAAATCAAAATAGAACTTGTATTAACTGTGGTGTAGTTCATCACCCATATTTTGTAAACGAATGGATTGATTATAACCCACGTAATGTTGTTTTACGTAAATCAGTTTACTGCAGAACTGCTTATGTTAAAAATAAATTACAACGCCTTGAATTGTCTGCTGATGAAATACAAGCATTTATGAACATTTGGACAACCGTGGAAAACCAACTACAAAGCTTCACTGGTAAAAGGTTTCCTAAGATAGATTTTTTTTATAAATAAAATCTTAGAATATTTAGACATTTCCAAACAACCTTCATACAAAATTAGTGATGCATTACGGAAGAAATATGAGATTATGTGGAAGGAAATCGTTTAGCATGTAATTTTTCATAACTTTCAGAAATTGGTGGACATATATCAGCAACTTGGTCATCAACCATAGCAAGTTCTCTTTCGAAAAACTCGTCAATATCACCAGATCTTAAAAACAATTTTAACTTGTTGAGTAATTTCTGATACGATTGATAAGCATATCTACAAGACTCAGTTTTTTTGGAAAAATTTTTCTGCGTCGTTATTGTCTGTAAAAGAACACCTGCACCGCTAACAGACGCCAAGAAAATCGGATTTAATGTAACAGAACTAACCACGGCCCCAGTTGTAGTAAAAACAACAGATGACAGCTTTAGAGCTAAGTCCATTCTTTTAAATTTTTTAAACATTTTCTTATAACACCAATACTGTTTGTGATAAGTGTGATACAGTTTTGTCAATTCATTCACTTGTTCTTGAGTCAATTTTCTACTACTGTGGTTAAAGTCCATTGTTTATTTTACGATATACAATTACGTTTCTGGTTGATCACCCAATTCAAGCTGTTTAACTTTAATTACGACGCTGCTCATATTCATTGATACTGAAGAATTTGAAGAAACATAGTTGTATTGTATGCGAAACACATCTCGAGAAGGATTAGGAAAAACAACGCAGTTTAAATTAAAGCAATCGAATGGGGGTGTTACTGTTGTTTTACATATTTTATCTGTTTCTCCTTGACTAACACGAATTATATTAATATGTAATTTGTCTTCATCGTCATAACTGGTAACTTTCACAAGTCCGCTTACGCTTATTTCGATGTAACTGCTGGTTACCTCATCTCTCAAATGAATACTATCAGATTGCAAAGACAGAAAATCGTTCCCAGCGACAAGAGGTGCACTCACGAAATGTAAATTGTGATCTGTATTAGTACGAACTGAATGAATAGCACTTGATGGACTTGGCCTCAAATCAGGTGTCGAAGAAGCACCCAAAAATATTTGAAATTTTGGGCAATATATATTTCGTTTAAAATAACGTTTATTTATTGCACTGGTAGGTTCGGAAGGTCTACCTACGTTGAAAATGGTATGATTTTTCATATCTAAGTTTCGTGAAATGGTTACATTATCGTCTTCGGTTTGAATGTGTTGCGTTATTTGGTCAACATGATTTTTGTTTGCTGCTTCACCCGGTGCTGTGGGATCTCGTAAATTTATGATAGTGTGTAATCCTTGTAAGTTAATATTATCTCTCACATTTGTAACTAAATTTTCAACAAATTGTTTAGTTGCCGCATCAGAAGGTAGAATGGGATCAACAAGTCCTTTTAGAATCAATGATTCACCTAATTCAATTATGCGTTGTTAGGTGGAATATTTTCTATACGAAAGACCTTGTTTGGTAAACGACCAAGTACTTCCACACCATATATTTGAGACCTCTGAATTTGAATTTGAGAGGGCGATACAACATATTGATCATCGTTGTTTATACCTAAAGTAGCCAACCT
Source organism: Trididemnum nubilum (assembly GCA_963965965.1). Taxonomy (NCBI): domain Eukaryota; kingdom Metazoa; phylum Chordata; class Ascidiacea; order Aplousobranchia; family Didemnidae; genus Trididemnum; species Trididemnum nubilum. The sequence goes on from OZ014469.1 coordinate 6,593,606, forward strand.
CGAACCAAACTCAGAGCTTTCGGCAAAGTGGACAATGTTGCTAATTGCATTGTCCAAGAATCCTTTATTTACACTATCTGATTCTGTTACAGAATTGGCTAAGTTTGTAATTTTGTGGTTGTTTAAGTTTAAATCACCATACATTATATCTCCTGACTTGGAAACTTTGTGTTCAATACCTACAACCTTAACAGTACTTGAAGATTGACTTCCACTTGTTCCAAATTTTGAAATATTCATTTTGTCCTTCTTTATTATAAATGAATATAATAAACTTTGATAAATATTTAAGTGGGGACAACAAGCAAATCAAACATCATTATCTTCTACCAGATTGCCATTACATGATAGTAGGATGGACAGGATCAGGAAAAACAAATTTGCTTTTAAACATGGTTCTCAAGTGGATGAATTACGATCTTTGTTGTATTTATACTGTTAATCCTGAGCAAGATAAGTATCGATTTTTAAAAGAGCAAGGTATTGAAGTGCTAAGCCCTGAAGACTTGCCTCCAGTAGAAGAACTTGACCCTCAACAGAAAGTAATAGTTTTTGACGACATTAAGCTAGACAACATGAAAAAACTGATGGAATACTTTTCTTTGTCTAGAAACAGAAATTGCAACTGTATTTACCTCACTCAGTCATACTTCAACACTCCGAAGTACATAAGAAGAAACACTAACTGTTTTGTTTTTTTCGGGAACTTAGACAACAAAGATATCAGACACATTACTGACGATCATGCTAAAGGTATAACAAAAGAAGAAATGGAGTCGATTTACCGTGAAGCAACCAAAGATCCTTACAATTTTATGGTGCTGGACAAAACAGCCAAACACCTACCCCTTCGTTACAGAAAATGCTTTGACCATTTTTGGGCTTAGGCTTTATATGCTATATAGTAAACATGCCATTTGTAAATGAAGAAGAGTTGAAAAACAGAAATAAACTTGTAAAGGATTATATTAATAACCGAAAGCGTTTGAAACAAAAGCTGCAAAAAGAAATTGTAGCCAAACAACAACTGCAAAAGTCTGCCTCTGAAATATTTCGTCCCATTACTAAAACGTTTGAAGAAACTCAGAAAACAACTGATAAAAGGCAAGACCAACTAATTCAACACATACAGCAACAGCTTGCCATTGAAGATAAACCTCGATCAATTTATACTGTGCACTTTGAGAGTGCTTTCGATAACGAAGAAAAAGAATTGCTTACACAAAACAATTTTGAGACTGATATTGTTGAGCTTGTAAAACGCGGGCCAGATTACATAAACGCATTAAAAGACAGAGCTAGATTAATCAATCAAAGATTAGGTGGTTTACGAAGAAGACGCGATGCTGATACAGAAGTGATTGATAAGCAAATAAAAACTTTTAAAAAGTACAGAGAAAAATTAAATAAATTATTAGGAGGAATGGAACTTACCTTTGGAAGAGGGCTTAAAGATCCCAACAAACTTTGTGAAAGACTTAATTTACTAGTAGCAGCCAAACAAGCCGGCAATAATAACAAACGTTTGGATCAAGAAATTGCAAACATTTTGAAAAAACTAAAATTGAACAAATGCATTTCACACTGCGACCACCAAAAATTATTTGACAATATATTAAAATGACATCAATACCACTTTTCTTTGACTCTAGGAAAGGACAAGGAAAATCAGAAGATTTTATAACTAGCTTTAATCCACCGTTGCAACTAGACATTAAAAAAAGTTACGAAATGTCCTTAATTAATGCTCAAATATGGTACTCTTGGCATAACATAACGAGCAGCAATAATAAATTTTTTTATTCACCAGATGGAGTAGCTGCACGATTATTATCAATTCCTCCAGGTAGCTATAACATTGAAGATCTCAATAATGAAATCAAGTACTTGATGGAACAGAGACGTGATGACAAAAATAATATAACTATAACACCAAATTTTAATACATTAAAATCAAGAATTGAACTTAAAAATGATTACATAGTTGATTTTCGAATTCCAAATTCAATAGGTGACGTTTTAGGATTTGGTTCGGCATTTTTGGGTGTAAATGGAATTCATAATAGTCAAAATCCTGTAAATATTACAAATATCAACAGCCTTCAGATTCATTGCAGCTTAATTGATGGAAGTTACATAAACAGAGCGTCTAGTGACTTACTTTATACTCTTAGTCCAAACGTACCACCAGGATATTTGATTCAAGTTGAACCTAAGCAAAACATTTACGTTCCAATCAAAAATTTAAGTCAAATTGATAGTATCCGATTCTCTATAATAGATCAAGATAACAATTTCGTAAATATGAATAATGAACGAGTGACTTACTATGTTCACCTGAGAGAGATTATGTAGTTTAACTATAAATGTTATCACAAAGAGAAACTAGATTTCATAAAAAGAAAATCATAGGTGGAAGTTTGCTTAAAAATGTTTACGACAAGGTAAGAAACGTAATCAGCACTGGTTCTAAGATTCTTAACAGAATTCCTACTGGAGTGAAGACTGAGATTAAAAAACTAGCTGCACCTTTACTGAAGAAAGCCTTAGAACCCACAAAAAAGACATTAGAACCAGTCTTAGAAAATATACCAATAAACAAGCGTATTATCAATGACAGAGAATTAGAAAATCTCAACGACAGATCGAGAGCTATCCTAAGTAATTTAATTGCTGGATCAGGATTTAAAAATTATATGTCTTAATTATAAAATGACAGAACTAACAAACCCATATTTGCAAATTAAAGAAACAAACTTAGTGGACAATTCAATTACTGAGTTTGAATATGTCGAATACCTTCCGAGAGACTCAAATAATATGAACAAAGATGGTCAGCACATTATTGAAACAAAAGATGAAGATGTTTTTCTTCTACCGCATAAAGCATACCTAGAAATCAGAGGAAAACTTCAAACTAATGCGAATGCTAATTACAATAACAATGACGTAATTTCATTGGTAAATAACGGTTGGTCTTTATTTCAAACTGAGCAATATCAATTAAATAACCAAACTATAGAAAACATAAACCTTTATCTACCTCAAGCATCAACAATACTCAATTTAGTTAGCTTTAGTGATGATTATTCAAGATCAACCGCCTCTAACATGCTGTGGTTTAAAGACACTGGAACTGGTTCCCCATCTCTTAAACAAAATTTTGGTGGTGTAGCTGATGATGCAAATGCAAATGCTGTACGTGATGGTATTAGAGCAATTGTAGAAATATACAACAACAATCTACAAGCAAATATTGGTTTCACCGCAAGACAGAACATTACTACAGGAAATAAGCAAATTACTTTAATGCTTCCTCTTTCCCAAATATTTGGATTTTGTCGTGATATCGATAAGGTTTTTAGGGGTGTTAAACACAGTATAGTCGTGGATAGAGAAACATCTAATAACTATATTTTACGTGCAAATGGTGTAGCTGCTGGTAAGTTTAACATAAGTCATATCTCTTTGTGGATGCCTAAAGTGAAACCAAGTTTAAGAGTTGAATCGGAAATAGATGCTATGTTAGTAAAAGGACATATAAAACAGCTATACTTTGAACAAATGAGAGTGTATCGAACAATGTTTCAGTCAACAGAAACAAGCATGACTTGGAGAATAACAACCCAGCCGGGAACAGAGCTTCCCAGGCATGTGTTTGTTGCGTTTCAATCGAGTGAACGAGATAACAACCAGCAGCTAAATAATATGATTTTTGACAATGCAAACTTAAGACGTATTAGTTGCAGAATAAACAGCATTCAATATCCTGAACGAGAATTTGAATGTAATTTTACTCCACAAAATAGAAATTATTCGCGTTTATACATGAGTTTTCTAGAGGCTGTAAACAAATACCAAGACGCCGACACGGGCTGTCAATTATCAGCTGAAGACTGGGCTAGTTTGTATCCAATTCATCATTTTGATGTTAGTAAACACAATGAACGACTTAAAAACAGCTCGGCAGATATTGAAATAAGGTTTAGTCTTGGTGATAACTTTAGAAATATTGCAAATAACACTGACCAAGCTTTCTATGTTTATGCAGTCGTACTTTCTGATAGATACCTTCAGTTAGAAGGATTTTCAGGTCGAATGAATATAATTATCTGAGTATAAATAAAAATGTATGTTAAAATCGGATTAAATTTATCACAATTTCAAAAAGAAAAAATAAAACAAGCTTTTCAAAACAAAACTGGGCTTACACTCACATTTAATAACCACCAGTTACAAGGATCAGACTTTCTTGGTTTAACAAAGATGCAAGTTAACAAAATAAATGATGCTAAAGCAAAACGTTTAGGTGTTACTTTGAAGCTATCAAAACTACAAATTTCAAAACAGGGTGGTTTTATTGGAACTCTTTTAGCAGGTTTAGCAGGTAGCTTGCTACCCAGTTTGTTAGGAGGAAAAGGACTTGTGTTACCTGGATCAAAGGGTAAAGGGCTTATGTTGCCTGGGACAAAAAGACAAGGTAGGTCTTATCGCTTCGACGAACCTCAGATTCTCGGAAAAGGTTTAATACTAGGAAAAAATTCTCCTTTCAAAAATGTTCCGATCTTGGGTTTGATTTTATAAAGTCTAATATAAAATGTACCACGATTACTCATTGAACTTGACACAAAATCAAAAGAAAAAAATTGCAAATGCATATAAAAGCAAAACTAGTGTAAGTGTTAGACTAACAAATGCAAGTTTACAGACTAAAGGCAACGTTAGTTTGCAACTGACAAGTCGACAGATAAATAGAATTAACAAATCAAAAGCGTCTGGACACGGTATACAAATAAACTTTAGTAAAACGCAATTGCAAAAACAAGGTGGTTTCTTAAGTAGCTTACTTAATTTAGGAAAACTAGTGTTACCGTTTTTAGCTAAAAAGGTTTTGCCAACTTTAGGATTAGCAGCTGCTTCCGGGGCCATCCAAGGAGCAACTAATAAAGCAATAAATAAATGAAACCATTAACAAACTTAGACATTGATAAAATCATGATTAAGTGTGACAATTATCGAGGAACATTTAGCAAAGATATGTTACCAAAAGCAATGAATAAAAATGAGTCAGCTGTCGTAAACTTGCAAGATTATTTTGCGGGTAGTGGAACTCATTGGGTTTGTGTTTACAACGAAGAAAAATCAGATAAAGTAGAATACTTCGACAGCTTTGGACTTGTACCCCCAAATGAAGTTGTTAAATATATGAAGACTACAAACAATAACATTATTTACAATGATGCTCAAATTCAAAATATTAACTCAATTCTTTGTGGTTACTACTGTGTGTATTATATAACAGAGCGAAATAAGGGGAGAACAGCAAACGAACTATTGCTAGATTTTCATGAAAAACCTACACCTTTTAATGAAATGTTTATGAAGTTTTATGTATCATATATTAAAGATGGAAACTTATTGTGTTAGAGAAAAGAAAAAAACTAAATGTGTTCCAGGTTCTGATGAAATTATAAAAGCAAAAGGAAATGGTCGCCTGATGTTACATTGCATTTGTGCTAGTTGTGGTATTACAAAGCATAGTTTCATTAAAACCAACAAAAAAGGAGGCTTGTTAGACCTTCATGCTGCGATAGGAAAATTACCAAAACCAAAAGGTGGGTTCACTCTTCCAAGTCACAAGTACACTGGGCCATATAATCCTTTGGATAAACAACTTGATTCGAACGACCAACCTTTACCAGGCCAAGAACCTTACAATCAAATAGATGCTATTGCAATGAAACATGATATTTGTTACCGTGATAATGACAATAAAAAAGGTAAACTAAAATGTGATAAAGATATGTTAGACAGTTTATCGCAAACAAAAACGAAAGGTATCCGGGAATCGTTTGATAAAAAGTTAGTACAAGCAGCAATTGGAACTAAATATAAGTTGGGGTTAGGTGCAAAAAACGGGAAAAGGCGTCGTGGCAAACAGAACTAGCTGATGAACTACACCAACCAGTAAAAAAAAAGTTTCTGCGACGCCGAGTTATAAGCAAATCAATTGATGAAATATGGGCGGCTGATTTAGTAGAAATGCAAAAGTTTAGCAAATGGAATAAAGGTTACCGATATTTACTTATGGTGATTGACGTATTTTCTAAATTCGGATGGATAGTCCCTTTGAAAGACAAAACGGGTAAAACTGTTGCTAATGCTTTCAAGAAAATCTTCAAAGAAAAAAGAATCCCAGAATTCTTATGGACTGATAAGGGAAAAGAATTTTACAACAAAAATACAAAAAGCCTGTTGGACCAACACAACATTAAATTATATTCAACTGAAAATGAAGAAAAAAGTTCTGTTGTTGAACGCTGGAACCGCACTATCAAAAATAAAATGTGGAAGCAATTTACAAAACAAAGTTCAACTCAGTACTTAGACATGCTACCTGAGATAGTTGATGAGTACAATAACAGCTATCATTCATCCGTGAAAATGACGCCTGTTCAAGCAAGCGAAAAAGAAAATCAAGGAATTGTTTACTATAACTTGTACGCTAAATTTAAACCAATAAAAACAAAAGCAAAATTTAAAGTTGGTGATACAGTTAGACTTTCAAAATATAAGTGAAAACTTTTTGACAAGGGTTTTACTCCAAACTGGACAGAGGAACTGTTTTTAATTTCTAAAGTTTTAAATACCAATCCACACACTTACGAAATCACTGATCTTCGTGATGATTCAATTTCTGGAACTTTCTATGAACAAGAACTTTTGTAAATGAATCAAACTAAATTCAGAATAGAAAAAGTTGTTCGCAAAGATAATAAAAAGAAATCGGCATTAGTTAAGTGGTCTGGATACAGCAATGATTTTAATAGCTGGATTCCGATTGAAGAATTAGAGCAACTTAAATCTACATATAAATAAAAGATGTTTTGTGGATTTCAACCTTCAAATTTATCAGTTCCAGAAAATATAGAAGATATAAAACAAAAGTGGAATAAACGTGTTTTAACGTACTGTATCACGAACTTAACACCAAAACTTACAGAAGAATCGATACACAAACAAATTGATTCTGCTTTTAAAGTTTGGGATAAACCTACAGCACTTAAATTTAAGAAAGTACAGCCAAATGGGCCCTATGACATAAAAATTAGTTTTTGTGCCAAGGAACATGGCGATGGATTCCCTTTTAAAGGTAAAGACGGTGTTTTAGCTCATGGATTTTATCCAGGTTCAGGAATTGGGGGTGATTTACATTTCGATGCTGATGAAGATTGGACAGACCAAGAAACACCTTCCAAACACAACTTATTTGTAGTAGCTGTTCATGAAATAGGTCATTGTTTAGGTTTAACCCATTCACAAAGTACAGATTCTATCATGTATCCTACTTATAAACACGAGTGGTCAAAAGTATCAAGTGATGTTCTATCAAAAGAAGACATTGAAAGAATACAAAAGGCGTACGGTAAACCCAAAGTGAAAAGATTTGATGGCAATGGCTTTACAATTAAAGTGAAACCTATAGAAAATGACAAAATCAAACTGATTATTGAAAAGAATTAAACGCGATTGAAGCACAGCGTTTGTTGGCATCGGCCAGACAGCTTGCACTACGTCACGAAATTATTCAAGCTTACGAAAACTGTTACGCTAAAATAAAAAACTTTTTTCAAAAACGATCGTGACAATTTCATTTTAGCGTGACAGTTTTCGTAAGCTTGAATGATTTCATGACGTTTCTAGACCCATCGATTTGTCTAGGCGTTTCTAGACAAATATTCCATTACGTCACCTGTCGCGCTTATATATAAACGAATGCAAAGCTGTTAACCTACAAAATGAATGCTGGTGAAACATCAAATCAAACAATGAAGAATAACAACCAAAACCAAAGTGCAGCCTTAAAAATTGATCCAACAACTCAATTTTTGTCGTCCCTAGTAACAACAAAAGTTTCAAAAAATGCAGCCAAGTTGAAACTTGCTAGGAAAAGGATGGAAAGGTCTAGAATTCTCAAGAAGAAAAGAAAGCAGCAAGAAAGAATGAGAGAAATGGTGAAAAAATTGAAGAAAACTGAAGCAGAATTGCTTGTGGTTGACGAAACTATTAAAGTACTTCAACAAGAGATAAATGCTGGCTCGGATGATGAATGAAATCAAACAAAACTATTTGTATTTATTTTATTACCATTTTTATTTAATTTTATTTTATTTTATTACCATAAAAAATTTTATTACCATTTTCAGTTATTAAATTTTTATAAAATGAAAATGGAAGAGAATCGAAACTCGGCGACAATGAACATGCTGGTTGCATGTGATACCCCCTCATTTACGAGGTTAATACTTTCCACGATATTAGTGGAAGGGGGGACCGAGAACCACGATTTTTAAAAAAATTTGAAACACAAGGACGGTTTCAGTGCATTTTTAGTCATGTGAGTTCACTTTGTTTCCAGTGCATTTTTGAGAGTTATGTGACCTGAACAGTTTTCAACCAAAGATATCTTAATTTGAGATAGGGCCGGTTACAGTGCAGTCACGTGACCTCTATCTTAATTTGAGACACAAGGACGGTTACGGTGCAGTCACGTGACCTTTGTGCACCGAACACGCCATATACATAACTACTAAGGAAGGTCGAGAGAAGTGGTTGGTAATTAAGAAATACTGAATAGCCCTCCCCCCTATTTCTGCGCTTATATCCATTTTTTTTATGAAACTTATGTTAAGCATTTTGCAATAAGCGATCAAATTTGATTACCAATTTTCGACTATTCTTTGAAGTCATTTTTCTGATTTATAGGTTTTATTTTTGACAAATTAGCCCTCTCTCCCCTTCAATAAACGTTTCAAAATATGCTTTAAACAATTTTTTATAGTCCCCCCGCGCGCCCCCTGGCTTCACTATACTGTATTCACGTCTGATGTGATGAGTATTCATTACGTAAGTCGTCTTTTACAATTTTTTCTTAGCGGTTCTACTTGTGTTTCGAGGGTGCATGAATACTGGTATTGCATCATTTTGCCATTGAAAGAAAACGCCAATTTTTCAAATGGGTCAGCAAACTGCTAAAGCTAAGTCCTTGCGGTGGTAGTAGCGAGTAAGGACCAACAGTTAAACACTAAATTAAGAAAAAAAAATTCGTTGTTTATTCGGTTTATTCGCAAGCATTTTTACAACGTTTCAAGTTTTTAATTACGTTCGTAAAATCCCAACTAAAAAATAAAACAAAACGAAAGTACCGATACCGCCAAAAAATAGCAAAGTAGCCTACCGCGGTACCGGTACATCAAAAGTACCGACGGTACCGGTACCAAGAAAGTACCGCGGTACTGCCCACCTATGCTGAATAGCCACCCCCTTTCATATTCCTGAGCTTATATATTTTTTCATGAAACCTACATTTAGCGTGTTTCAACAAGTGATCAAATGTAATCGCTTATTTGGCAATTTTTAAAGGTTTTTACTAATTTGTGAGTTATGTTTCTACAAATTAGCGCTCGCCCCTCCAAATAATTTTTTCAAAAGGGGCTTTAAATCATTTTTTAGTTAATTTTAGCGTGCTAAGCATTTCCAATGATATTAAACATATTGTTGTTTTCTTTTCTGTTTGACTGGTATTACAAAATGGTGTCACCCCAAAATGGTGACACCCGGGGCAGGCCACCCCTCCCCCCCTTAGCTACGCCACTGATACTCATATTTATACGCATAAATATGCGTGATCTGTACAACGGATCCAAAACAGTATAGTAAAAAAATCAATGAAGACGTTAAAGATATATCGAGAGTCATACGCTTAGAAGAAATTTGCTTTCCTTCAGGATACAGTGTTTTTTTTTTTCCGAATCTTTTCAATTAAAATATTCTCAAAATTTAATGAGGTCGAAATACGATTTCATTAAGGTGAATTTACAAGGTATCCATTTTTCGTATGTTTTTGTCCGTTTTGTTACGTTTTTGCTTTTCCTTGAAAAAGTATGCGCTTTTTCATCCGCATTTTTATAAGTCCATATACGCACTAAGTAGACTGTTATATATAGATAAAAATTTTGTTCAAAAAATTTGTGTATGAACGATAAGAGCGATATTTTGAAATAGAGCTGTACCCCTTTGCAAAAAAATTTTTTCGGAAAACTTTTGTCTAATATGTGACTGTCTGGTTAGTGCGGATATGGACACATAAAAATGCGAATGAAAAAGCGCATACTTTGTCAAGGAGAAGCAAAAACGTAAAAAAACGGACGAAAACGTACGAAAAACGGATACTGTGTAAATTCACCTTTATAGTGACATTTAATTCATGGACTGATACATGTCAGATCTCGGCCACCCAAAATTCTCACTGGTATCTGATTCTACTTTTTGGAAAATGATGAGTTTTGAAGCAAAATGGATTGCGTTTTTTGGTGCAAAATCACGCGCTGCTTTCTGCTTTGTTTGCGTTTTCCCGCAAAAGCAATGTGGAATGCTGACGAGACATCATCATTCCATGACAGCGCGATACGGGCTACGCAATGATCGAATATTTTCAATAAATATCAACTCTGACTATTCAAGCATTCCGACTCTCCGGGTTATGTTTCTAACCTTTCTACCAAAAAAACAACGTGCCTGATTTCTCATTTCAATAAACTCAAGTTTTTATGCGCAATTGTTATATTAATGTGACGTAATAGATACTTTTTTCAATCATATTTACCAAAATTGATTTTATGATCGTAACTCATTTTCATTGTTGTGCTAACTATGATTCACTTTGTCTTTTTGCTGCAAACGTTTTTTCAACCCGAATATCTCGGAAACAATTCAAGCTAAATGGTTGAAACTTTTAAAAAATAGAAAAGCTAATGATCTTGAAAATTTTTTTTTTAAAATGCAAAAGTTTTGGTGTTGCCTATTTGCAACTCAAGGTAGAATTACACTCGAGTTGAGCGCTTTTAAATTAGGTTTTTTGACGTTTTATCTTTTTTTAAAGTTTTTTGGGAAATTGTGCACTTTCGAAAGGGGGGGAACTGGTCCCCCTAATCCCCCCCCTGGCTGCGCCAGTGATGATAGACTGGTCTGTGAAAAAATTTATCTAATGGATAAGCAACTGAAATTTAATCGCTGCCGAAAGTACGCAAGCAGCGCATTAATGAGCATCACCTTTCTTGAATAAATAAGTGTTATCCTTGCAGTGATAGAATAGCAGGTCGCCTCTAGAAACTACGCTTTTGAGCCTTGCAGTTCGAGCTAGAGATGGCGCGGATAACAAAAAATGCATTCGCATGCTGCGCGGTGTCCGCAAACCTTGTCCGCATGCTGCACCACACCACATACAAACACAACGAAGTTCATGCTGCACCGCATCACACCTCAATTTATGTATTCTTCAAATTTCCATACACAATAGAAAAAAATTAGTTCTCTAGCTTATGACATAAAAAAAATTGATTTTTGGGGCATCATTTTGGACAGGTTTTAGAGAGGTGGCCCTCTTTACCCATGTCGAACTATTTGTTTTTTTAAACATTTGATGATAAAAGAAAATAATGCTTTAGCTCAAGCCAATCAAAAATTGATTTTTGGGGGTATATTTGAGGGCCCCTGGGGGCGTGGTACCCCCAAAGTATGTCAAAACATTTGTTGCTTAAATATCTACTGATATAAAACAAAAACTATCACCCTAGTTTGAGCAATCAAAAAAATTAATTTTAGGGGCCCAATATTGGGGAATTTTTGGAGGAGTGGCCCCAAAAACTTTTGGGAGACAAAATTGCGTTTGCAGCTTAGCAATTTTGCACAAAAATTAGAGTTCGATGTGTTGTGGTTTAGGAGAAGAAGAGCACACAAAATTTAGAAAGGAAAAAAAAAAAGAAAAAAAACATACTTAGCGTGGCCAAAAGTGGTTGGTAGGAATAAAAAAGTATCTTAAGACCAGAGGTGGGCAGTACCGCAGTACTGTAACGTGGTACTTTTTTAGTATCGTTACCGGTACCGTCGGTACTTTTTTAGCACGTTTACCGCGGTACTCGGTACTTTTGTGTGGAATGGAATTAAAATCATTCAAAAGGAGTTCAAATTACGGAGAAGCACTTTCAAATCTTGCCCACGTAATAAGAAGTGGTTAGTGGATGATTGAGAGTTTATCGACGCTGCACTAAGTTGCTTTACAGAGCAAATCATAAAAGTTAGCTATATTGCGTTATGTTCTTCGCTTTTTTGTCTGCACTGAAAAGTGAAGACCAGCCTTTCCTCTATGAAGTCATTTTGAGCTGATATTCCTGTCCAAAGAACATTTTTGCAGTGTATAATTTTGTAAGTTCATAAGGGGCTGTCCATAAAAAATGTCCGCAAAAGTTGCAAAAATTGACCTTTTCCTCCTTGTCCGTAAAGAGACCTCACTGCGTCAAACCCCTGTTCGCGCGGACACAATACAGAACTTACGAAATGTGGAAATGGCCACGGCAATTTCATTACAAAATTATCAAGTCACCAAAAACATGTTTTGAGACCATGGGCTTAGCCAAGGGGATGCCACCAATGATAAAAATGTGACAAAAGCCTATGGTTTCTTCAGTTTCAGTTTCTTTTAGCATTTTTTTGCGTGCAATAGTAATTAACAATAAAATTAACAAGGGGCCCATGCCCCCTCAATTCAATTTTTGCCAGCCAACTTAAATGTATGATCCGGGTCAAATTAAGGGCTTTGCCCTAAAAGTTGCTATCTCAGGCCCTCATCTAACCTTAATTTTTATGAACGTAATGGAATAACTAGAGAGGATTTACCATATGGCAGAGTACCAGGGGCCCCGTGCTCAGATGGAAAGACTTTTTTTGTTATATTTGGCAGGAAGATGTTGCGAAAATCTCCAAAGTGCCAGGAGCCCCGCGCAATGTAAATCAGGCCCGGATAATAACATGGTTAGTAGGCGTGACCAATTATTGCACCACGTTTCACTAACAATTTATCTCCACCTCGCCAGTTTTACGCGACAAAATGCTTTTGAAAAAAAAATTAGCCCGGGGAAATGCTCATTGAACAAATTATTGAATTTGAATTGAGGTGGACCTGGCCACCTGGCCGTACATGTGCTCTACGACTGGTTAATTTCATGACAAAGCAAAAATCTCAAAGGAAAGTCTTCGAATGGATTATTATTTACAGCTAAAATATTGCTAGAGGGAATGTACCTTACTTTCCCAACTTGGACCAAATCAGTTACAAAATTTAACCCCAAAATGCAAGATTTTAAACATGCTTTGGATTTAAATTGCAAATAAAAGGAGGATTGAACAATTTAATTATTTCAGTTGGCTTTGAAATGTTAAAAATCTAGTACGTTCAAATTTCTTTGAGCAGGTGCAAAATGTAATCCAATGCCAATAAATAGTATTTTTTTCCAAAGAATTACAAAAAATCGTCCAGCAGCTGGGGACTTCTCCCTCATAGCCTCCGGCGGCTGGGGATTCCGCCCCCAAACTCCCGTCTGTGATACGTTTGAGTAACTCTAGTTTAATCAAAGCGTATCGCAAAACCGACGTTTTCACTTTTTAACTTTTGGTTCAAGCCCTCTCCCTTTAGCAAAATTCTGTTTACGTGCCAAATCAGGCCATGGCTTCTTATTTTCCATTTTACGATATCTTTATTCCACAAAAAGTTCCTCTTTCGAAAATTTCTGATGACGTCATTGAATGCGATTTTTGGTTTGCCCCCCCCCAATTAAAATCCTGGCTAAGCCTATGCTTGAGACCCTTTAAACATTAGTTTTATTGGCGACACAACTGGTTAGGCTCCTGAGTCCAGGTTACCAAAATTTGAACAACAATTGCACTTTATTTCGTATTGAAACGCTTTAAAAACATGTTTTCAGTACGTTTAGGTATTATAGCTCATAAACCAAGAGTAAGGGACTAAGGGCTGATATAAACTAACTAAAACTGTGTTAAAAAGCAACAGAATGGAAATTTCAGAGCAATGAAGGCGACTGAATTTTCATGCTTTGTAATGAAGGAATGCGGATGTCCACAAAGCAGGAAACCCTCTCTCCCCTTGTCCGCAAACCGTCGGCACTGAACAACCACCCCTGACTGTGGAGTACGTCTTTTATGGACAGCCTCTAATAATATCTGTTAAGTAATTCTTCCACCGGCCAGATAGTCTATGCGGTAACGTGCTCTCAGCTTTGGTGCGGGAGGTCAGGGGTTCAAATCCTGGGCCGGTCAAATCGAACACAGATTTGCCAATAGCTCGCCACCGTTGCGACTTTTCTTCGAAAGAAACTGTGTTGCCCAAGCGCAATGTCGTGGCGAAGGGCCAAACAAACTTGTTACACGTTTGGGCGTAATACAGCTGGTATAATGAAGATTTAATTTTTTTGAAATAGTTTTTTCTGTAGATTTATTCACTGAGCATGCTATATCTGTACACAGAACAGCTCTTCTGCGCGCCTAGCGGTGTGTAGTCTAAATAACTTAAGGACCTATACTTTACTAATAAGATAGCTAGTCGTGTATCCTCCTGAATCTGGTAGTCTAGAGACCGAAATCCAAGGATCTGAGAGCGACGGGAGCGCAAGATAGGACTGTACACCAGACAGCAGCCACCTAAACGAATCCAGGCCACTAACGAAACCTCCAGCTCAAACTCCAAACAGCCAGAAATACCGGTAAAACTATAATTCACAATCACAATACTACACTACAGGACAGCACTCACACGAAACAATAAAAACAGCAACAGCAGTTCTCAACTACGGCAAGAAGGTAAAAGCAAAAACCGACTGGCACTACGGTACTTAATAAAACTGTAAAATCAGCAAACTTACTACACCAGTACAGGGGTTAGCCAACATTCACTACACTGCAAGTAAACCTATATCGTACAGTAAACTTATTCGTAACCTGTTGCTTCACCCGTTTACATTATCTTATCATCTTATTTATAAAAAAGGAACAGGTCCCCAGTCTAAAACACACCAGATAATCCACATAAAATCTAGCTGCAGGTCAGCCAGCCAACTCCTCAAAGTTCGCTTCAAATTAACAGCTATGCGCATCAGTGATTTTAGTGGTGCGCTAGAGAGAATAAAAAGTTAAATTATTGTTTTGTACAATATCAGTTACCACTATACGCAAATAAGAGACTCAATCATTGTTTAACATATAACATCACCGAAAATATTGTTTCCAAAATGTGCATTTTAAAAAGTACCGAATAACGGTACCGAGTACCGGTACCGTCGGTACTTTTTCAAAAATGTAAGGAATAAAGTACCGTCGGTACTTTTTTAACAAAGTAGCGGCAAAAGTACCGTCGGTACTTTTGAAGTACCGAGTGCCCATCTCTGCTTAAGACATATAATAACCCTGTGAAGTATTTGTTGCTCTATTTAAGCCGTTTTTGAATAAGATCGGTTTTTATACCAATTTTTCGACATGCGTGGTTTTTGGGTCTTAAAACCAAAGTCACGAGACTCATTGCCTCAAAATTTGGCACAAACATATAACTTATCAATCTCAAACTGGTTTTAAAATTGCATACAGGTACACCGTACTATTTTCGAGTTATAAGCAAAAGTCTGAAACTTCGAACTCGTTATTTTTAAAAATGGCCGAGTAAAAACCAGGGTGTCGAACCGAACCTGAACCCGAACCGTAAACCCGAATGAACCGTTTCATTTTGGTGAACCCGAACCGAACCTGAACCAGCAAAATTTTACTACAGTGAACCTGAACCAAACCTGAACCCTCAAAATTGTGCTCAAGTGAACCCAAACCGAACCTGAACCCCTAACAAAAGTAAGAATATATTTTTCCATATCCGGATGCCGCTGGCGCTGGTACACGCACAATAAGAGCAGTGGTGATCATCAACAGGATCAGCAACTTCTCCTTTTTATTTCTGGACGAAACGAGTAACGACAGTTAAATTTTAAGACAATGAACCCGAACCGAACCCGAACCAGTAATATTTTACTTGAGTGAACCTGAACCAAACCTGAACCTTGAAAATGGTGCTCAAGTGAACCCGAACCAAACCTGAACCGCTAAAATATTTTGAGCAGGAGCTAAACCTGAATCCAAACCGTTATTTGAAACGGTTCGACACCCTGGTAAAAACAAAGAAACATGCGACGTGAGGTCAATTGTTCTAATTATACTGCTTTTATCTGCCTTGAGTGTGTTTTCTATCTGGTTTTCTGAACCCTGTATTGTCAATCAAAAACATTCTACCAGTCTACCTGATGATTTATGAAACTACTGAACTAATCCTGAACCAATAGCCCAAATACTGGTATATGACGTGCTCTGCATGCTGTCACAATAAGCTACTACACTCATATTTAATTGTCTAGCTTGATAAGAACAACTTTGCTGCCTCCCAACGTAAGCTTATAAATGGGTGTTTAATATCGGGTGAACTACCGGTAGCTTACTTATCCGTGAACCGAGAACCCTGTAATCATCTGCTACTACCACGTAGGCTATTTTGCATAGGTGGGCACAAGTCCGTTAATCGTTAATCCGTTAATAACGAAGCTAACTTTTTCATTAACTCGTTAATCCGTTAAAAAGTTTTTTCATCTTAACGGACTAAATTAACTTCCATTAAGTTTTCTTAACGGACTAAAGTTCTTCCGTTAAGTTCTGTTAACTTCCGTTAAGGTTTTTATTGTTAATATCTTGCACCATTTATTCATCGTACCGGTACAAACCAGTTTCCACTGGTAACACTTGTTGCGTATTAGCACGAGTTTTATAGAAGAAAGCGAAGAAAAGAGCTCTTTTTTGAGGCAAATAATAACCTGCAGCCTCATACGTCTGTTAATTATCGCTGTTCACAATTTAAAAAGACTTTCCGATCGCAGCTTCGTTAGTGCATTTGAACTTATTTTTATCTTGAAATTAGATTAGACTGTAAAATGTAACTTCCAAAACACAAAAAGACCACCATAGCAATAAATATTTCCTTACAATCAGCTCAACAGCACCAATACGTGTTCTAGAAGCGAGTGAATAAAAAAAATGTAAATTACGCGCAAAATCTTAACGAATTAACGGACTTTATTAACTTCCGTTAAATAAAACTGAAAATAACGGATTAACGTTAACGGAGGTGTGAAGTTTGTTAGCGGACTAGTGGTTAACGAAGCGAACGTTTTGCATTAACTTGCCCACCTATGCTATTTTGTCATTGCAACTTTGTGTAACCTAGTCTTCCTACTCTACCACATACCAGACAGGCTACAGACATATAGGACTGAAACCATAATACTTTATGCCAAGACCTGTTGATGAATACTAGGCTATACGCTACACTAAACTAAGTCTGTCACTCTAAAAAGTGAAATGCAAGCGTTGTACCAATACCATAGGCTTACTGCCTACAAGGTGGATATGTGGCTAGACTATGTGCCTCTGTTCTGACAATTGCTTATCAGAGATGGAGTCCTCGAGGACACATTTTGAAGTCCTTGGCCTCAAAGGTCAAGTCCTTGGTCTTGGCATCGAGGCCTCAAGTCCTCGAAAATTGGCCTGTCCTCGGCCCGAAGACAGCACTATTTTTTGAATTGTTAAAATTTTTTGGAACGCTTGAAAAATATTTTGGAAAACGTTTTTTTGTGAAGATCGCTTGAAAAATTTTTGTGAAGACCTTTTTTTTTTTTTGGAGAGCACTTGCGCTTGTGTCCTTGGTCCTTGGTCTTGGCCTCGAGCATTTCTGTTCTTGGCCTCGAGAGTGTCTGTCCTCGGAAAGACTGTCCTTGGCCTAGGAATTTTTTTGTGTCCTTGGCCTTAGCCTTGAGCCTTGTGTCTTCAACTCCACCTCTGTTGTTTACCACAAACTTGTTTCATCTACATTTTTTTGTCAGCCTTTGTTCCATCTTCTCATCAAACGTCCTAAACTTTTAACCTAGCCTACCGAAACCAAAATCTTTTTGTTGGTGACAAAAAACATGTTCAGCCGTTCAAAACTAAGTTTGTTGTTGCCAAAATAGCCTATCTTAGAATGCTCCAAATTCTGCGAAAATAAACCTGAACCGAAGGCATCTTTTACGTTTTAGTAGCCTAAACATATGTATTGTCAAAATATGATTTGTTATTCTTTTCGATTCATATTATAGTTGCTTCATGACTAACCATTGTTGGACATTAAGAAATAATTTACCAGCAATAATTGTAAAAAAAATGTAAAAAATTATAGTACGCGGCGCTGCGCTGACGCTGTGACGTAATACAGATTTTAGTTGCCACGCTGCGCGGCGCGGTGCACCAACAACAGCGCGCGGCCGCGTACGCTGCGCTGTTGCCATCTCTAGTTCGAGCCATTTCAACACAAGCCTGCGTTATACCAATTAGCTTCAACAGCCCAGTGGCGTTTGTCAATTTAAAGGCGGTGAATCATCAAGCCAATTTCAGTGATTTACAATAGCTAAAATTGAACTATAATTTTTGATATTTTTTGTTTTAATTTTGGGACTGCGGTTGCAAAGATATTCAACAAATACAAAAAAGATGTCCCCCCGAAAAAAATTTTTGGAAACTTTGAGTTTTGTTCTTCCCGCCAAAACCACAGTAGGCCTAATGGTTTAGAGAACTGTGGTAGGCCTAATAGTTTAGAGATAGTTTATTTCTAATATAGTTCAGGCCTAATTAGGCCTAACTATCTCTAAACTATTAGGCCTAATAGTTTAGAGATAGTTAGGCCTAATAGTTCAATACGATTACAGTAAGCCTAATAGTATAGAGAACTGTGGTTTTGGCAGGAAGATCAAAACTCAGAGTTTCCAAAAACTTTTTCGGGGGGACATCTTTTTGTATTTGTTGAATATCTTTGCAAACGCAACCCCAAAATCAAAACAAAAACTATCAAAAATTATAGTTCAATTTTAGCTATTGCAAACCACCGGAATTGGCTCGATGATTCACCGCCTTTAATTTTCTGACCAGACTGCCAGAACACTTAAGATAAATTATCAGGTTTGTCAAAAATCAGCTCCATATTTTAATGCAATCGCAATTCGCAAACACGAAAAAATGTTTGTACTGGTACAAATTTATAGATTATACAATTGCAAATGAGCTCTAAGATTAACTCTAAGAACACTATGGTATAACATTAAACATTATAGTGTAACATAATTTGAGCTATATTCATTAAATATGTTCATTAAAATTGGTAACATTTCACAAGCTCAATTCTAAACGTATAGCCTAGTCAATCCTGATAATGTTTGTTTGTTTATGTCTTTTTTATGCACACTCAGTACATCTGCTTTCGGAACAAGCTTAAGTCTAGTTGAGGATGCTTTTTTGAAGCATTAAAAGTTATCAAAATATGAAACAGTAACTTAGACTTGAGTGAACTTTTTGACAGTCAGACTGCAAAGCTTACCAGTTAGCTAAGTACTGAGTACAGGGCTGTTTTTATTAAGGCAAGCTTATTTGCATGAAAGAATGCAATTGCATACTGGTGTGCAAATAAGTGCTGTTTTATTAGATAGAATAATGGATAACCGAACCCTAATTTAAAACCACATTTACAGTCTAACCCAAACTAAAAACCTACCGTAACTCCAATGCTAGGATGCAAATAAGTCTAAAAGTGCAGTTTTTTATTTGTAGCCTACTCAAGCCAACAATGATCGGTCGGTGTAAGCGTGCAAATAAGCTTTTTCTGTTATCAAGAAAGAGGTGGTATTAGATAATAGGTTACTTAATAACTTACTCTTAGTAACCTACCTGCCTACTGCAATTTTGCAGTTGGCTTATGCTGGAGTAGCCTACTGAGTAATGTAGAAAGCTACAGATAACATTTGTACAGTGTAGGTGACTTTTGCCAAGGAAAAAGGGATGGCTAATTGAGGAGGACTCAAGGACTGTTTGCTTGTAGCCATAAAACTGCAGTAGCCTAGGCCTATTTAGTAAGTTTGCACTGGTTCTCAGAAACTGGAAGCTAGAAACTCCTTATAGGCCTACCTGGTTCTCACAATTTCTGATTTAGAGAAGAAGTTCTTATTGAAGTCAACTTTAGACTCTGAACTGGTATGGTAGGTGACCAGTAGGCTACGCAAAAAATTGACTGCTCTCCGTTTAAATTCAGAATTGACATGGGTGGCTTTGACATTTCTTTTTTATATGCAACAAATTTGTTACTATATCAGTGTTGTAATGCTTAAGCCTACAATTAACAGTATCATATTTTCCACTATATAACTCTTAAGATTTTTATTTTCTAGTGTTATTTAATGCGTATTTATAAAAACTTTTGATTCATTGTAAATGACATATCACTGCAAATGAATACAATAGCCAAAAACTCACATGAATACTGAAGACAGACTGAAATGGTTGGAAACTCGTATAGCTTCTTCTTTGAAGCCTCGTGCTGATGAGCTTAAGCTCCTTTTCAGTAGAGATGAATTTCAAGCAATGTTAATTGAATTTCTATTGGATGACAAAGCACAGAAGTTGTTTGGTTGTAACAAATATGATTAGAGAGTAGGAAGCTTGAAAGTTTCACTTCATGCTCCTAAACAAGTGGGTTGCGTGTTTCAGCCAATACAGTAGATCAAAGATAAATTCAGAAAGACTTTATTTCACAGAAAATTTTTATCAATTCTGACCCAAAATTATTCTCAGCTCAATTTCTGTAAAACTAACCCCAAATCCTACTCAAACCCTATTTTTGACCCTCCAAAGAGCTAATGAAAAATCCCCGGATGAATACTTACAATTCTCATTTACTCTCTTAAACTCAAAAGTTTGTTGGTGAAGGGTACATGACAACTGATGGCAAACAAACTGACCGCAAACCAAGTAACGCTGATTAGCTGAGAAGAGTAATCATAAGCATATTTATTATCCCCAGAGCTATCTTGCCAAAACCCTCACTTTGTGAAAAAATCACTGAGGCAAAATCAGAGATCAAATCACTGTGGCAAAACCGTTGGTTTGCGGTCAGTTTGCTTGCAGTAAGTTTGTCGCAGTCAGTTGACCTGGCTCGATTGGTGAATAGTCCTTGTATAAATTTAATTGGCACTTTTATCAATGTGTTAAGCAGAAAACTTTGTTACAATTTGAAAAAGAACTTATCCTGTCTGCATGTTCCAATCAAGATTGAACTGTTTATCAAAATATCTTCACAAACAAAATACGTTCCTTTGCAAAAGTATTAAATCCTTTATAAACTAAAGCAATTAACAGATAAATCATTACAGTCTTGTTTAAACATAACTTTTAGCATTGTCACAACTTGGCAAAGCAAACGCATCTTTAGCATCAACTTCTGATGCAGAACAATTAGACATGTCTTTCAAAAAGGTTTTGCTTCATCAAGCTAAGTCTCAAGTTCTTTTTCAATTCTGGTTCTTTTAAATTTTTTTTTGATTTTGTTGAAATAAACTGTACAAGTAACAATTACAGCCTAATTAAGAACAATGGAAAACAAATTTTCTGTATGATGTATGCATAAAAAAAGCTACACACTGTGCTTCTAAGCCCACTTTTTTGACAGAATTGTCTTGATTTAAAATTCTTTTTAAGCAGCTTCAAAACCAATGAAAAATACTTGATTTGGGATTATAGTTTGTATGTAGGTGAAATCTTATTAAACGCAAAGGTCTTTTTTTACGGAACAATTAGAAGTGTGCCGGTATCTGCTTTGTTAACGCTGGCACAGCATCTCAACTCCATGATGCTCGTAATTTTGATGATGCAGTAACTTGTTAGGATCGGTCAATGTTCTTCCACATGCAAGCATGTTGTTTATTAGGTTAGATTTATTAGCTTGTACAAACGTGTTTTGCTGTATGTCTTATATACCTTTTCTGTTGCTTCAAAAAAAAAATCAATTGACTCCAAATGACTTAATTTTTTATAGTGGATTTTTCCCCTTCAGCTCTTGCAAGTAGTGGTTGTATAGAAAATGTTTCTTAAAACATTTTGCTTTTATGAAAAAAGCAGCTTCTACAGTACCGGTATATAACATTTAAAAATAGGTAGATGGAGTATTTTTGAAAAGTAGATATTATATTCTTACAAAAATACAACGGCATAGAAATAATTATGTGATGATATAGCAAGTTGAAATTAGGTTACATCACAGAAATTGTTGTTATTTGATTACAAAACATTTCCAAAGATATCTACTTCCCTTTGCTGTGCACAGACACTGATTTGATGAGCGATTCGGATGGGTGTATCATTTTCCCTGACAAATTAATGGACATTTTACACAGGTTGTTAGGAAATTTTGAAGTATCAATGGGAGTGTCGAAAGAAAAAGTAATTTTTCAACTTTTAAACAAAATTCAATCAGTATTTAGTAACGTTTTATGTAGTATCTGAGCTTACAATTTACCAGCTGTTTGCTTTGTAGGTATAGTATCGAGATAGTAATTGAATAGCATTTCCTTTAGGTTTGATTTTCGATCTGACCTTGTATTGTTTGGTCTTTAAAAAGGCTCAAATTACAGTAATGCGTATTTCTCATTTGATCCTAGCTGTCTATATGCTGTGGTGACCCAGGCTAAAAAAGCTGCAAATTGAATCCAAAAACAAATGTTCTGGGACGGTGTGATTAGCCAGATGCAAAAGTCAGTATAATATTATTTGCGTTTATGCACCAACAGTCCAACCCACATGCAGGCGTTTTCTGCTCTTGTAATGACATGATTGTTTTCTTGGTTTGGTTGAGTTGGCAATCATTTTAGTAATTTCTGGGTTAGCTTGATTTGGTAATGTTATCGTTCAGACAGCACAGCTACTACATGATTTTAGAAGGTGGTGTGTTGCTCATGAAGTAGTGAATCGATATGTGTCTCGCCAACTCGTTACACTTTTTTGCATAATACTTTGAGTGGAGTATAATGATGAATTATTTAACTAAGATCTTTGACAGGTCACTCTTCCACTCCCTTGCATTAAAGTTCTTGCGGAGGCTGTAACCATTTGTTGTTTTATTATATGATATCATATTCTTAGCCTATGCAATGTAGCTGGATATTACTAATACTAGGCTAGACAAATGTACTGCGGAAACTTCCATGTTAAGAACACATCGATTATATTGTTGGGGCATAAAATTGCTATTTAAGACTAAAAACTTTTAAGACTAAGCATTATTTTTGCTATTTAAGACTAAGCAGAAGCGCTTGTATTGCATTGTTTGCTAAAGCGTTTAGCCTACTTGCAATCTTCAGACCTAAGATTAGTGACTATGAGCGAAAGGCAAAGTACAGACTTACGTGATCAGAGCGTTAGCCAAATTGAATTGACTAGAGGTTCACGCAGTTTTTTTTTCGGATTACATCAAAACCATACAACGTAACGATTTCTTTTTTTGCAAAAGTCTTAAAATTTCGTGGATTATTTTATGATATATAGCCTCTCAAGGATGGAGGTCTCCTTTAAATGCTCACTTCGTTTCTAATGATTTATCCATGTTTAGCGAATGGTTGAAGAAAGTTGAACAAAAAGAGTTTGAGGAATGATTATTGAGAAAACTATAAGGGGAAGATAACCAGAAAAAGTTTAGGGAGGAAAAGCGATGCGAGAGAATAAAAAACAACCCAAAAAACACGTAATTTAGAAAAACTTCGAGACGTTGGTGTTGGGCGCAGCCATCTGAACGATCCTAATGATCCACGATATTGTCCAGGTTTCAACTGACAAATGGCACATTGTGATGTTCGTAATGTTGACTTACATGAAGCGATTAATTATTTTCAACTCATTTGGCTTAACGCTCTTTAGAACTTTTAATTTCTGAATCGGTCAAATTGTACACAATGCTTGCAGTGGATAGTCATGAATGCAATCTTAGACTTTTTGTAAGAGACTTTCTTCGCAGACATAATGACAGATACTTGGGCTCTGTCAACTCATTACACGCTGTGGCGTAGCACTTGAAGATACTTTAATACATTGAAGATTCTACTACTTTTGTTTTTTCGAGATCTAACGACATGCAAATATTCAACAGTAAACCGCGAACGAGTTTAATGCGAGGAAAGTCGAGTCTATATTCATCACAATGAGTCGCCTTCGCCCAAAAGACAAGAACATTTTGTTGTCTACAAAAATATACGGACCAACTGGTTTTCAACAATGGACGTCAAGGGCCCAGTCGGATAACCCCAACAATAAGGAGAAAGTATTTTAGTAGTGGTAGTAGCACGTCTTCCCAACTCCTTTCTACGCTCTTTGGCATTGAATGTAAGCAGGAGCAGCCGTAAAACGTGTTTGACCTGTGCTACAACAGCATTGCGGTTCTACATTGGACCCTCAAATGTGAAAAAAAGTGTTGTGTTTTGGCAAAACAAAAAAACTTTCAGCTGCTTTGTCATGGTTTTGATGACTAAAATATAAGGCCGTATTACGAGAATGCTCTGATTTCAAGTTCAACTGGAGGGAAAAGTTGAAGATTTAGTAAAGTTTAAAAAGTGCTTCCGCTTGAATTTTCCACAGCAAGCCAAAGTTGAGGGATTGAAGATCTGCTTTTAATTGTGCTGCCTTTTGAAAAATTTATAAAAACCTAATCAGCTCTTGAATTTGAAATAGCACTTTTTAAGTTTCATTTTAGTCCGCTCTCGCAACGTTGCAACCAGCCCTCACATACGATGGGATATCGTGAATTGGAAGACCAAACTCAGCTCATTGTGAGTTGTTAAAGTTTAAATGTGTCTTTCAGCTGAGTTAACTTCATTTCTGAGATTAATTTACAGGAAATAAAGTTTGCTTTGCTGAAAATCATATTCAAACTTTGCATCATCAAAACTGGAATTATATTATGGACAGCTTACTAGACGGCAAACTCACAAAGTTCAGTATCTTCTGCCCTGCTGCAGCTCATCAGTTGTTGATTAGATGACGATGACCAGTTTAGATTGATTCCTCGTGGCCTCAGCGGAATAATGAGTGTTTCTCGGGTCTCAATCGCTTTGTGGAGCGATGCAACGACCTCCTCGACCTTGTGGAAACGACACGACTCTTTCAGACGCTGCAAGAAGCGGTTCCAGTTGGGGGCGTCGGAACTTGAGCGTTAGACGTGCTCATTACTGACGTTCATCAAGTAGGCATTAACCTTTGTAGATTTTTGTGATTTAGTTGGTTTCTTTTGAGAAATATTGTATTTGCTGCATCAATTCAATAACGGCATAAAAATTACCAACGCGAAACAATCTCAACTTGAGACAGCGTGGTGACCAACATTTCAGGTCTTCGAGTCAAGGTTGTTAGCATATTAGTAGTGCCCTTGTGTTAGTTTTTGCTCAATGCAGCTTCATTCAGCAAATTAGAGTCATATTAAAGAAAAAATCGCACGCGTTTACGTTTTTACAAATCGTAAACAAAGCACCACATGTCCATTTTCTTGTTTCTAGAACTTCCAACATCGATTTGAAAAATTTTAAAATGGCAATATTATGATGGTTTCAATTATGACTACTGTTTGGAAGGGGTCTTTCTTGCATACTTTCCTACTACAAAGTAAAGCTGATCAGAACGGATCGTGACTATTATGCACAGAAAATTAGTCGCGAGACGATTAGACACAGCCGATTATGAAATTCAAAACACTTCCATTTTCACCATTTTTGATTGTTTGCAATATAATCTCAACAAAAATATCAGTGTTTCCTCGTGACCACAGATACTTCTGCCTTTAATTTTCCAAAACCGCAGTCTTTGGTTTAAACAATGCAAATCATGCAGCTGAAAAACGCGACCCACCAAAATGGCCACTTTTTTTGAGGTTAAAACCAGATAACCGGTATAATTTTACATAAGACAGCAAACAGGCCACCCGCCACGTGCTCGAAAACTTGGTTGTTGTCACAATCCATATGTTTGAAAACTTAACTGTTCCAGCTTGACAACAGTTCCAACTGTTCCAGCTGTGTTGATCCAGCTTGACAAAAGACTTGCGAGCAAAGCCGAAAGGCGTTCTGCGTTGATGTGGTAAAACAGGCGCTGAGTGTCTGGTTCATAATATAATGATTGAATGAAGATGATTTTAATTTACGAGTATAATGCTTACAAATTTTTATGAGCTTTGCAGTTAAAGCTTTTTGAAGCATGTTGTAGAAATCTAAAGATTACCGCAGAAATCCGATCTAATGACTTAGCTTTGGTAGAAAATTAACCTTCCCTTCCCCACAATGCTGCCAACGTAAATTTTGTTGGATTTTACTGTTTTTTGTTAAAGTTTGTGAAATCTTAAAACAGACATACATTGATTTTGTTTTTTTTTGTGCAGAGATTGATTGAAACAAGCCGTGCTAGCACAGGAGGAGCTCGAATCTGCTCGAGAACAAAGCGAATCGCGATTGTGGATGCGGAGCAGTTTGCGCGCTTCACTTCTAATGGTGACCCCGACGAGTCTCCCGAACCTGACTCAAGGTTAAAGGTCAATCTGGACTCCAAGTTGGTCGAGATGCTGCGTGACGTGTACCACTTTCAACGACCTCCTCATGACGTAAGTATGACGTTATAAAACCTATTGCGAACGATTTTCGTAATAAAACTGATGGTTGACTTCTGTTACCCATCGTTTTCCATTCTTGTGTTCCTCCAGGTATCTGCTGTGCGGAGGCAGGTGAAAACACCCATCACTTGAAGAAGAACTTGCCCGAGTACCAACTCGCGCACGAGAAAGCTGTGTTCAAGGCTGCCGCTATCGTGGCCAACATGATAAAGGTCATCAGCGATATCTCCATTTAGGCACATAGTTTTGATGTCATAGCGTAGGTCATAGTGTTGTTAGTTTCATTTACGGGATTTCATCCTAAATATAAATGCTTTTATAGTAATTATTTTTCTACTTGCGGTTACTAAAAGTGACACGTCGTTTGTACAGGATCTATCTATGCTGCGTCGTTTGCAAAAACCCTACCCAAAAGTGGAAGATTTGATGGCGGTCATCATCATGATCCTGAAATCTCCGAAATCGGACGTGGCGTGGAGCAAGGGAGTAAAGAGACAGATGGCAAACTTGGACCGTTTCCTTGATGAGCTCTCGAGCTTTGGCAAGATGGCGATGCCTCTGGTGAGAGAGTTGCGATATTAGTATTGCTACTTACAAAACTAATCTTTGCGAAAGGTTGATTTAATGATTAACCTTGGTCGCCATGTTATTGACCAGCCCAAATATGAACTTTGCAACAACAACGAAAAATCGCAACGTTGAGCGTAATTGAATACTTGGCATTGTAGTTTAAGGCCAGATACTTTTATAATTTTGTGATCCAATCGGCTAATATAAACTTCCAATGGCGGGTTAAACCCGCTTGGAGTAGAGGAGACTTTCTTGTTGTTTTGATTCGATTTCACTAACTACGCTGCCACAACCTGGACCACAAACAAAAACAATTTCAATTAGAGGCGTCCCATTAAAGCACGGTTAGTTTCGAGTTTAGATGAGAATATAGTGGTGGTGGTGGTGGTGGTACTACCCGACCCCTTCCGAGGGATGGGGGCGCGGAGGAACTCCGCGGAGACCCAACAGTCGGGCCACATCCCAAGGTCTGGACCATAGATCGAGAATAGAGAGAGAGGAGCCAAAGATAAATTTGCGATGGGGTTCAGAAGCAGGACAATCGAGGAGGAGATGATTGAGGTCCTGTAGAGGGTGTCCACAGGCGCTACAATCAGAATTCTCCTTCCGACTGATCCTGTGAAGATAAGAAGATAAAAGAAGACTGTGACCATGGCAGCGAAGACGAGAGAGCTCACTGCGTATGGAGTGAGAAAGAAGAAGTTCCTCCGAAGAGACTTCGGGGACTAAGAAGTTCAGGTGGGAGTGAGAGATGTGACGTCTCCAATTGCGGTATTGGGAATAACGGACTTTGGCAATAACTGGGAGGAGAGGACTTGGGATCGCATCAGTGGGCTGAGAGGCACCAGTTTTGGCAAGTAAATGAGAATATAGTCGCTTGAATTGTCGCAATTTATTTATCAAGGGTTTTCATAATCATCAGAAGTGTTTTTTTAATGTAAAAATGTTGACTTAGTTGTGGACCGTGACATGATACGGGTATCAAAATTTGCAATCATCATATTTACTTTTTTTACATCATATTTACAAAATACGATTGTAACCCCAACACAGTTTTTATGACATAATAACTAGCTCAAACAAAGTCTTCTTCATTTTTGTGCGGCCTTGTTGAGCACCATAGATTACTTGCTGTAGTTTGAAAATGTATCAATAAAATCCCCTAGCTACTAGCTCCTGTTTATCTTTATTATGATGCTTATTTGATGCTTTGTAATTGCATCTTTCTTAACCATGTTGCTTTTGCCAGGAGACAGCGAAAGGAGTTTTTGGTCTTCGAGTCGAGCTGTCACCTGCCCATTTGTATACCACACAAAATGAAGGCTTCACACTGTTCCCTTTTTAACGCTGAATATGAAGCGAGGAAGCTGTATTTCATTCATTTGCTTCATTACTTTAGTTGATTTCGACATGTTCCAGGTACGCTTTCGCGCTGGGTGTAAGGCGTGCTGGAATACCTCACCACCATGGCCACCTGAGTGAAGCAGCTGCACGCAAAAGTGAGGAGACGTCTTCATCGATTGGCGAGTGGGACGTTGCATTTGATTGGTGGTTTAATATGTTATTGAGAGTAAACAAAACTGAATGGTGTTTGTTTGTATCTGCTACATAAGCAATTCTGCATTTGTGCAAGGGTATATTGTGGACCAGTGTAAAGATGGACTACTTTGAGAGTGAAATAATCGTTTTCTATTTTGATAAATAATACCTCATCATCTGCTGTATACGCAAAGCTTTGATCCTTTGCGTTTTAGTTTTTCAAAAAAGGTCTCTAATGATGTGTGTGAACCGCAAATGATGTTGTCTTCTAAATTTTTGAGTGCAACAGTAGGAAGATTGTATAATGTATAATTGTATATAGGGCAAGGTAAGATGATGTGCTCCGCTGTCGATTCTTTTCTGCATTCGCATGTCGCACTAGCAGCAAATCTTCATTTATTCATGCCGAGTGAAATCTGACTGATGTCGGTTGCAAACGTTTGATATGTGCAATGTTTAATAACGCTTTTCAAATAAGTGTTGTGCAAGGGCGCTGAAGCGGTCAATGTTCAATGTCCATGATGATATTTTTGTTTTTTCCGTAAAAAGCTGTTGGATTTCAATAAAAGTTTTTAACAGGCGCAACACAAGTTGTGACAGTTGGAGAGCAAGAAAGAGACACTTAAAACTCGCTTCCGCGACCTAGCGGCAGGATTTGAGCAAACGACCGCGGACGTAAATTGATAGGAAGAGAAACGCCGATAGATGTAGGAACATTTACGCGTAGCAGCCTAGTTTCGCGAAGTACTAGCAGGAGAACATAGGAGGAGTTCTGCAGTACTCAACTCCTATGAGGTAATATTATTGTCAACAATTTGCTAAAATTGTCTTTTTTAAAGTAATTGAGTTGCCTACGAGCTGTAACCATCCGTAGAGGTCGGATATGGTAAGTTGTTTAACGAGACTACAAAAACTAGTTTTTATTCTAGCTTAGTATGTACTTTAACTAGAATCTCACGTCCTAGGCTTGAGAAAGTTATATTTTAGAAGAATTTGTGTTTGGTCTCTTGCCAATAAGCTATCCATCCTGATATATTATATTGGTATATCTACTGCATCACATGTTCTACTTGTGAAAAGTTTTGTATTAGAAGACTATAGGTTGCCAAATAGCATTTGATTATATTTTGGTTTTGTTACTTTTACGTAGATAGCAAATAATTATATTTTTTCCTAGGACTGCCTCGAGTGGGTGATTGGGGCCTCCACCATTGCCACGGCGTTCTCCACTTACCTTGCGCCGTATCCCTTCATGTTCCGCCGGATGATGATCACTATGGATTGGGCACAGTGCCTCGTCAAAAAGGGGATTCCTCTTGTGTTTGACTCCACTGACCCGGTCAAAAGTCATGTCATTGAGTTCATGCTTGACGTAAATGGTGAGTATTGATGTTATGGTGCTCCCTCTGTAAGACCTTTTTCAGTGCATGCCAAAAATCTTTTTGAAGACTCAAATTTTTGAGCACTTCCCAAGTTTAGACCAAAGCGCAGTTTAAGAGCTATAGCCGTACAAACTTGTTGTTCTTTACTTTTCCATTCTGTTGATGTCATTGATGACGCAGGTGACTTACTTTAATATATCGCTGGGTCGATTGGCAACATACTTTTTCCATGGGTTTGTTGTTTAGTTTTTAAGTTTTGGTGCGTTGGTGTGTGTTGTTTAAGATTACAGGTACGTCAGACTTTTTAACAAATTTTGTGTTATACCGTCATCATGATTGTGGTCATAATGCCATCAATGACGTAGTAAATGACGTATTCCCTTGAAGAGAGTGTGCAGTGTGCACGACACAAGTCTGCATAAAGTGAAGAAAAGCGACAGCACGCTGGATGCCGTGATTAAGGCTGGTGAGGTGGGAGGAAGAGGAGGTGCAGGAGCAACCCAGCGTTAACCAATCAGAGAATTATACATTGGAAGGAGGAGCAGAAGGTGAGTATTTAGTGAGATGCTGTAACCATAAATATTGTCTGTTTTGTCTCCTGTTTTGCCAGGATGTTATTATCTTCTTTAATAAACAGTTTTTTTCTCAACAACCATAAATAAAGTGAAACTTTAACAATATACGGACCAGCATCAAAACCTAGTTGCAATGCGTGGAGTTCGAATTTAACTGAGTCAAATAAATGCTCGACAGCGTTGGCCAGAGCGAACATCATAACACGCGTCACTTGTGTTTCCATGGCAAACAGTGCATTGATTCGAACAAGCTGACAAAGTGCTCGACCAGTTGGGAGCTTGTTATTACTAGTGACGTAAATATGTGCAAAACTAGCGAAGCTATTTTTGAAAAGCAAGTTTTGTTTTTTTTGACATTTATTTTCCAACCCTCCTGGTACCAACAGTGACTTGCCTCCTGTCCAAGAAGAAAGCAATGTTGATGACCGAGGTGATGACGTCACAGCGGAAGATAGGCCTGCTCAACCTGAGGTCGAGACCACGATCGTGTCTCAGAGTGTCGGATTTTACCCGTACACACTGGCAACCTTGCCGTTTGTGTCCAGTGAAGGTATCTATGTGACACTGGGAAGTAATAAATTTGGCTGGATAACAATTTTTCTTTAAAAGTTTTTTCTTTTTAGCAGCGTTGGCGTTAAACTGTTAGTCTTACTACACACAAAAATCAGAGTAAAAACTGACCCATTATTCTAATGTTGCTTTTTTCTAACCTTGAGTTGTCAGTAGCCCCTAGCGACTTAGCTGAATTGATAAAATTTAAAGTTTAAATTCTCGTATCTATTTGTGAATAGGCCGCACACTCATGCTTATGGATTGTGAGAACCTAGCTGGCGCGCTTTTACGGCCGCTCATTCACCACTCCAACACCGCTCGGTGGCTGCGAATTCGTTTCTCTGATGAAACCTAAACAATACGTTTACTGGCAGACGTTTGGTGTCGCCAGAGAGTTTTTGGTAAGCTAACTACAATAATTTTTCTTATTTTTAAACAGTTTAATTTTATGCAGCAAAGGTTTTTGATTTACAAATGCTTAAAAATGGCAAATTCGTGGTGTCCACTAAAATAAATATTAATAAAATCACAATAAAATACACTAAAACACTGAAGCCTGTTTCGTATTAGGTACTCATCGTATGCGTATGCTACTCGTCAGGTGCTATGCGTTATCATCGAGCACTCTGTGCAGAAGATTTTGCAACGCAATATTTTACTAATAAATATATTGATTTTAACCCTATTGTTGCTATTTTTCAGATTTGATAGGAGTTATAAATAACAATTATTAGTTAAAAACCTCATGGTTTGGAAATTAGAAGAAAAAAAAATTTTTGGGTCAAGACTCATACAGAGACCAAATCCTGTAAAGCTGTTCAACACTTATCCTGGAAAATTCCAGATATTCTTGTTGTGTCGTAACTTTAGACCTATGGAACAGCAACAAACGTAGCAAAAAATCAGAGAATTCATCTAATGGAAGGAAAAACTGAGAGCAAAATCTGCAGACAATATGGAAGCGTCCAGAGTTTCTTTTGGCCGGAACCCGAAAAAGTCCATTCGAAAACGGAGTAGTGGGCTCGGCATTTCGCGCTCATCTTTGCAAAGAATCCTTGCTTCCACATTGTCTTCCACATCTAGTAGAAGGAAATTGAGTGCAAAATCTGCCGACAATGTAGAAGTAAGGCTTTTATGTACCGATGAGCGCAAACTGCCGAGATCACTACTCCGTTTTCGAATGGACTTTTTTTTACTCCGGCCTACAGAAACTCTGGACGCTTCCACATCGTCTACAGATTTTGCACTCAATATTCTTTTTCTAGATGGTTTTTCTGATTTCTTGCTATGTTTGTTTACAGTTCCATAGGTTTGAAAGTTACGATACCATAAGAATATCTGGGATTTTCCAGGATAAGTGTTGAACAACCGTATAGGATTTAGTCTCTATATGAGTCTTGATGCAAATATTTTTTTTCTAATTTCCAAGCCATGGGGTTTTTAACTACTAATTGTTATTTATAGCTTCTATCAAATCCGAAAAATAGCAATAATAGGGTTAAAATCAACATATTTATTAGCAATGTTATGGGTTTCATTTATTCTGGGATACCCTGTATAATAAAATTGAGTTTGATTGTCACATCACATCACATCACCCATTGTGGGTGCGATCCCGTGTTTCGAAGTCTCCAGACTTCATCGTTCGCTCAACTCCGTGATCTCTAAAGCAGATAAAGTTGTCACTTTGGTGAAAAATTTAATTGTGTAGTTTCCCAACCTTCCATGATTTCGGCTATATTTTTTTTTTTTTTGGTTTTAGAATGATAAAAGTAACAAAGAACCAGGGTTTATAAAGTCTCGATGTTTGTTTCCTCTACACGTATATTTTCGCATTAAAAACGACCATTTTTCAAAACTGTAGAAACAATAATTATACGGTTTCATTTTTTTCAGATTACCAATAACCTTGCAGCATAGGCGCCAGCACCTTGTTCAAAGACGTCGGAAACACCTTCAGCATTTTTATGTTGTTGCCTCGCAACGTAGATGATGTCATGGCGTGCATTGTTATGCACCACAATGACGTCATAAAGCGTCTGGCTGACAAGTTAGTTTTCGGAAGTTTTTTCATCTGATGACTAATGATATGGCTCATTTTGCGCAATAATTTACTTCTATCGCAAATTTCAAATTTACTGGCATAAATAACGAGTTATGTTCTGACGGGTAGGGCTTTGATTTCTTGATTTGATGACCACAAAGTCCATTGGCAACTTCTCTGTCACATGCTAAGCAAATACAAATTAAATTACCATTATTATTTTATAATGACTATTTTATTCATTAGTTATTTGCCTATAATTACCACCGTTACTTAACGACTAAATAAAGTTGTTTTGTCTACAACAGCAATGATGATGGCCGTATATTTTGAAACCCAGTGCTCTTTATGAATCGATCATATGGATTTTGCTTCAGGTACAAGGTGACAGTGGAGACAGTGACGTTGGGTAACGGATATGATCAGGAAGCGTCGAGATGCATTAAAACGGCGCTGACACAAGATAGCTGGGCGCTCATCAGCGGGCTTCATCGCGCCCCCGAAAAGTAAGATGGTATGAGAACTGACACATTCATGCACAAAAGTGCAGCGAAAGAAAACGAAGAAACTAAATTGAAGAGTTGCGTTGCATACTTTTTTTTACAAAATTTCATTTCGACTTGTTTTAATGTTTATTTCTCAGCTGTACGTATGAGGTTTGGTGAAAGTTTGGTTTGAAAAACATTGGCATTTTTAGCGCTTGGGATAAGGGATAACCATATCACCGAGTTGGCTTCCTGCTCCATTGCTGGAAGCAGGCGCTGGACATGATTTTCATCTGGTTAAAACAAACAAACGATACGCAATTACGCACGCTTGTTCTCCAATGATTTGAAACCAAATTAGACTCTTAAACTTTCTGTGTTTCAGCTTTTTCGAGGATCTTCAAATACATCTGGCTCGTGTCGGCAACATCAGCAGACAGGAAGAAAATACCGAAGGTAGCGGTGAAGGAGGAGTTGTGACGTCACTCGGAAGTCACTTCCAGGTCGGGATGACGTCACTACATCACGACGCTCTCTCATCATCACTGACGCAATATCTCTACAAAATATCCTGGGATTCGCTCATGCGCCTTGTTGAGGTAACTGACGCCATCAATATGTCGTAGTTATTTATTTCTTTGTATATTGTGAATATCAGACTTGGTGTGTTCGCTTTATTTCTTAAAAATTCAAAGTGAAGTACAAGGAACAGCAGGCTTTTGATGACCTCATCATTAAATACTGCAATCTTATTTTAATGGCATCATTACATTATGCACCTTACAAGGTTATTTTGCAACAGGACTGCGATCTGACTCTGCCGTCATGCGATTGCTCCACCTTCAAGTCTTACTTTGTATCAACCCTACAAAAGGTGAGTGGTGTTGTCTTATTGCGCTGTTAAAAGGTTACTCCAGTCTGACTGTTGTTCTCGGTTTTTGTCAAAAAATAGTCAGGATAATCTAAAAAGGTATAGCTTCATAGAGGTTGAGCTTTCTAAATCTTACAATCTTGGAGATGCTATCTTTCAAACTTACTTTCATCTCATATCATTCAATGTTGTTACTTAAAAACAACCGTTTTTGTAACTTCTGAAAATGTTTTGACAATAACATTCAACCTTTTTATATGAAGCTTTGTACTGGTGTTCATAAAAAAATTAACTCCATTTTGTCTTAAAAGACACCTCGGCTGTTATAAAGACTTTTTTGTGTAGTAGTAATATTCGTGCTGCAAGCTTTTGTGAAGCAATAGCCAATATTTATGACAAAATGGTATTGAAAATTTTCATCAACACCATTGTAAAACCTCATGTAAAAAGGTCGACTGATGCCAGGATAAAATATAAGGCTAGTTCTAGTAACCAGCAGCTTTTAGTAACTAAACTCGGTGTATATTTTTTCTGCACTGCCGTTTTGTCAACGCAAAAACAAGATAAAACTATTTATCGATGAAACTCCATGTTTCGAAAAATATTTTTCAGCATTTTGCGTTTTGGTTTTTAGCTTCCCGGTCACTTGATGGCGCTATGGCAGTTCAGTGACGACTTTGGGTTCTTTTGTAAGCGATTTGCATCATACATGCCCTCATGCTGACGCGCAACTGCTACAATTGGCATGAGGTTCACCATTCATGAGACAACGCTACATCACGGGATGCAATACGTCATGAGTGTGAGTGAGTTGATGCTAAACGCTTGCAGACCCCCTGTTTCCATGTTTTAGGAGATTTATCAATAATGTTGATACAATATGACAAGACTCAGGTTTTTGTAAAACTGCTCTGGAGAGGTTTTAATAAATAGAAACCGGATAACAGACACTCGTACAACTAATAATAGTGATTAAGAACTGTGCACTACGAGCATCAATCGATTTAGTAAAAACATCTCCAGTCTTTAAAATAACGAGTAAAAATAATGATGATCAAGTCCTAATAGTAAACTGAATTAACAGCAAGTGATAGAGATTGTAACGAAATTCGATTTTTTTTGGAGATTGAAGATGTTTTGCGAAATCGAGTTGTTTTCACAAGAGTTTTTAACCATTAGATTTTAGCTGCCCTGGTGTTCGTCATTCGGTTTGCATTCATTTTAAATTACTATTAATAGTTTTCCAATTTTTTTTGTGGAAGTGTAAGGGATTATTATTTAGTAAACGTCGTGTGCGACACAACTTGGCTTTCTGATGGGGATATTTTTATACATAAAAAGTTTATATAGAGATATCGGAGTCCAGCTATGTAATCTGTTACATAAGTTTGCAAAGTTGCATGCTTTCAACAAAAACATTCTTCTTATTTGGAGCAGCTTCACATGTCTGTGCTACAAATTATTTACAAGGATGCAATGGAGGACACATTAGACCAGGTGGGTGGGAGGTTGGCTGGTCGGAGCTGCCCGGGTTTGTAGTTGTGGATGAGAACATGTTGCAATGGAATTGCTGCATCATACAATGTTAGTTAGGGCTGAGAACCCTGCAAAGAAAATTCCACACCACTCAAAAGAGTGGGACTGGTCAGTGGACACCCTTCATCACTCAGGTGGCCACCACTGATGGTACCCATTGGTCGCCTCTTACGATCCGCTGGGTGGCAGTTTCACTATTCCGTCCCAAATCAACTATCCTTCAGTTTTTGCTTAAACGATAATATCACTTGGGAAGAGAGGTTGTCTTCATTAACCATAGACAAATTATTGCCAATACGACACACAACTAATCATTGCCCTAATCACTTTATTTACATTAATCACTGTAATAATCACTTTATTTACATATTACATTATTCTGGTAAATAAAGTGATTATTGCAATGATTAGTTGCGTGTCAGTATTAGCAATAATTTGTCCCTTTAGGTTTGTCCCAACTCACGAGTAGTTTCTTTTTGCGTTCGCGTCTGTAAGGATGTGATCTTGGCAAAGCCTGAATAGTAATCAACGCTTGGTAGGAGGCGAAATGCGGTTTCTGATTATGTTTTTCATATCGAATTATTCAACGTGTGACGTAATCATTACAATGTGACAAAAACAATAAGACAAAAAATTAATCAAAATAAGACGAAGAGTCATTCACTTGTGTTTAGTTAATTGCCGCTGTTTTTGTTTGAACTCAGCAATCAGCTTTGCCTAGGTTGGTGCCTGTATTTTAGCAAAGAGGCATGGTCATATCTTGGCTGCTAGGTGGAAATGGTGGTCCATTTTTACGTTAAACAGTTAGTCTAAACTTCATTTTTACGAAAACCTTATTTTGAAGACAACGTTTACGTATTTGATACAGACATACGATTGTTTCATTTTTGTAATGCTCAGGTTTACTTCGATCATTTGTTCAACGATTTGCTGCAACAAATCCGCAGTAAGCAAATGCGGAAGCACGGTACGTTCGACAATGTCCAAATGCCAGTGCCGCAGTGGAGTGTGCGACTTAGTGGTAGGTTAAGAAAGGTTTTTTTAGTGCGTAGGAAGTAAGTTTGCAAATAAAGTTTGTACTTCGAGCCAACTACGACTTGGAGCAGTGGCTGAAGCATTAGCTTCAAGAACGAGCTGATGAGTTGCAAACCATTGCTTCTAAAGCAGTTATCATAGGACTTAACCAATTCTAATTTTGTCAAAGTTTAATTTACGCAGTTTGCATATTCCTTTCAAATATAATTAAGCAGATGTTTGCTTTGGTAACATAAAAAAGTTCATGCCGATGACGGGTCGTCATTTTTTTTTGAAATCGTCAAAATGTTGCAACTCACTTAGACAAAGTAATGAAAACCATTTATGACACTGGTATAAACTGCCTCTCTGACAAGAGGGTAGTTGCTTGTCTCGATGATTGTAAGGTTTTTCGCAACTTCCCTGTCGCTTCTTTAAACGAATGCTGATGATAATTTGTTTTTCGTGCTACTACTGAGCGATGAAATAAGTTTGTATTGTCTCGTCAAAGCTAAAGCGTGAACGGCATCTGCTGTTGTTTTACATCTGGATTTTTTTGTAAAAATTTGTAATTTTCTATAAATCCCAGCAGTCTATATGGTGAAAAATCTTAAACGTACGAGCGTATTTTTGGTATACAGGGTGTTCATAAAGTCCTGATACAATTTCAAAAATTTTTTATGAAGTCAATTCTCAACATATCTTAACCAGGTTGGTTGTATTTAAATCAGTGCTGCTTAAAGTTTTTGTTTAAAATAAAATTTTGTGTTTCAGATATGATTTTTATGTGTTTTATGAATGTGTTAAGCAAACCCTTATTATATGGTTACTCCTCAACAGAAGACACAATGTGTATCCTGGTTCACTGAAACAAAATTGGACGTTCAGACTCAGCAAACGTACAGGACTAAGTATGGAAACTATCCACCCTCGAGGTTCTTCAATTCCTCGTTGGCACAAGAAATTTATGGAGACAGGGTCAATGTTGGATGCAGCGAGAACTGGACGACCAAGAGTATCATCAGAAGATTCTTCATCCTCAGAATTTTTTTTTGCAGCATGTTATCTGCAAACTCTTTTGGTTTTGGCTTGTCATTTGGCTGAAGTCTCTGTAACATTTTCATTTCGTAAGTATGCAATCGTAACCTTTTTTACAGAACCTCGTGCACTGTTGTAGGTGGTAGTTCCAATTCTCTGGCAGCAGTACGGATAGGCTTCATAGGAAAATGACTGAACGATTGTCTTACGCTCTTGATGTTTTCCGCAAATGTTCTTCGTCCCTTACTTCTCACTGCATTCAACACTGACCCGCGTCCATAAATTTCCTTTGCTATCAACGAATTGAAGAGATTGATGGTGGATAGTTTCCATACTTAGCCTGTACCTTCGCTGAGTCTAAACGTCCGATTTTGTTTCAATGAACCAGGATACACACTGTGCCTTCTGTTGAGGAGTAACCATATAATAAGGGTTTGCTTAACACATTCATAAAACACATAAAAATCATATCTGAAACACAAAATTTGGTATGAATAAAAACTTTAAGCAGCACTAATTTAAATCAAACCAACCTGGTTAAGATATGTTAAGAATTGACTTCATAAAAAATTTTTGAAATTGTATCAGGACTTTATGAACACCCTGTATTTCTAACAGAAATTTGTTATGCTTTCGTATCGCCTTACCAGCTGCCAATTGGTTCAAATAAACCATAAAGATACGCTTTAGGATGTTTCATTTTTCACCATTTTTGAAATCAAAAATTCCCAGCAGGGTGCGATAGGGTGGGTATTTGGGATAGAACGTTGGGGCCAAAAATTTTTTGGATTATGATTTCATTTTGAGGTTGCTCCCGTTAGTTGAAATTTTAAGCGGCCGAAATTTCGTAAATGTGACGTAACTCTGAAACTGGTTGGCATAAATTAACAAAATTAGTGTCAAAATGACCGGAAGGTATAATTTTCTATTGGCACTAAAGAGGCTTCTACTCTCTAATGGCAACAGAAGAAAAAGTTAATTTAAAAAAATTTGTTTTCGACCGAAATTTGGTCCAATACGTAGAATTACCATATGTTGGTACCACCTGATACACACATTAAAGAGTTTTTTTATGGAAGTTTTAGTATTTAATAGTACAAAACATAAACTTGGGTAAAACCCGCCCTTAAACTGTAAAATATTGCTTGAGGAAACGGTTTCGCAGTCGGATCCGAACCCATCCTGGCATTAAAATATTCCAAGGCAGAAAAAAGAAAATATTATTTACGCTTAGAATAGGTGATGACCGAAAAAAGGTCTTTTTTCAGCCATCTTTACATGTGAAGGCCAAACTAGATTAATTTTCCCAGCAAAAAGGAAAGGACGATACAGGCAACAGCCTGAGAAGCAATCAGCTATGCATGTTGGTTCTGGCTGGTTATGTTGCTGAGGTACCAGACGATCTGAAAAGCCTTTTAGGTTACAAGCAGGAAAAGATGTCATTCACGGTTGGTGACAACTGCCAATGGATACCTCAGGATGTCCAACCTTCACCGAAACGTCTGAAAAAAACACTTACATTTCCATATCAGTCTAATTGCCATTGTTCATTATGATTCATTGGAAGTCAAAAGCCACCGAAGGGCATTGCTTACTCTTTTTCAGAGATCTTATCCTTGCTTTCCGTCAGTTGTAGCTAGATATAGCTGACGTAATCTGGAACTACTTTGTACTTCATGCCTCAAAATGGCTTTCGCCAGTCAATATTGCATTAAGTATTTATGCAGATATTTTGCCTTATGGGGTGGAAGCTGTAATTCTTTTCAGAATCCTTTCCTGACTCTGTTAATTGAAATTGGAACGCTTTTGAGTAATCCAACAAGACGAAGCAAAGTAAATAAGCTTGCATATCAGCTTCTCATCTGAATCCTTTTTTCGTCGAGCAATTGACTGCCTTAACAGATCGTCTGAGAGACGGATAGAAATTCTGAAGGAGATCACCAACAAGAAGATTTTTGATGCCCGAAATATATGAATTGGAAAGATATCTGCTTGCGTGCATGCAAGTGCAATTTAGGTTTGGAACTAAAGCGTAATACAGCTAGTATGTTTATTGTTTGCCATTGGTTTAATGGTAACCTTTACGCTTCCTTCAACTATTTGTTTCAATGCAAAAATGCGGTTTATTTTATCCCATTACTGCAGGGAGTTCTTGAAATTTTGTAGTAATTCACACATTCGATCAGACCAAAATAGCGCAAGTTTCTTCGTACCCCTACGCTCAACTAACGTTCGTGAATTTTTGTATTTAAAGATTGCGTTAGTCTTGCATTTTTGTCTGTTTTACGGTGCAGTACTTAAATCGTACTTAAAAACTTGAAAAGAAAGCGCTGGGGGACGCTTCCCCCAATTCAAATGCAAGCGTCCCTCCGCAGAAAGTGTCACGGTTATTTTCTTTTGGCTGTCCTTGCATGAAAGTTGAACAAAAAAAAAATGGCTGAAAAAGACTTTTTTCGGTTATCACCTATTCTAAATGTGAATAATGTTTTTTTCGCCCTGAAACGTTTTAATTCCAGGATGCGTTCGGCTCCGGCTGCGAAAGCGTCCCTCCATGTAATATTTTACAGTTGAAGAGCGGGTTTTACCCAAGTTAATGTTTTGTACAACTAAATACAAAAACTTGCATTAACAACTGTTTAATGTTTGTATCAGGTGATAGCAACATAATTATGGTAATAAATTCAAATTAAATTCAGTTACGGGGGTTCAGGACAAGAGCACTTGGGACATTGTTCCCAAAATGAATAAATTAATAACAATAAAAAGATTTGAGGCGTTGCGAAGCGTTTTTTACCTCGCTCAAAGGACTCTTCAGGCGACAAAGGTCTATTTTAAATTTTTTCTAATCAAACAAAATTGACCTTTCTCGCCTGAAGAGTCCTTTGAGCAAGGTAAAAAACGCGTCGCAACGCCTCAAATCTTTTTATTGTCATTAATTTATTTACATTTTTGCCTCAAAATCTTTTTATTGTCGTTTTAAATTTTTTGTAATCAAACAAAATTGACTTTTGTCCTTTGAAGAGTACCTTGAGCAAGGACGAAACGCTTCACGACGGCTCAAATCTATTTATTGTCATTATGTTATTAAATCATTCATTTTCTAAAACAATGTCCCAAGTGCTCTTGTCCTGAACCCCCTTAACTGAAAATGATTTACGATCGCATAATTAGTGGTTTGAGCACTCTCGGTTTAGGAATCTCTCGAATATGACCCTTGACTTGGCGTTTCTCAAAATTTTAATGGTAATTCTACGTATTTGACCGAAATTTTTGTTGAAAACAAGTGTTTTTTTGAACAAATTTTTTTTGCTTCCATTAGAGATTAGAAGCCTTCTAAGTGCCTATAAAAAATCATACCTTCCGGTCATTTCGACACCAACTTTGTTAATTTATGCCTACTAGTTTCAGAGTTACGTCACATTTACGAAATTTCGGCCGCTTAAAATTTCAACTAACGCGAGCAACCTCAAAATGAAGTCATAATCCAAAAAATTTTTAGCCCCAACAATATCAATAATTTTTGATATCAATAATTTTTGAAAATTCACTTATCACTTTTCTTTAAGATCTTATAAATGCTGATTACAATTAGATAATGACGCCATATAAAATATGACGTTCGGTTCCACAGCCGTAGGAGGGTGGG
The DNA here is from genome assembly GCA_963965965.1 of Trididemnum nubilum. Lineage (NCBI taxonomy): Eukaryota > Metazoa > Chordata > Ascidiacea > Aplousobranchia > Didemnidae > Trididemnum > Trididemnum nubilum. The sequence goes on from OZ014469.1 coordinate 6,635,292, forward strand.
GGGGAGGGGCGGTCGCCTATCAGTCGGTTCAAAACGTCGAAAATTTGGGCCAATAGTTTTTTTATTCGGGCACCCACTGTGAGACAAAACAGATTAAACCTAATGATTGTTAACCCGAAACTTAAGATTTTGTGTTGCTTAAAAATGTAATGACTATTTTGCCACCAGCGGCTAAATCAGCCTAAACACTATTTACCCGTTTGTAGCAAAATAGGTCAAATTAATATTTTGCCACTAGGGTCGTGCTCACCTTCATATTCAAGAGTCGCGCCCAGCTTCACATTCAATTGGTATGACACGTGGAGTCTTCGACGACACATTATCAAGTTTTTGGCCTCGAACCCTACAAGTCCTTAAAAATGTTCTGTGTTCGGTTCGAGAACAGCACTGGTTTTTGATTGGTTGAAAAGGAAAATAATTAAACACAAAAATTTCTTGAATTCGGGCATAGGCGTAGCCGGGATTTTTGATTGGGGGTGGGGAGCAATTCGCAAATCACGGCAATATGACGCCATCAGAAATTTTCAAAAGCAGGGACTTTTTATTGGACAAAAATACCTTAGAATGGAAGATCAAAAGTCTGGGGCCTTGGTTGGTGCTTAAACAGGATGTTGCTCTAGTGAGAGGACTTGAACCAAAAGTTAATGTTTTCAAAATATGTGTTAAATTGTGGGGGCGCGGCGAAGAAACTAATGCAACTCAAGCATATCACAGACTGTGATGTGAGGGCGAGGCCCCCAGCCGCTGGATGCTATGGGTGATTGCTGAAAAATTTTGTGATTTTAAAAAAAAAATATCTAATTTAATCCCATTTGGATCACATTTGGCTCGTTTTTAAAGCCATTTGAAAGAACTAAATTTTAAGACTTGAAAACCAATCGTAAAGTATTAAACTGTTTAGTTTTCCGTTTGCTTACAATTCACGATTAAAACCTAGCATTTCTTGGATAAATTTTGTAATTAACTTGGTCCAGGTAAAGGGAAGCAAGGTGCAATGCCTTGTGCAGTATTGTTAGCAGTAAGTAACTATTAACTCGAAGATTTATTTGCCTTGGAGATCTTTGTTTTGTCATAACAATAATCAGTTTTAGTATTACATGTACGACCAAGGGGCCCTTACTACTGTAGAATAGTAACTTCCATTTACATATCAGTTTTATTTGACACTTTTATTACGCCATTGGGCCCCGAGTGTCGATCTTCTCTGTTCCACCTGGAATTGTGTCGCCGAAAGCTCCATCGATCACCAAAACAATCTCGCCACATCCCGAGTTCGAATCCCAAGACCAACTTTCTTTTCCTGCGAAGCTGAACCCAGTGAAAGATCCGTTGACGCTTCAAGTGACTCGATGCGGACGCAATGCCAAGGCAGGAAACATGAGTGGCAGATACTCGCTTCTTGTAATTTCATAAATGTTTATGCATAATCATTATTTATTACGTCTTATGTTATCATTTAGATTCACCGGCAGCAGCAAGAAATGAAACAGCTAGAATTCCAAATGGCGCTGATCCTCACTTGGTAAGTTGTTGCTTGAAGTTGGGTATAAAATACAGCCATGCCATTCATGACTTTAGTACTATAGCTCTGGGTTTAATTCCCACTCTCCCTGTTTTAAAAATATTGTAGCTAAAATCTACTATGTGACGAGTTATAATTCCGTCATATAATTCAGCGGTAAAACATCAAACTCTGATTCCAAGGGTTGAGGATTCGATTCTTTCGACTAAAGCTGATTTTGAAAGTTTTGTGAATGCATGTAATCTAACAACTCTTTCGCTCTGACTTTCATGTGGCGTAAGGGTAAAGCATCGGGATGATGCTCTTAAAGTTAAAAGTTCGATTCCTTCTGCCGCTGCTTGCTTTGAAGTTTCATGTCCAATGTAACTTACGTATTTCATTTGTAAAACTTCTTTTCCCTTGATTCCAAAACTCATTTTGGTTTCTCTTTTTTGTGAGAAATATCACAATTCTACTTTGCCCATTTACGGAAACGCGTCATGACGAAAATTATGGTTGGCCGACAACCTTAAAGATGTTATAATATTGTTATATTTTGGTCATTAATCAACATCTACACGTTTAGAAACAACTTTAAGGTGACATTCTTCAAGCGTTGTTGTATGACGAGAGTGAGGAGTGCAGTTGAGTAGGACTTCCAGTCTCAAACTAAAGTTTTGACCTTGAGTTCGAAATTGATAGTTTTAACTTAGTTTTGTTTCATTTTTTTTATTCACACTACTCAGCTATATTTGTTCATTGTTATACTCAGTTTACTACAAACAAATAATTGAATTGAATTGATTGATTATAGGTTTCACTTTGAGCATGTATGCGATATGCTGTTAAGCTATTTTAAAGATGCTTGGGTTTGACAGATCAGAGAAAAGAAGATATGATTCGCAATGCAGTACGGTGAGGTTAAAAGATACTAGATACACCAGATGACTAAATCTAACGAATTCTTAGGCTTGCAGTGTGTTTCAATTTTGGCTAAAGAGTTAAATCTGTTTAGTGAAGATGAAGTAAGTGTCAGTATAAACAAAAAACTTGTACATCGCTAAAGCTTGGAGACTCAATTTAAGATTAAAGGAAGTGTCCAAGGTCAATAGAGTTTCAAATATTTTTTGTGTAAATAACAAATTAATGAGATAGCCGAAAGCGATCACGAGTTAGTTTGAAATCTGAAGTCCATCTTGACTTTATCTGAACTCGTACTCCTCCCAGTTGAAGCTTAAGTTGGTCTTGAGTCTAAGTTAGTTTCCAAAGTAAGTTCGGAGTAGAGTTTCTGCTTGAGTGTGCTTGTTGCAAAGCAGGTCATTGGCTTTTTCGTACGCAGATGATGTATCCCTAAGGCAGATTGAAACGTCTGCTAACAATACTTTTCAGTTTGCGAAAACGAGCTTGAGCCTGAGTTCGGCATAAGTGGAAAGTTAAACTGCTACTAATTATAAATTATTAAAGCCAGACTTCATATTAAAAATATACTTTCATTATAATCGCTGTATTCGCGGAAACGTGCAACAAGTTGGTTGGGCTTACATTATCTCAACGTCATTGCCCCCGAGCAAAACTCCTACTTTTCAAGAAATGTCCCAGCGATGATAAGTTGTTCGCAACACTGTGTCCGATTCGATTGCCTCAAGATTGGAACCGCAGACCTCTCGTTTCAGAGACTAGGACGTTACCGCTCGACCAGCTGGCTGGAATTCCGACTTTTAATTTTAGGTTTTATGAAGTTTGATTTTAGGAAATTTATGAAGTTGAATTTTATGAAATTAGGCAAAACAGCCCTGAAATTAGACGAAATAGTTGTTTTAAGCATGCTATTGGAAATCATTTGAATAGATTTATCTCTTGTAATATAAAGTAAAAAAATTATATTTTGTTGTGATCTGGTTAATTTGGGAATGTTTGTCTTTCTACGTTCATACTTGTAGTTCTAGCTATACTGACGAGGAATAAAAGACGAATGTCGATTCCAAAACAGCATGTCTTTGGCTGTTAATCAAAATTTGATTGTGCCTATAAGATTCTGGATACTGTCCATAGCTTATCATTAAGTTCTTAGTGCATAATTCAACTAGTGTTTCTCAAGTTTTGGCTTTTTAATCTTCGAAATCCGGAGTGTAGAATCGCTCTCAATTTTTAAGTACGGCTCTAGTCGGACTTGAGTTTAAGTTCATTCTCATGATAGCCACATTCATGCTTCAGGTCTTCGTCATCGGTTCATACAAGTACATTGAGAGATGAGGGCACACGTTAGTTTGATGACATCATAAATTTGCAACTTACCTACTTTACTTTGTTTTGCCTTCGTTTAGATTATCATTGTGTCTTTTGCTTTTTATTTCATAGAAAATAGTTCATCTTATCGATTTTTACCTATACTTTTTGTTTTGTTTGCTTTTCTTACCTGAAGTTTCAATTTAAGATATTTGCGAATGTTTGTTATGATGTACAATGACTTGAAATATTTACAATGTTTTTTAAATGAACAATATTTTTCAAAATGTTGTAGGATATTATTGCTGTCTAATGTCAACCAACAAAATAATGTTGTTTATTATTTTAAATTAAAAAAGATATTTTGTAGCCATCCATAAAGTAAAATATATGTTATCGAGTATTTGGAAACGTACTCCCTCCACACCCCTGCTACAGCTGCATGAATGAAAAGTAGCCACACGGTTGCACAATGCACAGGGCCTTTGCCATCTCGGTGCTAATTTTTATTCCATTTTTATGATTGTGATTGTCGCTTTTGTTTAGTCTGCCATTGTCTCATGGGAGAGCCATGGTGAAGTGCCTTTTTTTAAATATGCCTACACTACCCCAAATAATTAAGCTATATGTAGCATAATTACCTCACTTCAAGTTCCATGTGACTACTGACGCTTTTGAGGGGAATGGAACTTGATGCTTACGCTTTTTCTTTGACTCCAATTAGGCACATTCTTTTCAATAGAAATAGCTTTTCCTGTTGCTATGCACTTTGGCCAAACTAGGTCTTTTTTTTTTCTTATTTTAACCTTCGATAAAAAATTTTTACTCGACATGGTATCAATAATGTGAAAAAAACCCTGCTCCCTCATGGTTACATTCCTGGAGGAGGGGGCGATTCAATATCAGTTAATTATCAATCACATCCCTCAAATTTCCTCAATCACTTTTCTCAAGTTTCCTTCCATTACCCCGATCCTCTCCTGCCCAAATTGTCTTTCTCTAAAACGTACACGCGATTATAGATTACTTCTTGTGAGTTTCATTGAACTATAGAATTTTATAATTTATCATCTTGCAAAAAAAAAGAAATTCTATAATTTATTGCCTCGGTTGGAAGTCGATGCTGCTTAAAAGCAAAGACGAATCGATATGGATAATTCACACAAAAAGTGAAGAATTGTAGATAGCTGGTATTAGAAACAAAAAGCTAAGACTAAAGAAAGAAAAAGCAACGATATCAAAAATAGAAAGCAAAGATTAGTAATCGATGCCAAAATGCGAACAAAAATTTTTATTCCGTTTTTCATAAGGATGCATTAAAATTTTTGCTGTATTGACCATAAATGAAACTTATGAGTGGAAAAAGTACCATTACCGCCCTATAAGGATAAAAAATACACTTTTAGGACGATTATAATGAGAAATATATAGCATATGGGAAACAAAACAATGTAAGCTTAGGCAGACTCAACAAGAACAAAAGTAAAGTTTAAAGATTCTACCAATCGATAACATGTCTGCAAAAAGCATAGAAAAGGCGGTAGTCGATACAAAAAATTAAAAGCAAAGCATCTGCGATAATCGATAACAGAAAAGCAAAGAATGTAGCATTGACTAACGATTACAAACCGATTTTTTTAACCCTGTTTATAGCCACCATCCACATAGCCCACTTATGCAACCCGTGTAATCGCGTTCATGCGCAGCTAAAATTTATGCCACGTTTGAAAAGCATTGATTGTTATAAACATAGGCCTAAAATTAAGCTTTTTGTTAGGGGACAAAATTTTTGAGCGCTGAGGGCTCTACACCCAGATCCAGAAACAGTTCTCCTGCTGCAGATTTCTGGCACCGCACCGGAAACATACAGTAAAGCGTTTGTGTTGCTGATACTTTATGTTTTTAGATACTATCAAAATACCACAACATTACATATAATCCAAAAATTAATCAAAATATCTTTAAAAACTTCGTAAAAATAGTACTGAAAATAGCAGTTTTTTTGTTAAAAACTTAAACTATTTTCTACTTGGCGTTGTTGGTCGAAATTAGTTTCAAGACGTGAGAGAGGTTCTCCTTTGCCCCATTTATTCTAAGCGTAACTTAATAAGTTTTGAATCAGTACAAGCATAATTGAATGTATTCGTAATTTAAATTTTATCAATAATGAAATTTCGGGCTATAATGAGAGTAATTTTTGGGAAATAAGTTTTCAGTGTATAGTAATTTTGCCAAATGTAAATTCTGGCAAGTGTAAATTCTGAAAAATAAATTTTCGGGGAAATTAATTTCGGCCCTATGTAAATTCTAACAAAATAGTTTTCAAGAAAATATAAATTTTTCGGGCAAGTGTAAAAACGTTTGTTTTATGACCCAAGTGGCCGTAAAATGGCCAGTTTTTGCGAAAGATTACAAAAATCGCTCAGCAGGTGGGAGCTTCATCCATAGACCAGGGGTGTGGAAGCGGCAAATATTCGCGGAAGCTGGAAGCGGTAAAACGGTACCGCTTCCACTTTGGCCATTTATATCGAAAATCAAAACTTGAATGAGGAGTAATTTTTCTAAAAATTAACGAAGAAAAATAAATGTTTAATAATCATCATTTACAAAGAAACATTTTTAAAGGCTAGTGGTTCACTTAAATCAGTGGCTGCTCCCGTCACTATCAACTCAAAGATAAACCATGTAGCTAGCCCCGGAGCAGGCCATTTTTGCCGGAGCTGGAGCTCATATTTAAATTTAAATGGAGCTGGAGCCGGAGCAAAGTTACTATAGGATAGCTCCCAGCTCCAGATCTTCTTATTTGCCTATCGCTTTTTTTATCACTGTTTTTAATTTGAGTGTAACTACAAAATGCAAAGTCATAAAATGGCCTTGTAGAAAGTTTAAAAGGAGCTTTTGTTAATTCATTAAGAAAAATGTTCTGAGAAAATTAATAATAAGCTATGGACAGTATACAGAGTTTTATAGGCACAATCAAGCCTATGATTAACAGCCTAAGACATGCTGTTTCGGAATCGACATTCGTCTTTTCTTCCTCGTAAGTATAGCTAGGACTACAGGTATGAACATGAGCGTAGAAAGGCAAAGAATCGCTAATTAACCAGATCATGATACAATTTTTTTCCCCCAAAAAATATTAAATATTTACAATGTTACGAGAGATAATTTTAATAGTTTAATTCATAGGTGGGCACAAGTCCGTAAATCGTTAATCCGTTAATAACGAAGCTAACTTTTTCACTAACTTTTTCATTAACGAGTTAGTGAAGAAGTTTCCGTTAAGTCCTGTTAACGGACTAAATTAACTTCCGTTAAGTTCTGTTAACTTCCGTTAAGGTTTTTATCGTCAATATCTTGCACCATTCATTCATCGTACCGGTACAAACCAGTTTGCACTGGTAACACTTGCTGCGTATTAGCACGAATTTTATAGAAGAAAAAGCGAAGAAAGGAACTCTTTTTTGTGGCAAAGTATAAGCTGCAGCCTATTGATTATCGCTGATCACAATTTCCAAAGATTTTCCGACCGCAGCTTCGTTAGTGCATCCGAATTCATTTTATCTTGAAATTATATTAGACTGTAAAATGTAACTTCCAAAACACAAAAAGACCACCATAGCAATAAATGTTTCCTTACAATCAGTTCAACAGCGTCAATACGTGTTCTAGAAGCGAGTGAATAAAAAGAAATGTAAATTACACGCAAAATGTTAACGGATTAACGGACTTTATTAACTTCCGCTAATTAAAGCTAAAAATAACGGATTAACGTTAACGGAGGTGTGAAGTTTGTTTACGGACTAGTGGTTAACGAGGCTAACGTTTTGCGTTAACTTGCCCACCTATGGTTTAATTAAAAATAATTTCCAATAGCATGCCTTAGACAGCTGTTTCGCCCAATCTCAAGACTCATCAGTAAGGCTAGCAAGGCCAAAAGGACAATTATCACCAGTGACAAAAAACTTTTCAAAACATGCATCTTTACCAATTTATCAACCAATGAATAAATCTTTGCCGATAAGATTTATAATACATAAATCTTTACTCATCATTCAGTCAATTTTAGCCAAATAAGTAAATCGTAACTGATAAATCTTTGCCCATTCGAGCTAAAGTGATTAATTAGATCTTTACCGAATGAAACTATTGCTATAAAGCAAATCTTTACCGACTAAAGTACAAATCTTACCTCACATTTCTCAGAAGAGCGATACATTACCTAACAAAGGAAGTAAATTGTAACTGAAAAATCTTTATCCAATTAAACTAAAGCTACTGTATTAATTAAATCCTTACCAAATGAAACTATTGCTATAAAGCAAATCTTTACCGGCTAAAGTACAAATCTTACCTAACATCTCTCAGAAGAACGATAGGCTAGCTAACTCTCTACTCTCCTCATAGCTCGCCTTAAGTGGCTACGTCTCCAGTAGGCTGAAAGGCTCAAAACTAGTGCCAAAATTCAGACTAGAGCTAAACTTGGCTTACAATTTTTAGAAATGAAACGCTATCAAAACCTTTAGTCAGTAAAGATTTGATTTATAGCTTTAGTTGATTTAGTTTTAGTTTTAGATTTAGTTTTAGTTTAGCTTTAGTTTTAATTTTTAGAAATGAAACGCTATCAATACTTTTTATTCAATACTTTAGTCGGTAAAGATTTGATTTGTAGCGATAGTTTTATTCGGTAAAGATCTAATTAAATGGCTTTAGCTTCATTAGGCAAAGATTTATCAGTTACGATTTACTTATTTTGGCTAAAATTGACTGAATGATGGGTAAAGATTTATGTATTATAAATCTTATCGGCAAAGATTTATTCATTGGTTGATAAATTGGTGTAAAGATGCATGTTTTCAACACTTTTTTGTCACTGGTGATAATTATCCTTTTGGCCTTGCTAGCCTTACTGATGAGCCCTGAGATTGGGCGAAACAGCTGTCTAAGGCATGCTATTGGAAATTATTTTGAATTAAACTATTAAAATTATCTCTCGTAACATTGTAAATATTTAATAATTTTTTTGGGGAAAAATTGTATCATGATCTGGTTAATTTGCGATTCTTTGCCTTTCTACGCTCATGTTCATACCTGTAGTTCTAGCTATACTGACGAGGAATAAAAGACGAATGTCGATTCCAAAACAATATGTCTTAAGCTGTTAATCATAAGTTTGATTGTGCCTATAAAACTCTGTATACTGTCTAGAGCTTTTGTTAGATAAAACTAAAATCAACTATTCTAATTGCAACCATTTGCATTGCATCTTATAAGATTGATTGTTGTTTTCTCATCGAAAGCTCTTGCGATCAAAAGATTTTTTGTCCCAAGTGGATGGGTCACCTGTGAAAAAAACTTTGCCTTTATGCTTCAAATTGCCGCGTTTACCTCTTGTATTATTTATTTACTGCTTTCTCTAGTATTAGCTACTGCTTAGTTCCTACATGTCATTAAATTGTGCTCAGCATTTTGATTCATAGACGTAGCCAGGGGACCCGGCCTCCCCCAACCTCCAATTGAAATGCCACCAATGATAAAAGTGTGACAAAAAAGCCTAATTGTTTCTTCAGTGTCAGTTTCCTTCAGCATTTTCCGTGTACAACATACGCACGTACAACAGTAATTAACAATAATATTGACAACCTTTTGCCAACCACTCTATATGTGTAAACCGGGTGAAATTGAGGGTTTTGTCCCAAAGGTTGCTTACTCAGGTCCTCATCTAACTTTTTTATGAACGTAATGCAACAACCAAGGGCGGATTTACTATTTGGCACAGTGCCTGGGGTACCGTGCTCAAGTGGTAAGACTTTTTTTATGGCCTTCGCCTATCTTTGGCAAGAAAATTTTGCGAAAATCTGAGCACTGTATATCCGGCTCGGTTCGGTCAAGAACATGGTTAGTATGTGCAACTATCTGTCGTAATATTTTTCAATAACAGCTCACCTTTACCTTGCCAGTTTTTACGCGACAATATACTTTTCAAAAAAAAAAATTAGCTGAGAGAAATGCTTATTAAACAAATTATTGAATTTGAATTGAGGGAGCCTAGGACCCCTGGCCGTATACAACCGGTTATTTTTATGACATAATTAAGCAAAAATCTCTGACGAATATCGTCGAGTGGGTTATTTTATTATTTACTGCTCAAATATTGCAAGATACAATGTACCTTCCTACCCCTACCTGGGCCAAATCACGAACAAAATTTAACCCCAAAGTGCAAGATTTTGAACGTGTTTTGAATTTAAATTGTAAGTAAATGGAGGATTGAACAATTTAATTTTTTGAATTGGTTTTCAAACGTTTAAATCCAGTTCTTTTAAATGCTCTGAACATATGCAGAATGTGATCCAATGGCATTAAAATAGCGTGTTTTTCCAAAAAATTGCCTAGTTTTTGAGTGCTTTGCCCCCAGACTCCCATCTGTGATACGCTTGAGTTACACTAGCTTACTCAACACATCTCCCAATTGAGACATTTTAACCGTTAACTTTGGTAAATCATGACATGGCTACTGGTCATCATTCATTCTACGATATTTTTGTCCCACAAAAAGTTCCTCTTTCGAAAATTTCTCGTGACGTCATTGCATGTGATTTATGGTTCCCCCCCAATCAAAAATCCTGGCTACGACTATGTTTTGGTTGTTGTGTTTTTGAGCAAAGTTTATTTTGAAATTTATTTTAATTGTTAAAAATGTGAGTGGGCTATAATGACATCGTAAAACAAAAACACTGTACCAGTCTGAATAATCCCGTAGCTGGAGCCGGAGCGGAGCATCTATTTTTGATAAGCTCCGGAGCTGGAGTCGGAGCAATGACAGGATATCGAAGAGATCCGGAGCAGTAGCTGGAGCACCTCTAAAATTTGATCTGCTCCAACACCCTGTAACTATATGTTATCATTTAGATTCACCGACACCAGCAAAAAATGAACCAGATAAAATCCCAGATGGCGCTGTGCCTCACTTGATATGATGGGTCGCTTGAAGTTGGGTATAAAATACAGCCATGCCATTTACAGCTTGAGTACAAAAGCTCTGGGTTCAATTTCCAGTATCCCTGTTCTAAAAACATTGTGATTAAAAGCTGGTATGTGATGGAATATTATTACGCAAATAGCTGTATTCCCCGAGACCGAGTTAAAACTACTGTTTCAACAAATGTCAGCCATTGTACAAAGAGCCGCTTTCGGCTTTATTCCATGCATTGATTGGGTTTTTGTGCAACAGCTTGTATCTTGTATGATTTTTAGTGTTGAGTTACATTGTGGTGCCCACTGGTTTGGTTGAAAGTTGTTTTTTTTTAGCACAATTTAATCTTGATATTTACAGAAGGTTGCGTCTTCCAGCGTTGATATAAGAAAAAGCAACCAACCACTAGAGGAGTCTGAGAGATCCGAAAGCACCTTGAACTAAATTTCAAAAGTATGAATAAACTTTGAGGTTTTGTTGCTGTTTTTTATGGTTGTACATATGTTCAATTGCGTTTGTGATTTGGACTCCTCAGTCCTTATAATCTAGATTATGCTGGCTTTTTAATACAATCTTTTTCTAGCATCAAAATGCGTACCGGTACCGGTAATTACTAACAACTACTCTAATTAATCAGAGGCCAAATACACCACGATGCGAGGAAATTCTAAGCGATCGTTACAGTTTGTTTAAGTGCATGCATTTGCTAGGTAGAGCTACAGAGCTGTGTTCAGGCTCGGAAAATAATACTTGTAATTGAAAATTTTAGGCTGTAAATTGCAATTGCAAATAAAGCTTGAACCAAATAATTTTTCCGAACCTGGTCTAAGCGGTATCCTTACACCTCGCAGAAAAACATTTCCCTGAAAATCGTTTTCCAGAAAAACATTCCCGCAACGTTTATTTTTCAGAATTAGCATTTGTCAGAAATCATCCTTGCCAGAATGAACACTTACCAGAAATTACATCTGCCAGAATGAACACTTGCCTAAAATTACATTTGCCAGAATGAACATTTGGACGAAATTACGTTTCCCCAAAAACTTATTTGCCAGAATTTACACTTGCCAGAATGCACATTTGGCCGAAATTAAATTTACCCAAAAACTTATTTTCCAGAAATTATACACGTTAGTCCGAAATTTCGTAATTGATAGAATTCAAAAACTGAATAAGAGTGGTTTTCTCCTCCTATCCGAACTAAACGCGGTTTCAAGTTAGCCAGACAATACAGCAATAAATTCTTAAAATTAAGAATTACAGAATGTCACATTAAAATTGAGCAGTTGAAACAAGTAGAAAAAACATTGAGAATTGACCTAAAAACACAGCTGCAAACTAACCTTGAACTTTTTCATCTACTGCTATTGCATGTCAATAAGTCCAAAACCAGTGTTGAAGCCAAAACCAAAAAAAGACACGACAAAAAATTGGAAAAATTAAGATTCGGGCAGAGCAGTAACCAATCAAAACAAGTTTGTCGCGATCAGCACATTAAGCAGAAATGGGTACATAACTTAAGTTCAAAATCGTTAACGCATACGCAAACGGGTGTACTAGAAAAAGGCTTCAATTTTGCTCTAAGTCCCAAAAGCCTACCGATGGTGGATATCATTTGTGGAGTTGAAGAAGGCTTGCGAAAAGTAAATGATGCAGCTGCAGTTTCTACCGCTCGTTCAAAAGTCGCCGGAGTATTGAAGACTGCACGACTCCCCAAAAGAAATATCGACAAAGAAGAGGAACAAGCTTTGAAAGAGTTAAAGGAGGACAAAGACATCGTGATTCTCAAAGCTGACAAAGGTAACTGTACTGTTATAATGGACAGGCCAGACTATGATCAAAAAATTAACGCAATGTTAAGCGATAACGATATTTATAGCAAATTAGTAACCAAACGAAATCCACTTAACAATATCACGAAAGATGTCAATGATTTTGTATACCAGCTTTTGCTGGATAATAAGATTAAACAGGACAAATATTATTGGTTACATTGTAGTAAAGCTGTTATGCCTCGATTCTATGGGTTACCGAAGATCCATAAAGTAAATGTTCCTCTTCGTCCGATCGTGTCTTTTGTCAACTCTCCCACGTACAATATTTCAAAATTTTTATCTACAATTATTAAACCTCTTATGACCAATCGTTTCAGTGTCAAGAATTCAATTGATTTTATAGATCGCATTAAAGATGTTGTTATTGAAAAAGATGATATTTTGGTGTCATTTGATGTTGTGAGCCTTTTTACTTCTGTACCTGTTGATTGCGCCATTAAGTGTATTTTTGATTTACTCGTGGTTGATGATTCTTTGCCTACTCGTACACAACTCAATGCTCATGACATAAAAACTGGCCTTGAAATCTGTTCTAATTCCACTGTTTTTTCTTTTCAAAACGTTTTGTACAGACAAACTTTTGGTACTCCCATGGGATCATGCATCTCTCCCATTGTGGCTAACATCTTCATGGAGCATATTGAGAAAGCCGCACTCACGACATTTCACACGCCACCTAAACTCTGGCTTCGATATGTAGATGATACATTCTGTGTATTAAAAAAAGAGCACATGACAGAATTTCACCAACATATCAACTCGGTTTGTCATCATATACAGTTCACTATGGAAGAAGAGCAGAATTTCTCTTTGCCGTTCTTGGATGTTCTAGTAATACGACATGACAAAACTCTTCGCACCCAAGTCTACCGCAAACCCACCCACACAGACAGATACCTTCACTTTGATTCTCATCATCCTCAGCACCAGAAACTCGCAGTTACCAAGACACTACATGACAGAGCTAGAACACACAATACCATCCCAGCAGATGCACGACACGAAGCCACCCATGTTCTGTCTGTTCTACAACTCAACGGTTTCCCTCTACGGCACTCCTACCCCATCCCCAAGGTCAAACAACGGAACACAACAAGGCATCTTATGCACTTCACCTCCATACCTTATGTACAGGGTACTTCAGAACGTATCGGTCGTATTCTTAACGAAGCTGGTGTGAAAGTTGCGATGAAGCCGGTTAAAACCATTGGAAATATTCTTACCTCACCCAAAGATCCTATTGCAGAGCATGAAAAGAGTCGATTAATTTATAAGATACCTTGTGCTGATTGTGAGTTTGTGTATGTGGGGCAAACGAAACGAGATTTAAAAAGTCGTGTTGCAGAACATAAAAGAGCCGTCAAAAATGCGGAACCAGAAAAATCCGCTTTATGTGAACATTTAATGTTGTTTGATCATCGTATTAATTGGGAAGAATCCACTGTTTTAAAATATGTTAATAGTTATCGTAGACGGTTAATTGCTGAAAGTTGGTTTATCAATGCCCACACTAACGTTATCAACCGTTCGGATGGTGAGACATTGCCATCAGTGTACCGATCTTTAGCCAAAAGTGCTCAGTAAATGCTGTTTTTTTTGCTAATGTTTTTTTACCATATATGACTTAGCCACATTCTCTCGTTTTATCACAGTAAAGCAATTGAATTTTTACGTTTCATTGAATTAGTCCTAATCGCAAGTTGGTCATTATGACGTTATGATCATCTATAACTCACTTAATTTATTCGGTTCTTTTGATATTTATTTGGATATTTTAGACATTGCGATATGTATAACTGTTTGTGCTAGTACTGGAGGAGTGCTCGACACTTCTCCAACTCAACTTCTGAAGATGCTCGGCGTTTTCGGCTGAGCGAAACGTCAAGGGAATAAATTAGCGTTATGCTAATCGTGTGTCCTTTTACCGGAAGAACAGTAGGCTAGCCTACCTGTAGTATTGATTGATAGAATTTGCAATACAAAAATATATAATTATGCTTATTCATTTTAAAAAATTATTTGGTTGCATGCAAAATGGAAGAGACATAGAAAAGCAGCTGCCTCTTATGTCTTGCAATTAATTTTGACAAACAAAGTTTGGTTTAAAATATTTTTGACTTTTGACAAAAATAAGTGCATTTTCACAGCCGAACTATTCTTCCAAAGCTTATAATGATATTTTGATGTGTTTTTGGATTATTGGTAATATTACGATATTTCGATAGTATCTGAAATTCACAAAAATATTAGCATACAAGCGTTGTATGTTCGAAGTATCTTAGTCAGGAATGTATCCAGAGATCTGCAATGTGGGGCTGTTTCAGGGGCTGATCACGGAGGCCATTGAGGGGTTTGGGAGCAAAGCGCTGAGCAGCTGAAAAATTTTGCATTTTTTACAAAACGGACTTAATTTTAGGCCTGTTTTGATAAAAATCAATGATTTTACAGTGCAAAAACTTGATTAAATTGGTTGCAGAAACGGGCTATGTAGGAGATGGATATAAATGGTAAAACATTTGGTTTCTTATTTACAAGCTGGTAAATCATAAAATCCTAGTTCAATAAAACTTCCAAGGGGTACTCAATTTTGTGTGTACTTTAGAGAAAAGAAATTAATTGGAAGGAAGAGGGCTAATGAAACGAAATTTGAAAGAAGTGGTTGACAAAATTTGAAAGAAGTGATTAAATGCCCCCTGCCTATTTCTGAGTTTCAATGTTTTTTCATAGAATACTCAATATGTTCAGCATTTTTTAACTAGCGATCAAATTTGATTGCTTATTTTCGCCATGTTTAAAAGTTTTTATTGATTTGTGTTTTTTTTTTTTTTTCTGACAAATCAGATCCCCAAAATAAATCTTTCAAAAGATGCTCTAAATCATTTTTGAGTCCATTACAGTGCAAAAAACTGCTCTCTGAGAGCTATAGCCATCATTCCAGTGCCGTCGCCAGAGCAAACGAATGAGGGGGCACCAGCCGAAAGTGGGGGTATACTAAATAGACTGAACTTTTGCATATAGAAACTGATCTTCAGATCTTGTACGGCTACAAATATATAAGACTTACTTAAAATTCTGTAATCATGTCTAAAAAAGAGATCTATAAGGCCAGCAGCGTTTCTTAGCTAGTTTCGTCTTAGCTTTCTTAGCTCGTTTCGTCCCCTAATCGCTTGAAAAATCTATCTGCAGCAGCGAGTGCTGCCAAACGCGCAACCAGGGTTTTGCTAAAGAGGGTGAATCAAAAGTAATTTTTTTGGAACAAAAATTGTCTAAATTAGGCCCCGTGCTAAACAAACTGATACAACTCAAGCGTGTCACAGACGGGGGCCTCGAGGCGGAGCCCCCAGCTGCTGGGCGATTTCGGTGATTTTACAGCAAAAAAATAGCAATTTTAACGACATTTTAATCCCATTTCGCACTTTTTGAACCATATGGATAACTAAATTGCCAATATTCAGACGTCATTTAAAAGAATCAAATTGCTTTGCCCCTTCAGCCTCCCTCTTCAAATCAAGTCTAACGTACGTTTAAACGCTCGTATTTTGAAGTTAATTTTTTACGTGACTTGGCTAAGGGGCTTGAGCCCCTTCACATTGACGCTCAACTGACTGCGACCTAAAAATGTAGAATGTGCCCTAAAAATCAAAAACAGCTGGTCTTTGAAAAAAAATTTTTGCCCTATTCATGTCATAATCACTAACGAAGTACCAGTAACGATTCTGCATTCTCAAAATCTCTCATCCGCAACACATCCGTAAAGGCGTGTTACAGTAATAAGGCGGGTTATTGCGTCACATATATGTACACCAATTGATTGGCAGTAATTTCGTAAACAATCAGAAAACGTCAAACAAAAATTATGCTTAAACATTATTATTCTCATATTTCTATCATTGTCTGTTGTCTTGTCGTTACGTGATGTTCCCCCACAGTAAACTGAAACGGGGGCAAGGCCCTCGTGGTCCGCCCGTAGCGACGGCGCTGTATCACTCCCCCGCCTACACTACTGACCTTAGTGCAGACTTACACGTATGAAAAGGCGAAAGTAAAATTTCACAACCATTACGCTTGCATATGGCCTACAGTCTTGCTCAAATGGAGCTCTTAGGTGAGCGTTTTCTCGCATTAATTAAACAATATTATCATGAAATACTCGTATCTATAAACTTGGAGAAAGAAAAAAATACCGTACGTTACTGTCATTTTGATTTAAGGTACATAACGCGCCTTGAAGGAAAACTTATTTAACGCAAAAGTTAATGTTTCACTGGCGCCAATGTGTTAAATTGGTGAAATTGTTCAATTCGAAAGATTGGAAGGAGACTGGTTGCAAACAAACATCAACTCAAAATTGAACGGTCAAAACTACACAGCAGAGAATTCTTAAATTCGATTGTTCAACCTATACAGTTGCAATCCAGCTATCTCCGCAAGACCATTCATTCTACATTGTTCATTACACGTACACTGCATTATGCGGTATGTTTTTGCTAGAGCAAGGCTTGTTCATTTTAATTGTGACGTCACCTAAGGGAATCACTTATTTTCTTATTACCTTCGCATGAACTGCGAATGAAATGTTCTAAAGTGTATGAAATGTGTTTGGCGGGAATTGACGTCATAATGCAGGGGCGTATTCTCCATGATAGCAAGGCATGGATTGCATGCCTAGTCCTTTAACCGAAAAAGATAATAATAATATAAACAAGTACATGTAAAAATTTAGAACAAAATCAAACTAGGTTGTCACAGTTACAGGTATTCACTTTCAAGTCAAAATAGCAATAATTAGTCTCGCTTAATTCGTTGATTTCAGTTTAACCTGTTTCCAGCATCTCACAAAATTACAAAAAATAATGGCAACACTCATGCAATTTTTAAATTGCATTCAACGGCTCAAGAGATCGCTATTGTTTCAATACGATTACGAATAAAATTAAATAGATTTGAAAACTTTGATTGGCACATTGTTTGCTGCTAAAGTGCTTTTATACATCTAGTTTCTTTGTTTTCGTAAAATATAGTCTCTATCTTGATTTTAGATTTGTAACAGTAAATTAGCTTAAACAGGCCACAAGCTATGTACTAAAGCATGCAATTTTGAATATTGCATTCTAAAAGCGAATAACTCAGCGGCGAAACCAAGCCGTGATATCCGGTAGGTATTGGCATTAGGTAATTAAGTCAGAATGAGTTTTTAATATGGTAGCCTACTGTTCGCACTATTTAGGTTACATGTTGAGTTACAAGAGTAAACAGTAGCGTAGCCAGGGGGGGCTAAGCCCCCCCCCCATTGGCCTGTCAACCAAAATGCAGAATAGGAAAAATACCACGTTTAAAGCTCTGGAGACTGTTTTTTGCGCTGGAATTGACTAAAAAGTGATTTAAAGCATCTTTTGAAACATATATTCAGAGTGGGGAAGCTAATTGTCAAAAATTAAAGTCACAAATCAATGAAAACTTTGAAAAATGCCCAAAAATAAGCAATCAAATATGATCGCTATAGCGTAAAAACGCCAAACATTGGTTTTATAAACAAATATTTTATAAACTCAGAAATGAGGAGGGGGGCTATTCAGTGTTAGTTAATTACCAATCACTTCTCACAAATATTCTTCCATTAGCCCCCCCCCCCCCAATTATTTTTGTTTATACAATACAGACGAAATAGATTACTCCGTATGAGTTGTATTAAATAATAAGATTTTATGATTTACCAGCATGTAAACAAGAGAACTGCAATGTTATCATTAGCCACCTCCCATATAGTCCACTAATGCAATCAGTTGAATCATGTTTCGCTGCCAATATCTCTGCCACGTTTTTAAATCATCATTTTTTATTAAAATAGCCCTAAAACTAAGTTATTTTTGCCAAAAAAATGCAAACGTTTTGAGCACTGGGGGCTCCGCCCCCAGACCCCCGTGCCTCCGGCAGCTGTGAGTTTGCCCCCAGACCCCCATTGGCTTCCGGCGTCTGGGGGCACCGTCCTCAAATGCCCAAAATAGCCCCCACATTACGAATTTCTGGTAGTACTTAGTAGGCCTAGGCTAGTTGTAGAATTTGCATTAGGTCGGCAAAAAAGGTTTTAAGACTTTCAATAAATTACTGCTGGGTTGTTTAGCTGTTTTGTTTGTGGTTTAGTGGTTGTTAAATAAACTAAACAAGGACAGGCCTAACCATACTTGCATCGGACTAACCTATGCTTACCAGCCTGCTTAATATTGCATACCGGTATCATCGCGAATGGTTTCCCGGCTACGGTATATTATAATGTAATGAGAATAATAGGCTATAAATGTAGGCTATGCATTTGTTACTCAGCAAGTTGGCTCAGCTTAGTTCTACAACTAATGTTTTTACCTCAATGTTATTAGGCCTGTTAGTGTTAGATTAGTATGGTATGCTACTGGTACTGGCATATATAAAACTGCTAGACCTGTCACTGTCTGCAGTGCAGTAACACAAGAAAGACTTGTAGTTGTACATACTAATGTGTACTGAAGAGAGGAGGCCTAGTTGCAATACTAGACATTTGACAGTGCAAGTTGTTTTTTTATTTTACTATCTGATAAACAATGACGTCATCACTTTTGCATGCCCTATCTGAAATGTTACGCTACGCCACTTTCACAATGAAATTTTCGTAGGAAAAGCTTTCCTTGTAGATTTGAACTTAAAATTGTATGAAGCGAAGCTGGTGGCGCAAATATGCGCCGTTGCTGCTTTTTTGTGTGTTTGTAAACTTAAACGCGAAATCTTTTGCCGAAGAATGCAACAAGAGTTGTTTTGCTGGCTTTGCATTTGAAGTAGATTTTGTCTGCTTCGTACATACAGCTGCACTTTTAATTTTCGTCGCAAACGCAAGACGAATTATACCATTTTTTATAACAGTAATGTTTCATAAAAACCCGAGGCTCATTTTTGCTCAAAATTTAAAAACAATGCCAGCCTCCAGCAGTAACAAAAATATTAGGAACGAAAAAAATAAATTTTAAGTCTCAAAAGCAACTAAATTCTGTACTAATTCAAAACGATGGAATTTAACTAATTTTCCAGTACTTACATGCAAAATATTGCAACAGTTCTAAAATTATAAAGTGCTGCTTCACACTGTGCACGCAACTCATAAACATTTGAATATTTTTGAGTTAAAAAAAAACTCAGTGCTTTTTCGCTTTTGCAATTTTACGATGCTGCAAAAGAAGCAAAAAAGTCTTCGCTCAAGCTGACAAAGCATTCGGAATTATATGGGGTGCCATGTGTAAAATTATTTTTCAAAAAGTCTACTGTTTTTTAGGCATATTTAAGACGAAGATTTTCTGATATAAGAAATTGGAATTCCTATTTATGAAACAAGAAAATTCCAATTCCAATATAATAAATAAGAACACTTTCTGATTTAACTTTCCAATTTAACTTTCCAATTTAACTTTCCGATTTAACTTTCCAATTTAACTTTCCGATTTAACTTTCCAATTTAACTTTCCGATTTAACTTTCAATTTAACTTTCCAATTTAACTTTCCGATTTAACTTTCCGATTTAACTTTCCGATTTAACTTTCTGATTTAACTTTCCGATTTAACTTTCCGATTTAACTTTCCAATTTAACTTTCCAATTTAACTTTCCGATTTAACTTTCCGATTTAACTTTCCAATTTAACTTTCCGATTTAACTTTCCAATTTAACTTTCCGATATAACTTTTTGCTTGGCAACACTGAATGAAATTGGCGGGAACTTGTTTTGGAAGTTTTTCGCTAAACCAGTGGTCAAGGCTCCTGAGAGTTTTGTGATGTGATCATATGAGTGGTGACTTGTGTTAAAAAAGGCAAAGAGAAATTGAAGTAAGGGAAGCCATGAAAATTGAGCATAGCCAAGCAGTATGCGTCAAAATTCTCGAGAGCTAGCAGGACGGCTTGGCAATAGCATGAGTTATTCTGCCTACACATACTGACTAAAAGTTAAACTAGGCTAAATGTGTAAAAGAAAAATTATTATATGATTGACAAGTGCCAGACTAGGATAGGATATCAAGTACTACAGATTAGAGTACGGATACTTAGTAAGATTAAACTAACTTATTCCAACAGTCCAGTAAGTGGTAACCACAAGTTCACAACGTTGTAGTTTGTTAAAGCAGCTGGGTGAGGGACATTTATTTAACCTCTCATATTCGGTAAAGTAGCCTAGTTTTTGTATGTGCAGTTTTAAGTGCGATACCTCTGCAATTAAGATGCAATCTAATATTAACATTAGAACCACTTTTATCTGTAGGTTTTGATGCAGCCTGATACATCACACGCTTGATAGGTAAATCATTTGGCATGCTCAATAATGAATAGCTAATGATTATGGTCAGATTGTAATTTGCAAGTATTTTGCCTTCTGGTCCTGGTTTAAGAGTTTTTGCAGTAGACTATTCAGTATTCATAATACAGTAGATTTGTCAGCATTGTGGCCAAAAGTGGTTATCACTATTTTTGCAATAACCCTGATCACACAACCTCATATTTGGGTTCATCTTGCAGTTTTGCACATTGATAACGTAGTTATGTCTTGAATAAGTTGCTTCATGGTAACAACTTAACAACTAATACACTAGTAGGATTACTGGATAACAGGGAGCAATAGAACTTTGTCAACTCCAAATCGGGTGGAGATTTATTTAAAGGCAAAGGCTGCTGTTACGTTACGTAAGAATAAGAAAATAGATATCATAGCCCTAACCCAACCCTAAACCTAAAACAAACTTTACCCCTAACCTTAATCCTAATCCAAACTCAAAACCAAACCCTAGTGTTAATAAAAAAATAAAAAAGTGTAAATGAGCAAATGAGTGCCCACTTTTCGATCGCTTATTCTCTTTAAGGACGTTACGTAACGTGATATTAGCCACTTCCTTATTTAAAAGGCAGCATCATTGTCTCTATCTGAGTTTGTGACAAATCCTGCATCACTTTCAATAAAAAGCTTTAGTTTTCAATTACCAGCTACATGGAGCTGTATAGGCTAGCATATTCTGAAATTGGCATCACTAGCAACTTGTATAAGCTGTACTTGAGGTAATGACACTGGCTACCAGTTACTGTAGAGCCTAATTTGTTATTACTTTTATTATTTATAGTTGTTATATAGACATAGTAAGGCTGTCATTTGTCTAGGAAGGGTATCAGTTGTCTAGCCTAATTTTGTCAGTAAGATAATGCCACCTTTATTTGGTGCAACAGTTTGTTGAAAGTGTGAATTTTAATCGCCTGCATGTATTTTCAAAGAAAGTGTCTTGACACTCAACGCCTGCACTGAAATTAAACAAAATATAAGCCTAACACTCTTTTGATGCTCATTCTGAAATTATTTTTGCGAAGTTAATAAAGTTTTGGCTTTATAAGTTTAAGTCTTAAATAAAAACAGATGCAAATTTAGTTTGCCATTTGCTCAACACTTACTTTTGTCTATGCCTTTTTAGAATATTTGAAAAATATCTCTAACCTTGCAAAGTCACAAAATTCTCAGCAATAAAAATATTGACTACTTTTAAATAAACAATGCATAGGCCTAAAGTTTAATGAGGCTATTTCACACTGTCTAGCACTCTGTAGTACTTGATATCCTATCCTAGTCTGGCACTTGTCAATCATATAATAATTTTTCTTTTTCACATTTAGCCTAGTTTAACTTTTAGTCAGTATGTGTAGGCAGAATAACTCATGCTATTGCCAAGCCGTCCTGCTAGCTCTCGAGAATTTTGACGCATACTGCTTGGCTATGCTCAATTTTCATGGCTTCCCTTACTTCAATTTCTCTTTGCCTTTTTTAACACAAGTCACCACTCATATGATCACATCACAAAACTCTCAGGAGCCTTGACCACTGGTTTAGCGAAAAACTTCCAAAACAAGTTCCCGCCAATTTCATTCAGTGTTGCCAAGCAAAAAGTTACATCGGAAAGTTAAATTGGAAAGTTAAATCGGAAAGTTAAATTGGAAAGTTAAATCGGAAAGTTAAATTGGAAAGTTAAATCGGAAAGTTAAATTGGAAAGTTAAATCAGAAAGTTAAAACGGAAAGTTAAATCGGAAAGTTAAATCGGAAAGTTAAATCGGAAAGTTAAATTGGAAAGTTAAATTGGAAAGTTAAATCGGAAAGTTAAATTGGATAGTTAAATCGGAAAGTTAAATTGGAAAGTTAAATCGGAAAGTTAAATTGGAAAGTTAAATTGGAAAGTTAAATTGGAAAGTTAAATCAGAAAGTGTTCTTATTTATTATATTGGAATTGGAATTTTCTTGTTTCATAAATAGGAATTCCAATTTCTTATATCAGAAAATCTTCGTCTTAAATATGCCTAAAAAACAGTAGACTTTTTTGAAAAATAATTTTACACATGGCACCCCATAGAATTAAACAACAAAACACCTTTAAAAATATGGTCATTAAAATTGACATAAACATATTGAGAATTCAAGGACTAATATTAAGAACAAATAAAGCTCTAAATTGGCAAAAAATTAAGAACAGCCTGCCTCAAGTCAAAAATTTTTAATTCTTTCAAAAAGAAGTGTAACCTGGGTTTAAAATAAACTTGCTTTGCCTTGGTGAACATGCTCGCATCAATTTTTAATTGCAAATTTTCAATACGCTCGAAGCATAACTTAAAATGGCAAATTGACCTATAAACCAGCAGGTTTCATCTGTCAATCAATCAGCTAACTGTTATCGCAACGTTTCTTGATTTCAACTAAAAGTTTGTTCTGTTTATTAGAAATAAATAACCTAAGCGTAGTATAATTTTTCGAATGAGAAATAGTTTCTAAAGAATGATTTTTCGAGGAAATGTAATTTCTGGAAAATAAGTTTTCGGAGAAATGAGATTTCGACTAAACGTAAATTCTTACAAGAGTAATTTCTGGAAAATAAGTTTTCGGGGGAAATGTAATTTCGGTTCAATGTAAATTCTGACTAGTGTAAATTCTGGCAAATAAGTTTTCGGGGAAATGTAATTTTGACCTGATGTAAATTCTGGCAAGTGTAAATTCTGGCAGATAAGCTTTTGGGGAAATGTACATTCGGCCAAATGTACATTCTGGCAAGTGTAAATTTTGGCAAATAAGTTTTCGGGGAAATGTACATTAGGCCAAATGCAAATTCTGCCAAATGAGCATTTGGGCAAATGAAATTTTTGGCTAGTGCATGTTCAGAAAAATGTAATTTCTGGAAAGTGTACGTTCAAGAAAATGTAATTTCTGGCAAATGCTCGTTCAAGGAAATGTAATTTCTGGCAAATGCACGTTCAGAGTAATATAAATTTGTGATAACGTAGTTTCGGCCAGGTGTTTTTCGGAGAAATGTAATTTTTGGAAGGTGTTTTTCGGGAAGATGTATAGGATCCGTTTTAAGCTACTCAGTTTATTTGGAGAGCATACCACTATTACACTCCTAAACCCAGTACCGTAATTGCTACAGTATTGTTGAAAATGTGCTCTGTTTTTTAGGCTGCTTGGTGCTCTTGCTTGTTCAATTTAACAGTAAAACATCAAACTCTGATTTAAAGGGTTGAGGATTCCACTCTTGGCCATTGCTGATTTTTAAAGATTTGTGAATGCATGTAATCTAACAGCGTTTTTGATCAGATTTGCATATGGCACTAGGGTAACGCGTCAGGCTCATGCAACTGAGGTTGAGAGTTTGATTCCTTCTGCCGCTGCTAGTTTTGCAGGTTTATGTCCAATGTAACGTGCTTATTTTGCTTATGAAACTTTTTTTTTCTTGATTCCAAACCTTATTTTGGCCTTTTTTGTGTGTAAGAAAAATCAAAATTTTTCTATATTTCTTCATTGTTAAACTCTGTTTACGACTAATAAATAATTGATTGATTGTTTACTGGTTTCACGTAGTTCATGCATGCGATATGCTGTTTAAGTTATTTAAAAAATAATATTGTTTTGTTTATCAGAGAGAAGAAGATATTATTTGCAAGACAGTACGGTGATGTTGGAAGATACTGAGTAGACCAGATGACTAAATCTAAGAGCTTTTAGAGCTTGCAGTGTGTTTTGAAATAGCTCAAGAGTTAGATTTGTTTAATGGTTAAATAACTGCCCGGTTCCAGCAAAGATGAAGTACTTTAATTTGCAGTATAAAAGAAACTCTTGCATATCGCTGAAGCTTGGAGATTCAATCGAAGATGAAAGAAAGACGTGTGTGTCCTAGGTCAGTGTGCTAGATAGAAATCAGCTGCTCGTAGCCTATGTAGTAATGTAGTATGATAGCGTTCAAAAGGAGAGTAAAGCTTTAAATATTTTTCCGGGTAAAAACAAATTGATTAATCAGAATAGACAAAAGAAATCACGTGGGAATGCAATTTCAGTTCAAGTAGCTTGAGTTAGTCTGCAGTCGAGTTTCTTATGTGTATAAACGTGGAGCAGCTGTTTGAGCTTGCTTATTGCTGAGCAGGTCACTAATATCTTTGCACACCAACAATGTGTCTCTAAGGTCGATTAAAACAATAGCAGTAAACATTCTGGACGTACCTACCTCTATCATCAAATCCATCAGCAAAAAAAGTATTCTACTTTTGAATAAAATAAATAAACTTTTATTTTTTATTGATGATAGACGTAGCTAAGCCCCAAACTTTTGAAAGTTTTGCTGTTTTAAATCGAATTAAATAAAACTACCGTGCAATCAGTTGCTACTAAAGCCGGAACGGCTCCTAACAGTACGTTTCATGTCACGAAAACGAGCTTGAGCCCGAGTTCGGCATGGGTGGATATTTAAAGTGCTAATAATTATAATTTATTGAAGCCAAACTTTAAATCAAAAATTTTACTTTATCATTATGTGCTGTATTACCCTGAATCGTGTATGGGGTTGCCTGGGCTTACGGTATCTTCGATTTATTGCGCTTGTGCAACTAAGCTTTTGAAGAAATGCCGCAGCGGTGGTGAGGCATTGGCAACACTATGTTCGGTTTGCCGCCACGAAATTTGAACATCATACCTCTCGTTCCAGAGGCAAACGTGTTACTTCTCGACCAAGAGACTTAAATTCTAAAGATCAACTTGATTTTTTTCAAATCTGACTTTCTAATCTTCGCAGAGCTGGAGTCTCGGCCAAAATCTTCGAGACCGAGACGAGACATTGACGTTGCGAGACCGAGACTTTGAGCAAATACTCGAGACGAGACCGAGACTTGAACGTGTCGAGACCGAGACGAGACACGAGACTTTTGAAACCAAACGTCTGCAATATTTTGCAAATATTTTTGGCACTAAATTTTGGACATTTGGTGAACTTCCCAACACATTGCAATATAGATTTCTAGGCATTTCACTATTATATAAGGAACAAGCTAATTAAAAAACTTATCCTACTTAAAAGATATACGTTTGTTTTTAATTAGAAAGCTTTTTGGCGTCGCTTATGGTTTCTGATATTTAATACAATCATGATCATCAAAAATTTTTGTTAACTAAATGTGCAAGTTACAAAATGAAAGTAAAAATATTTACGTAGAACTTAGAATAATGTTTCAGTCGTAACTGTTCCGCTGTAATATTCACAAGGCAAATGTTGTCACATTAATTGTTATAACCAGCACTTAAATTGTAAAATTTTGCATGGGGGACGCTTTTGCAGCCTTGACCTATCACGTAATTCCGTCGCCGAAATTGAATTAAGACCCAAAAAAGATCTTCGCCGAAAATGGAGCTGTTTTTTCGCCAAAATTAGGTGAAGACCAAAAACAAAAAAGGTCTTCGCCGGAAATTGAAGCTTTTTTTCGCCAAAATTAGGATAAAGACAAAAAAAAGGTCTTCGCCGGCGGTTGAAGTGTTTCTTCTGAATCACCTTTCTCGTGGAATATTCGACCGGAATTTGTAGGTCTTTTTCCTCTAATTATCCAGCGCTCAAATCTCGATGGGGGGACACCTAAATCTTGATGGGAAAACGCTCAATCTCGATGGGGGGACGAGTCTCTCCTGCAATTTAAGTACTGGTTATAACCCACACGTTTATCGCCCCAAGGTGTGATACTATTAATTTGGTGTCTTCGCACAAATGTTGTCTTGATGGTTCTTTCAGAGAATTGTGATTTTTGTTTAGAAAAGCTTAATTCTTTGATGAGAGCAAGCTTACTTCCTATCATTTCTCCAAGTTCAGTTTACGTTTGTTGATTTGAAAATTTCGATTTGATTTGTTTGTGATGAAAAGGTTTTTATAGCAACTATAGCAAAATTCAAAGGTCAAACCGCTTTTGAGGCCTTCTTGTTCAGAATGCGAAATATTTCGTGTTACTTCGTTAGTAGAATGCGAATGCACTCGGCGCAGCCTATCTCACTACTTGATTCCTTTTTCACAAAGTCATAGTGGTAACTTCGGTATTCTTCCGGACACAGAATAAGCCAAAGAGTAAAACCGGTACAAGAAAAGCAGGAGCCGTCTTACCGAAACTCAGAAAACTTGGAGTTGTACCACTAGTACAAGAATAAAAATACGAAATTGATTGATAATAACAGTTGTCTAAACCAGTGGTAGCGAAATGTTTTATATCTCAGACGCCCTCGACCCTTAGTCCATATTATTGTGAATCAAAATACCCCCTTTTAGGGTTTTACAATACATCAACTCTGTAAAAATGTCTTTTTCGGTCAATTCAATCCCCATGGGCTATTAAAGTATAACTTTAAGAACCCTTGGTTTACTGCTAGGGATTTGTTCCAAAACGAAAATTAAAGCCAAAACTAACTAGAATACCGTATGTCAACTAACAAAGCAATCCAAATTTTTGAAATGCATATCGCTTATGCCCTTTTTAAATTACATACCGGCACAGTGGGCCTGCATGGCAAACAAATAGAAGTAGCATTAACTTAACAATGAATTAAATTTTAGTACAACACAAAAGTCAGTTATTTAACAAATTTTTACGCTTGAATTGGAAATATGGCCGAGACATGCCCATTTTCCGAGACTTCGAGGTGCCGAGACGAGACCGAGGCTTTAGACCTTCGAGACCGAGACTTTGAAAAATAGTGTCTCGAGACACTACAGCTCTGAATCTTCGAATGCCGGAGTAGAATTACTCACTTTTTCAGTTTCCATCAAGTCGCACTTAAGCTAAGTTCACTCTAGTGATCGCAACTTTTATGTATCAGGTCTATGTCATCAGTTCATACAAGCACGCAGAGAAATAACGCCACGCGTTAGTTTGATGGCGTCGTAAATTTACACCTATCTTCGTTGCCTAGTTTTGCCTCCCATTTAGATCACTGTGCTTTGCTTGTTTTCTTTCCTTAAAAAATAATTTTTACTTAATGGCTTTTTACCTACTTTTTACTATGCTCTCTTTACCTAACTCTTTAATGCAGAATTTTTACAAGTATTAATTAGTTTTATTATTCTTTTTCTGACTCGCAATGATGTAAGTGCTTAAAATTAAACGAAATGTTTATCGGAATAAAAGCGTTTTTTGGTAAATTTCTTGGAAGTTGTTACGCCCCCTCACATATAGGTAATGAAAGTGTTATGTTGCCGTTACTACTATAGTTTGAAGATAGTGGAGTGACGCTTGATCTTCGAGTCAAACTGCTGCCTGTCCAAACCTACTTTTTACCACCCGAGTTGTGACTTCACGACGTCAATTAAAATGTTAAGCAAGGAAATTGCGATAACGATTTTTTTGTTTTACTCAATTACGAGTTAAATTCGGGTTTACTGTTTCTATATAGCAGGTAATTCATTTTTTCATTATACTTCTTTGCAATGTTTCAGAGAGCCTGTGAAAGCAATATAGTCAGTCTCTCGGCAATCGCGGTCAAGTGCTTAGTAAATTTTAATGAAATCGCAAAGTTGCTTTTGCTCACCAATGCGTTTTTAGTTTTTATTCTCTTGTGCTCTTAGACATACTTACTGAAAAAGTTTTAGTTTTTTCGCTTGCACTCAATTAGTAACGGATGGACCTTATCGTGGTTTAAATTTGAACTTATTGAAGCTGAAAGAATGAATGAAAGCTTCATAATATAGACTATGGGTGATTAAAAGCATAACCGCTCAGTCTACAAACTACAGCAGTTATTGAAAGCACGGCATTGTTTATCAAAACTTTATTCTCTACTAGTCTACATAAAGCAATGTATAGTAAAAGTGTGTTCCAACCTAACTTTGCATAATGAATAGACCTGGTACAAAATTATAAAAGCAAGCACTACAAGCAAGGTCTCAAAATATAGGGCAGGCATATTATGCAGCCACAACTCTTGCAAATGATTAAGCGTTACAATCATATAATAATTCAAAAATTGACAAATTCTTCTCGCTAACTGAAACGCTTAAACCCACACAAGCATAACTTAACATTATGAATAATACACGCTACATTAACATATTATAAATGTCTAATCAGCTACTACAAATAACTCAAAAATGTATTGAAAGCTAAAAATTAATATACAACAAAGTGCTACGAAACTCAAAGTGATTATCATAATCAGGTGGGCAACCAAGAAGCGTAGCCAGAAGGGCCAATAACCTCCATTGGCCTCTCGACCAAAATGCAGAATATGGAAAATACCACTTTTTTAGCACTTCTAAAACTAATTTTTGCACTACAATGAACTCAAAAATCATTAAATACATCTCTTTGAAACATTTATTTAAGGGGTGGGAAGGGGAGTAATTTCTCAAAAATAAAATTTCTAAATTAGTTAAAGCTTTGAAAACGGCCGAAAAAAAGTATGCAATCAAATTTGATCGCTGGTTGAAAAATGCTGAACAATTGGTTCCATCAAAAACTATATAAGCTAAGCTCCAAAATAGGCGGGAAGGTGGGCGTCTAATCACTAATATAATTAATCACTTTTTTCAAATCTTGTTCAATTAGCTCTGCTCCCCCAATTATCTTTCTCTATTTATTATTGACTAAATAGATTACTCCTTAAGAGTTTTATTAAATTCTAGGATTTTATGAGTTACCAGCTTGTAAATACCATTAGCCCCCTCCCACACTCATTTAAGCAGTCAGTTTAATCACGTTTTTGCTTGTGTAATTTCTAGGCCACGTTTCAAAAGCATTAATTTTTATCAAAATAGGCCTGTTTTTGCAAAAAAATACAAAACTTTTGAGCGTCTGGGGATCCGCCCTCAGTATTCTGTGGCTTTGGCGGCTTCGCTCCCTGAACCCAAAACAATGTCCTATTACAGGTTTCTGAAAAGATATATCATGGAGGAAAAGCTTGAAATAAGCGGTAAAATTATTTTGCTTGGACAAATGGGCAACGTGCGCGGACAAATGTTTCAATTGGGCAGCGTGCTGAGCAAACTGGTGCAATTCACGCGTACACTTTGAGGCAGGCGCGTAGCCAGAAATTCGTAATGGGGGAGTCTGGGGGCGAAGCCCCCTGCTGCCGTAGGCACTTGGGTCTGGGAGCGGAGCCCCCAGAACTCAAAAATTTTGTTTTTTTGCAAAAATAACTTAGTTTTAGGGCTATTTTAATAAAAAATAAGGTTTTTAAAACGTGGCATAGAAATTGGCAGCGAAACATGACTCAACTGGTTGCATTAATGGACTATGTGGGAGGTGGCTAATGATTAGGGTGTACCAAAAAAACCCGACCTGCTCCGATTTTGCTATAACTTGGCAAAATGGTGCATTTAAGTGAGAAAACACCTGTGGTAAAAGTTTTTAAAAATCCAAGGTCATTTGACGCCCTAGAAGTGACGTCATAGTTTTGATGGGGAGCCGTGACCCCAAAATCTAATAAAATTGCCATATCTTGAAAACTACTTAAGCTAGAAACGTGGTTAATAGCTCATTGGATGCAGAATATAGGATTTTATACCTCACTTTAATACAACATATTGAGCTAAGATGAGTGGTTTGGGTGTAATTTCAAAAAACTAATATTTAGCATTAAGTTTACTTATCCCTAATATAGATATGAATATACCATGCCTGTTGTGTTCAGCAAGCTACAGTAGATGTTCATTACCTTGTAACTATGTCAATTTGTTGTGCCAAATAACAAAAGTTTGATTACATCGTTGTATTAGCCTATATCAAGAATCTATAATTTGTAAGTAACCTGCTTGATTCTAATTATTAGCTGTCAGCAGGAATTAGTAAGGTACTTTATTGGTAGGCAACCCATGTGTAACTAGCTAGTTTGCATCATGGCCTGCTGGCTACTAGTTGCATAGCTTGTGCAAAGACATCAATACAAACAATATACAATTAACCTATGTATGTTACTGTACTCAAGCCAAGTTTATTCATAATTTGCAAATCAATTTTTAGCATAGACTTAAGAAGAACATCATTGGTAGCCTATCTAAAGGTTTTTTTTGTTTTATGTCACACTCACAAGGTAATTTACACCTAGACCACTAATCTGATGCATGCTGTAATGTAGTGATACAGCATTTTCACTGAATGTTCCGTATGTTTTAAATTGTTTATACTGATATAATTCCAAGTCGAGACTAACTGAGAGTAACGGAGCATGATTAACACCGGAAAAAAAACAAAATTTTGGCTTTTTAAAGATCGGTTTTGGAAAATTTCCTTAGTTTTAGTAGGAAACCTCCTACAACTGAAAATGCTCTGTTACGATTTTATACCATTCAAAAGGATATGCAATAAAAAGCAAGCGGGAAGTCTAGTCAAAGAGAAGCAGCCTAGCAAACTGTTACAGAAATTGAAGCATGGTAAATTAAAGCCGGGTTACTTTGCCAATCCCTGATCCAGCAATGGACTTACTGCAAAGTTGCTTAAACTGGTAAATGAACAAAAGCAATTGCCACAAGATCACTTAAAAATCCAAAAAAAAAAGAAAAAAATTACATCAACAATTCAACAAAAGCAAAGATAATTTATGCAAAAATTGAAAGAAACTTTTTGGGCTCTATGTAAAGATATAAAAAATATTTGAGAACTGCTGCTCTAGAATCCACTAATTCAAAAAATAAAAACTTCAGGAAGACAGGCAATTTTTGTAAAATATGAAAATGCCAAGTAGACCTAGATATGTTGGGCTCGTGGACGTTAAGTTAAAGAGATATGGAACTAAGCTGGTAAAAATAAGGTTTTTCAACTCAAAGTACTATGGACAAAATCACTTCACTGGCATCTTTTCTTTTACTATTTTACGTAAAAAATTTGGTGCACAGCATTAGTTGTAGCAGATGCTTCTATTCATAACTTGGAACTGTGCAATCAATTCAAATCCATGAAACACACAGAAACAAAAACTTTAAAATTGTTTCCACCGTTGTACCTGAAATTTGCAAACTCCGCACAAGAAAAGTTGGAGCGTCACCTTTGGTATGTTTCTAAAAGGCATATAGTTTTTACACTATTTAGCAAAAAGCGTTCAGTGATGGAGAAAACAGAAATGTGGCAAAAACTAAAAATGCCAGATTTGACCTCTACCACAAATTTGAAAAATTTGATTGATGCGGACTCTCACACACTTTCAAAGCTTCTTCCGGCTGCTTCCAACTTTATTGATTTGCATCCAAAAACCTGGTCACAAAATTTTGATTTCGTAGTTGTCAAAGCAATGATCGAAAACCTACCTGCCATAAATGATGCAGCAGAGAGAGCATTGGCTCTTGTCATAAACATTCATTTTTCTCCTGCTGCTCCAAAACTGCATCGCACTAAAAAAGATCTGACAACTGTGCGCCATTCATGTCGCCACAAGTTAAAGAAGCACGTGCAACAGCAGCAACATGCGCATGAACAAAGGTTTAATTTTTGCCACGAACAGATCTTGAAAAGTTTTGACCCTTGAGAGGAGAATCGTTATATTATTTGGTACAAGAGACTAAAAAGTGATAAGATCACCCAAAACAAGTTCTTCTATCTTCGAAAGAAAAAAGCTAAAACAACCTAATTATACGGCATTTTGTACCATTGCTGTGCAGAATTACATGTAATTTGAGCGTAAAGTGAACTTCATGTACTGTAGTTAGTGAAATGCTACTTACTGTTCAATGTTCGTGTTTCATGTTACCATTTGTGCACGTAATATTGCAAAATATCAGTTTTTTGAAATTACACCCAAACCACTCATCTTAGCTCAATATGTTGTATTAAAGTGAGGTATAAAATCCTATATTCTGCATCCAATGAGCTATTAACCACGTTTTTAGCTTAAGTAGTTTTCAAGATATTGCAATTTTATTAGATTTTGGGGTCACGGCTCCCCATCAAAACTATGACGTCACTTCTAGGGCGTCAAATGACCTTGGATTTTTAAAAACTTTTACCACAGGTGTTTTCTCACCCAAATGCACCATTTTGCCAAGTTATAGCAAAATCGGAGCAGGTCGGGTTTTTTTGATACACACTATACTAATGATACCATTGTAGTTTTCTTGTTTACATGCTGGTAAATCAAAAAATTCTGTTATTCAATAAAACTCACACGGAGTAATCAATTTCGTTTTTATTTTATAAACAAAAATAATTGGGAGGGGGGCTAATGGAAAGATATTTGTGAGAAGTTATTGGTAATTAACTAACACTGAATAGCACCCCCTCCCTTATTCCTGAGTTTGTAATATATTTGTTGATAAAACCTATGTTTGGCATTTTTACATTACTGATCAAATTTGATTGCTTATTTTTGGGCATTTTTCAAAGTTTTCATTGATTTGTGAGTTTTATTTTTGACAAATTAGCCCCCCCCTGATTATATGTTTCAAAAAAATGCTTTAAATCACTTTTTAATCTATTCCAGCAAAAAAAACAGTCTCAGGAGAGCTAAAAACATGGTACTTTCCTTATTCTTCGTTTTGGTTGACAAGCCAATGGGGAGGGGCTATAGCCCCCCGCCCCCCTTGGCTACGCTACCGCTTTGAGACGCTTGGTGAATTTTCAGAAAAAAAAACAGCCATTTTAACGCCATTCGGATCAAATGTTGTACCCTTTTAGAGCCATTTGAAAGATAAATTGCTAAGATTTGAAAACCAGTTAAAGAATTAAATTGCTTAGCCCTCCAAGCCCCCCTCCTCCCTTACTCACTAATCAAGTACAAAACACGTTCAACCCTATTTTACACGGGGTATTTCACCAACGCATTTTACGCGGTAGACAAAAAAAAACCCTATCTAACACCTAAACCAAAAGTCATGGAAACGCAAAATTTGTCATGCGGGTTGATGCTCTCCAGAATTTTTCAGAAAAACTAGTTTTAAGTTGATGACGTCATGGACAAATTTTCAAAAAATGACTTGATTTTGCGATGACGTCATAGGCAGTTCAAATTTTACACACAACTTTGCTTTTAAACACTTAATTATAAAATGTCTAGGACAAAGTATTTACGTCACAAAAACGTCTTATGAAATCATTTTAGTTTAATTTCAGCCAAAAAATGCTTAGATTTCGGAAGGTGACTTCGGAAAACCTCAGAATTGGAAAACCTTTCGTTGTCTTACAACTTCAAAGTTTCAGGAAATTTAACTTCCAGTGCAGTTGTTTGAACTAAAATTTTGTTTTTTGAAGGGATTTATCACTTTTCACGAAAAAAACAAGAGTTGAGACAAAAACCCTCCATGCGTAAAATAGGCTTAAAATCTTGCATTTTTGGTTTAAATTTTCTAAGTGACTTGGCTAAATTGAGGGGACTGAAGCTGCTGAGTTCCCCCTTCTCCCACGTAAGGCACTGATCATAATATTTTGATACTTCAATTACAAAAAAAAACTTTATTGGAAAACTAGTTGAAAAACATAAATTCAGTTTTATTATAGTGCTAGTGTGTCACTTGCGCGATTTTGTTTGCAATAAGACATAATTTTTTGGTCAACACAAACATGGTCATCGGCAGTCTTCGATTGTTGCAACCTTTTTTAAGGGTATTGTGTTTTATGTGCGTTTGCGCCTTGTTTAAGAAGATTATAAATGATGCATAACATTTAGTGCAGTAAGAATAAAATCTAATCTAAAAATAATGATTTTTTCAGCAGTTTAGGTTTTAGAAATACAAAACTAAGAACAATAAAAAACAATAATTTTTTTTTTTTTTTCTTTGCTAATTTATGAATTTATACCATTTTCTACGACCTTGAATTAACATCTGTTCGTGACATTGCTAACACTTACCTGCCAGAGAATTAATTGAAAAATAATACTTGTGCGAACAAAATTAACTGAAAATTTCTTATACTGTTGAATGTTGATCATAAAGCTTGCGCAAACGTGCGATTATTTGTTGATTTTGAAATTTGAAAAACATTTTTTCAGGAAAAAAGCAATATACCAGTAAGATTTACTGCTTGCACTTAGTTGCGATTTTATTAGTTAGACACTAACTTCTGGAAATTTAACAAAAAGCAAACAAGCAAAGATGCTGATTATCATAGGTTAATTGTGAAACCTTGTTGCAACCAAATTATCGCCAGTGGAACACCACCAATCATTGTTGTAAAAGTCTTTTTAAAGTGGCATTAACCCTAATTCTACACGGGGTGGTGCATTTTTGCCCTCTTGTTTTATGATAAATCCCTTCAAGAAAGAGATTTATATTCCAAAACAACTTGACTTTGAGTTTAATGTTCAAACGTGTTTTGGACTTCACCTGTAAGTTGGAGTAGCTAAAGAGGCTGGCAATTTATTTCTTGCAGCAATTTTATTTCTTTATATGATTTTAAAAACCAGCAAAACTGAATCTTAAATGCATTAAAATACTATTTTTTTTAAATTACAAAAATTGCCCTGCCGCTTTGGGTTTTGCCCTCACGGCCTCCGGCGGCTGGGGGTTTTGCTCCCGGACCTCTTATTGTGGTATACGCTTACTTGATTCGCTTTGTTAGCGCGACGCCGCTTAAAATGAGTCGATTTTTTGAAGAAAAAAAACCTTTGGATTAAAGCCCTTCTTCCCCCTTTTTAGCAAATCCTGATTGCGCACCTGCAATCAAACAGCCATGAAGTGAAGAAGCGTAGAACCTATAATTCCAAAAGAAACCTTTCAAACTTACTGTACTTTGAGAGAAGAGAGTTGAGTCTCAAAAAGTGACAGAATGGAAGTAAAAATGAGGTATTCTCTTTACATACAGCTCAGTGGAAAATTTCTATAGTTGGTTAATCAGTGTACTGCATAGGAATGAGAATCATCAGGAAAGGGTACTGGTATGATGTGAAAGTGTCGGTGTTACAAAGGTTTAGCAGCAAAGAGAGAGCTGTCGTAAAGGTGATCAGTCACCCCTCTGAGAGAATGAAGGCGTACGTTGTTTTTACGATAGATTTGATGGCAGGACTTGGGTTCAACTGCATCTTAGTCACTGTTGATAAGGCGCTTAACAAAGTTTGGTGGCTTCAAACAAGCTGCAGGTTCAATACAAAACAAATTAAAAAAATCCACAGAAGATTAGATCGCTAGAAATTTCTAACCAAGTTCGGATTATCCCAATGCTCTGTAGTACTTATCGCAATAAACATTGAGCGAAATCTTTAATAGTTAACATCCGATACTGTCGTGTTACTGGAAAATAAATTACATTTATTATCCTGTGTATACGCAACAACAAGATTAAAAGCGAAACCCTATTTATTAACAATCTTAGCCAAAGATTTTATTTCATCTTTAAATTTTTATGAAACACAGTCTTAGTATGAGCAAAATTCAAAAATACACTAATTTAATAACTGGTGAAATTAATTTTGTGGTAGAAAACACATCCTTACTCAAGTTTAGCAAATTGAAACCAACTAAGGTTTGTCACCAACGCATTAATTACATCAAAGTAGAAAACCAAATTTTTGTTGCATAAAATAAGTAGTTTGTGCCTGTGAAACGGATATTTTAAGTACGGTATCGAACAAAATGTCAAGCTTTTTCCAAAAACACATTTATTGAGCTACATCACCTACCAACAACAAAAAAACATGTATCATGTTTAATTCACCTAATGTTTTGATATTAAATAAGGACAGTAAGTTAATAGATGGATATCCCTGTGCAATTTGCACAGAAACACTGCATAGTCGTTGATTAACACAGTGAAACAGTTTAAGCCAAAAGCAAAGTGAATCATTTTATTTTCCATCGGCAAATAATTTTCCTTCGTATGTTATAACTATAAGGCCCGCAAAAGTCAACAAAGTCAAAACTTTTGAGGGCTTTATTATAGCATCAAACATATGCCAACATTGGTTTCTGGTGCTCTGGATCCAATTTAGGTTAGATTTTATAGGTTAAAATGAAGTCAAAATTTTGAGTTAGGTCGAAATTTGTCAAAATTTTATGTGATCAAAAATTCTTATTCATAAGCAAACAAAAGGTTTTTTTCTTCATTTTTCTGGATATTAGAGAACCAATGAAACGTTATGAGCAATTATTTTATTCATGTTTGAATGAAGTTTTGCAACTCAAGCTTCTGCAAATAGTTGCAATATGCCTCATTAAAAAATTGCCTGGGTTAACTTCTTTATAAAAATAATTTAATGAGAACGCGAAACTCATTTTTTTTAAATTGAAAACAAATTAAGAATGCCAGCCTCGGCATGAATAAAATAACCAAGAACAATATATATCCAAATTCAAAAATCAAAAAGTCAATTTTTATTGTACAGTACTGCATATCACAACAAATTAACTAAATTTTTGAAATTTTAGGACCAATAAAAATTTAAAACAAATGAGGCCGAAAATTCGTGAAAATTTAAGAACAGCAAATTTCAATCCAAAATTCTCTAGTTATTAAAAAAAGTGTAATTGACAGGAAAATGTGTGCAGGCTCCTATAGGTTTTTGTCCTGCAGCGATTAAATACTTTAATCTCAAGACTGACTGATTGATATTTTTTTCTAAATGCTGTTGATGAAAAGTGAAGAAGGTTGCCTGCTTCAAACTTACGTGAATTGCGAATAACAAAACCTTTTTTCAATCAAAATTTGGAGCTCTTTAAGGCCAAAACGGTATAGGTCAAAATAAAGCCCAAATTTAGCTAAAATAAATCCAAAATTAAATTTTTTTAGGTTAAAATAAAAATGGCCCTTGTCATGACATTCAAGTTTTTGATCGAATTAAAACATTGAAGAGCAAACTGTACAACCCTTGATGACATAATACTGCAAGTATTTTTACTATTATTGGAGTCAGTACTGCGGTTATTGCAGGTTTGCGAAGCCTTTCGAGAAAAAAACAGAGATCAATAAATCTTAATTTGAATGCTCTTCATCTATTACAGGAATCTCTTATCATTTTATAATAAAGTGTGAACTAAAACTACACTTTATCAGTTTTAAGAGATTCATGTTAAACCAATAAAAATCATGATGCCGCCTGTTAGCTTCACAAAAAAAAAAAAATGCAGAAAAGAAAATTTTTAGCGCTCATAAATATTTCAATAAAGTCGGCTTATAATTGCGAAAGGAAAATTTTCTGCTTATGCTAAATTAGTTCCATCCAATAAATAAACTGAGGGAAATAAGTAAACATAGATCTTTGCGACATTCCTTTACCTCTGTGTAAAGCTTCCGAAATTACTGTAAAAGCAAATACAATAATTATTTGTTATGCGTATGGGGACTTTACTTTATCGGACTAAAGCAACTATAAGCATACATTTGCCCTGTGATTGTTTGTTTACTGGTTCCAACTTTACCTGTAATTGAAAAATTGGTTTTGTTATAGCAGCAAGAAACCATGAAAATTTAACCCAAAAAACCAAAATAAACTCAGAGCAATTGCTTACAAAAATTGAGAAGAATATTTAAGTTTGGTCGTTGATGGACCCACAAATTGCTTGTCTATCGCGTTGATGTTTAGGGAAGAATTATTACTTCTTGTCACGAAGCCAATTTTTAAGCTAATAACACATAGAGCTTGCTCACTAGATAAATTAAACGCAGATACAGTCAATGCTACAAATAGAAAAAATGTACAAAATGTTACAATTAAGTGGTAGTACATACAAAATGTGCTCTTTTTTTGGCTGAGCCAACATAGCACGAAGTAGGCCTAATTGTTTTACAGGGCACTTACACTCCTAACCCAGTATTGTGCAGGGTGTTTCAAAACTAGAACCTCTCTCCCTCTACAGCATAAACTAAACTAGAAAAAAACTAAAATGATGTAAATTTAAAACACATATTTATTGAATTTTTTTTTACCAAAGTATTAATACGAGTATTTTGTGGAGTATTTATTTACCTGAAGCCTTAGGTAGTATAACAGCAACAAATTGCAACAAAACCGGAGAATCAAATTTCGTTTCTCCAGGATTTCTTTCACAAATTGTCACATGTAATTGAGAATAACTTAGTAAACCACTGCAGCTTTCTGCACGCTCTACAAAAACTTTATTTAAGATAAATATCCATAATTTTACAAACATTAGGAGCATGTAACTGAAAATGCACCAACACCCCTAGCTCTACTTGATTTGGCAATCCATCTAACTTATTTTTTAGTCAATGTCGATATGGTTTTATTAAGGCCTGTTATTTCACTTATTTGATTCAAAGATAAAAGAAATTATGTAAAATAACTAATTTCAAACTTATGTGAACTTAAAAATAGACTACTCCGTTGAAGAAAATTTTACAAAATCTCCACATAATACATTTTCGAAACACCATATACCGGTAATTTGTATTGTATGGAGAAAGCATTAGAAATGCAAATTCAGCTGTTCATAATTTTTATGAATTAGAAACCATTCCAGCAATGTATCGACAAAATACAAATAAGCAGTTGTTTTTGTTTGAAATACAAGAACCGTTTAGAGAACGTTGATGTTTATATCTCTCATGGAGAATCAATTCCGAAGAGAATATCGTCCTACCGACTATTTGGGATTTAGTTTCAACACAGCATTTCTTATTGTACAGTTATGGCACAAAATCCGTCAAAGCTAACATTTGATAAATTGAACAGTTTTCGTAAATTGAGTTGCTAAATTGTAGAAGTTGATTTTGGCCTGAAGTTATCTTTGTTTCGGCCTGAGGCCATTTTAATTTTCCAAATTTTTGCGTACTTCCAATTCAAACTCGATAACTTTTCCAAACAAAAGTTTTACTGTCATTTTGCCGTGTTTGTACTCTTGCAGTTTGAGTGAAGAATCCAAAATTTCAGGTTCAGCTTTCCCTTTCACTTTACTGACATATACAGCTTTAGTAGCCTCTTCACCGACTTTGGTGGCCAATGTTGCTACAAAGTTAGGTATTGCATTGTCGGCAGAATCAGTCTCATCTACACCAGTTAATGCATTAGCAGCGACGTCGGCTGCTGCGCGGATTTGGTTAGTAGGAAATATTCTGGTACGGACAATCAATGCTCCCAAAGCTACGAATAAACGCAGTGAGGTTCGCACAATTTTTAATTTGTTTAAATAATCCTGAATATCGGCGTCCACTTTTGCAGTAAGCTTATTAGTATCCGCAAAAAACCACCCTTCGCTTTGTTCAATTACATTTTCCAGTTGCTCGGTTTGTTCCACTTTTAGACGAATGCTGTCTTTCATTTCTTGTAGTAGAGAATCGCGTTTCTTTTTTGCTTGATTTTGAAAGTTTTGAGCTTTCTCCAAATGAGCCTTTGCGCTGCTTTTTTGCCATGTGCTGTAAGCCAAGATTGCTTCTTTGTACGCCTTTTCCACTTGCACGCATGTTTTCAGATTTCTTATAACTTGAGAAAGGACACGATCTAGTTCCTCTTCCCATTCATCTATTACTCGTGGCGGGTAAAACTCTCCAGCTACTTTTCGGAGTTTTGTTCTCGCTGGTGATTTCAATTCTTTCAAATATGCTGCCATGGTTTTAGTATCTTTGCTTTTCCATTCATTTTGATTCTGTAATAATTTTTCGACAAAATCTTTGACGCAATTTTTTACGTGTCTGCTCATTTTTACTCGGAAATCCTTCGTAAGAAATGAATCGCGATCAGTCACATCAAGATGAGCTCCCAGTTGAGAAACGTAATCTTCAATAGCTTCGCAAAGCTCCCCACATTTGCAAAACGGCTCTTGAATTTTCTTGATTTTGAATTTGTTTTTGTTTTTAATTGTCCGAAAGAATATGAAACTTTCGCGTCGGAAATCTTCGCTTAACTCTGCAACGCTGCAATTTTTTTGCCCGACTTTATTTCCAGGATGTGGTAAAAGACAACAAGGTATGTTTTTACCGAAAGCATACTTCAGGAATTCCTGCATTGTTTGGTGCTCTTGTGCTCTGTTTGGGGAATCTTCTTGAATTAAAGCCTCAAAATATCTTTTTCCTCCATCCGTTCCATACGCAAAATCCTGATGGCCGCCATTATCATCGCTGCCATCATCGCATCCAACGTGAATCCAATCGCGAACTACAAACATAAGAGATTCTTTCTGCATGGTAAAGAGCCCATCGCCGCCTCTCAGATTTTTAGCAAACTTGTAGATCAATTGCAAATGTGTTGTTTTGATTGATTTGTCCACATTAAAAAATACATAGGAACTTAATAGAAAACTGAAAGTTCCGAGAAAATTTTGATTCCGTTCCGTTGCATCGTGGTCAAAACTTCCCTGAGTGTCCATCAAAAATAAAGCGGTCTTCTTGCCATTCTTAGAACCGATAATGGGTTTTTTCAAAATGTTAATTCCTCTTGTACAAGATTTTGCTGAATTTCTCCAACTAAATATCTTCTGTACTCTTTCCTCATTACTTGACCATTGCTCGAAGCCATTACCTTGTCCGATAACCTTGTGCAAAAATTGCCAAAGCAGACTGAACAGAAAAGACTTTCCACTGCGTGTTGGACCGGCTATGGTGTATATCGCAACATAGTGATCGCTATAGTCAGGATTTCCCAGAACCGCTTTTACAGCATCCAAATCAACCACAAGCATTTCTTCTCCGTTAGCACTCGTTTTCGTTTTTGTGAGTTGAACGAATTCATTATCAACGCAACTTAAAATATTTGAATTCATTTTTTCAATTTGAAAAAAGTCGGCTTTGTTTGGTAAGAAGGCTTCATAAATTGATTCTATGCTAGACTTAAAGTGCTAGATTTAAATTGTTCCTGCACAAGTAAAAAAATTACACTGTATATTGCGTATATAGCACAGTACCATAGACGTAGCCAAAATTTTCGATTAGGAGAAGGGATTCAGGCGCGAACCAGGTTTTGCTAAGAGAAGGCTTGAACCAAACATTAACATCTTTTGTTCGAAAAATTTTTGCGCCGTACTAAAAAATTGGTGCATCTCAATCTTATCACAGACAGAGCCTTCGGCTGCCACGGGCCGTAGGCCTTTAAGGCGAAGCCTTAGCCACAGGGCAATTTAGTAAAATTTTTGTAAAAAATAGCCATTTTAACGCCATTTAAATCACATTTAACACATTTTTATAGCTGTAGTATTTGATAGAACTTACTGTAATTGCAAAGATTTTGAAGCCATATGGGGGCTAAAAGGGCTTCAGCCCCCCACTTTAACCAAGTCACTTGGAAAATTAAACCCAAAAATCAAAGCGTTTAAACCTGTTTTGAACTTGAACTGTATTAATAAGTAAAGGCACGGTTGAAGGAAAACGGGGTTGCGCAATTCGCGCCATCGGTCAGTACTCCATGAAGAAATCTACCGGTTTTAAACTAGATTTGTTGATTTGTTTGCTGTGAATAAAAATACAAAATATATTCGTATTTATCATTGGTGTATCAACGTCTGTAGCTCTGCCTGGTTGAATCACAATTTTATCCAACCATCATCTGATTCAGTGGCGTCGCTGAGAAAAGAGGCGGCCCGCCCCGGGTGTCACCATTTTAAGATGAGAAACCATAATCCGGCCGAAAACTCCATTTATTTTAGGTGAACATTTTTTTTTGCTAGTCTCCATCCGCATTTGGACATAATTTTGACCACCTAGTAGGTCACGTCTACGGAAGCGTCACATGATAAAGGGTGATACTTCAAAGACCCGCTCCGGGTGTCACCACAAAACCCGGCTCAGGGAGCCACTATTCTTAACAATGCCACTGTTTCGATTAGCTCCAAATAAAGCATTTGCATTTACAATGGTAACAATTGTGCTTAACAATAGAGATCATTAATATAACAAAAGGGAAGTACAGCTTTTTAACTGCAAAACTACAGTTTTACTAATAAATAATTCACGAAAATTAAGTCTTCTTAATAGTTTAATTCTATTGCTTAGTTATTATATTTTCTGAGCGAAATTAAAACATTTTTGATGAAAGTTTATTTTCGTTAAATACTTCTTTTTTTATGACTTATAAAATCTTGTGGCTACATCAAAAAACAAAATCATCTCTCAAGCAAAAAAAACATTGTCATAATCATGTATAGTTTTGTATTAACCTTTATTAGGCTCTAACTAACATAATAAACAAATAACCTGCAAATCAAATAAATAAACACTGCTAAACAAACACGCTCAAAATAAACTTGTCTCGAACTCTACAGCACTAAGCTATTGTTATTCAACTGGATGTCAAACGTTCAATCACATGAACAACATGCAAAGAAAGCAGCGAAGCGTATCAACGCAGATGCATGCTGATTGCGCTGCTCGAACAAGCTGCAACAATGATTGCGAAATAGTATGCAAATTACCACACAATAGAGATCATTAATATAACAAAAGGGAAGTACAGCTTTTTAACTGCAAAACTACAGTTTTACTAATAAATAATTCACGAAAATTAAGTCTTCTTAATAGTTTAATTCTATTGCTTAGTTATTATATTTTCTGAGCGAAATTAAAACATTTTTGATGAAAGTTTATTTTCGTTAAATACTTCTTTTTTTATTACTTATAAAATCTTGTGGCTACATCAAAAAACAAAATCATCTCTCAAGCAAAAAAAACATTGTTCTGAAGGAAGTCTTTTCGACTGTTGCCTGCTTAATACATTAATTTACCTTTATCAATTTGCCATAGAAATAGCTTTTAAAGGTTTGCTTAATTTTTAATGCTCCGATCTTGAGAATACACGTAATCAGAACCCTTGCATATCCTCAGTAGTCTACAATATGGAAGATTATTGGCAGAAATTAAAATCAAAAATTTGCATTATTGCGTTATTTGCACAGCCCCCATTTACTGCCTATACAAAAATGACCAAAACTTCAAGAAACTTGAGCAACCTTTAAACACCAAAATATAGCAATAATGTTTCACAAGAAAATGGTGTTACAGAAATAAGAAACACTTGGCAAGGTCTGCGATAAAAATTTTCCAAAAAAATTGCCAAAAATTTTTCCAAAAA
This sequence comes from Trididemnum nubilum, assembly GCA_963965965.1. Classification (NCBI taxonomy): domain Eukaryota; kingdom Metazoa; phylum Chordata; class Ascidiacea; order Aplousobranchia; family Didemnidae; genus Trididemnum; species Trididemnum nubilum. The sequence continues at coordinate 6,679,032 of OZ014469.1, forward strand.
AAAATTTTTATCCTACAAAAAGACCACTCCAATATACATTAAAAAAAGCAGTACTCGCACTATCGCAAAAAAATAGTTTGTTGAAAACGTTGGCTAAGTAAATCTAACACTCAAAGTGTGAACTTTAGTTGTGGGGCTGACGTGCAGTATACAGTAGCACCCAATCTATCTTTCACACTTCTATCTCAGATTTCTGTGGTAATAACAAATGTAAACTTGGTTTATTTTCATAAGTATCACTTTGGCAATTCTGTAGTTTGAAGTTCAATTAAAGGGTTATTATCCCCGTGATCCCCCCTCCTCTTTGGCTACGTTGTTTCATTGTACAAGTTATTGGTAAAAATTATTAGCTTTATTGATTTCAAGATCATCAAAAGCGTCCTATTTAAGCAACATCTACTTAGATTTCTGAGTCTATGCTTTGTTGTTTTTTTTAGCAATCAGCACTGTTTTAAAAAGCTCAGATAATATTAGCTGCATTGATTTATCAGGATACTGCATGACAGCTTATTAAATAGTTTCACGAGTCAAATTAAGACAAAATTTGAGTAAAATTGCAACCCACGTAAAATAGTTACCGAATTTTTCTTACATAAGGCGCACCAAACTAAATATTAACTTGAAAAGTTCTTTATAACTCTAATAAAGCTCTAAATGAAGTCGTGAAGGGAGAGTAAAACCTCGTCCGTATTTCAAGCTCACCTGAATGTACCGGCGCACCTTCAATTTTTAGACATTTTAAGTATTTTAGGTGCGCCCTATGATTCGAAAAGTAAATATACATAAACAATATTCTCATCCAATTTTTTGAAATTGACAGCAATTGATAAATGATTGATCTAAAATGATTTATGATAAATTTTTTATTGCATGTGTAACACAATACTCGTCTCATTGTAAAAACTAAAATTTTGTAACTCCACAGGCTGTTTCACCAGTTTTTGAGATTGCTTTGAATAAGGCAATCCTGATGATTCGGAAAGCGGTGGGAGCATTTATTAATTTCTGCTTAGTGACGTGCTCTGTATTATGATTATGCTTTAGCACTTGCCATCCAACTGCCCTTTTTGAATCAGTTGAATTCTCCGCAGACCTGTAGCTGTAATAAAGACTTGGCCAGTTTTTTGAAAGCTTTTACCTTCTAATTTTTTCTGCAATTTTGTTTTGGTTTTTATTTCTTGCAAATAAAAAGCAGAAAAATAGCAATATCAGAACAATGTACTTGTACAACCAAATTAATATTAAGCTATGCAGGAAACTACAGTATACAGTTTCACGAACACATCTAAAACAACTAGTCTGCAGCGAAGCCGAGACGAGGATCGTTTTACGACGACTCTGATTGCATGATCTCGGTTTAATTCGCACCCTGGTCACGATTTTGCGTCTTTTGATACGACGCTTTACAATGATTGCTTCTGCTTGGTAGCTTTGAACCAGCAGCAATTTTACATGGTAAAAAGTCGAAAGTCTACCGGTAAACGTGGTTACAGTTAACTCCTAAGCGAGTGAGAACGATTCGACCAAAATAAAAGCGCAACCATCGTTTTCTGGTAAGTGGAGAAAAAATGGATCAGTAAATCTATAATAAACAGCCTTGGCCCCTAAGACTACTACCCAATTATAGTCCTAATCAACTATAACTAAAATCGTCTAAAATGACAGCACTGGCTAAAATTTTAATAAGGCTTACAAACTACCACGGCATGCAACATAAAAAAATTAAAAGGACATTCAAGTCAAGCTTTTATTGTTGACCAAAATATTTGGAAAAGTAGAAATTGCATTCTCACGAAATTTAAATTTTCTCCTTTAGGCCGGTTTCAAGATATTTTTCACTTACTTCACTGATGCAATTTTGCCAAAATTGTGACAAAAGATCAGCTTGTGGAAGGTCGGATTGAATTTACTTTAAAAGCAGCTAATTTGCAATTTTGACCCTTTACTGTGTATTGACAACAACACTGCTGAAAACACTTATTGAAAGTTACAAACATGCTGTGACTTCTTGAAATTTTGTTTGTAGTAAGAAAAAAGAGCCTTTCTAAAAGAAAATCTAAAGTATCGTATCTCGGAAACAGGTCTTAGAAACTTCAAATTTGGTGAAGTTAATCTTCAGATCTGTCAAAATTTTTTGAGAGAAAACCGATCAAAAGTTTTTTCGACTTAAATGCCCTTTAAAGTAGTATTCAACACTTCTAAATTATAACACCACAAAAATTTAATATTCGTGAAACAAATTGTAATATGAGAATGGACAAAGCAGCAAAACAGATCAATAAAATGTGTTTTTAAATTGTAATTAAAGAATCAGGCATTTTTAAATTCCAAATAGTTTTGAACAACTGGTGTATGGGTTTTAAGGTGTTGCCAAGATTTCGCCAGCCGGTAGCTGATTGCAAGACTGGTCATTGTACTAAGTTGTTAACAAAGTAACAAATGACAAGCTTTAGACTGTTACCGAGTCTTTAATGACCAAAAGCCTAAAACGAATGGTTTCGAAAACTGCGTTTCTGTATATCCGTCATCAGTACACAGCTAGAAGTAAAAAGGCAGAGATTTATTGTTATATAAAAAAAGCCCTGATAAAAATTTTTAGTAGCAGAACGAAACAAAGATCAGGAATAAACGTAAGGGTAAAAGTGGTCCTTTAGTTTAAATAAACTCCGTTAAAAGGTGTAGGAAATTGGATGCAATTTTGTGTATAGTATCTGGTATATCAATAAAAAAATATTTATTAAATTATAGCGCAAATTAATTTTAAGTCGTTAGTATTCTTTAATCAATGGCAGTTTACACGAACGTTCAAAAACGCAACTTCCTGCCTTAGAGTCTAATTAACTGTTATCTTCTTTAACCTAATCCATATAAAGTTATCAACATTTCACTGTTTATCTTTAACCTAGGTCTGTCAAGAAAGTGATGAGACATGTTTCATAACTCCTAATGCGGCAACACTTCAGGATTAAATGCCTAAGTTGAAACATGAAAAGATGAAATGCCTAAGATGAAACCTCAATCATAAAATGTCTAAGTTAAAGTTTCGCTGTTGCAAAAATTCCAATGACGTTGTTTAACTTAAATGTGGGTCAAAGAATGTTCAAATTTCAAAAACTTACTTAAAAAATCTCAAAATTAAGAAACTTTTCCTCACCTTAGAAAATTCAAATTTACAGGAGTTATTCGTTGTGCATAATAAAGTGATGTACTTGTATGTATAATCAAGTTGAGTTAAATTAAAAAGTTTTTTTAAGGGGTTAATTACAAAAAAAGCAAGAAAGGTAGCATTTTTCCGCCTCCCGTATAAAACAGGGCTAGTGCTTAAGGCTGAGCTAATGGTTCTATAATACTTGTAAAAGGTTGTCAATAATTTTTAAGATGCAAATCCGACGACTTACTAGACAAATCCAATTGCCTAAAATTAATTAAGCAATAAGCAGCACTAAGAAAAAGTAAAAAGTTTAAAGCTCAGTCTGTGCAGTTGAAAGACCGTGGGTTGAAGACAAGACAAATTTATTTCATCGCTCAAAATTAATTAGCATTCGTTCAAAAAGGCGACGGGAAGTTGCGAAAGACCTTATGGTCATCGAGTCAAGCAACCACCCTTTTGTCAGAGAGGCAATTTAAATGCCAGTATCATGGTTGATTTTCATTAAATGTTTGATTTTCTTAAATGAAGAGGAAAAAGTGGATAAAATGGATGCAATGGATCTGTATGGACGCAAAAAAAAAAAAAAAATTGGAAATTGCCGGGATTTTGTTTAAAAATTGTCACTGAAATTGTTAGGTTGGTATATGTGAACTTGATTCCTGATCAAATTTCGACCTGCCATAGACTTGCCGCGAAACCCTATTTCACTTTACACGTACACCCATAGGCATAGCCAGGGGGCCCGCCTCCCCCAATTGAAATACCACCAATGATATAAAATTATGATAACATAGCCTAGCGATGTTTAGTTACAGTTATGGACGACGAGAGGGGATCCTGACTAACATCCACGGGGCCCTAAGTAATAACCAGAGGGCCCTTAACCGACAACCAGGGGGCCCTGGGGCCCCTAACTAACGACCAGGGGGGCCCTTAATCAACAACCAGGGAGCCCTGGGGCCCCTAAGTGAAAAACGAGGGCCCCGGGGCCTCTAACTGACAAACAAAGGGCACCTAATTGACAACCAGGAAGCTCTTGGGGTCCCTAACAAACAACCAGGGGGCCCCCAGGGCCCCTAACTGAGGACCAGGGGCCCCTAACGGACAACCAGGGGCCCCGGGGCCCCTAACTAACGACTAGGGGGCCCAGGGCCCGTAACTAACAACCAGGGGGCCCCTAACTAACAACCAAAGGACTCTAGGACCCCTAACTAACGACCAAAGGACTCTGGGTCCCCTAACCGACAACCAAAGAGCCCTGGAGCCCCTAACTGACAAACGGGTGCCCCGGGGCTTCTAAGTAACAAACAGGAGGCCCTGGGGCCTCTAAAGGACGACCAGGGATCCCCAGGACCCCTAACTAACAACCAGGGGGACCGGGGCCCGTAAGTGACAACCAGAAAGCCATGGGGCCCCTAACTGATGACCAAGGGTCCTGGGCCAGGAGCCCTGCAATTCAAACTTTTAATAATACATACGCAAAACCTGTGAAAAATCGAAAACTTTTGTGCTAAAAGTTGCAATCCCAGGCCCTCGTTTCACGTTATTATGAACTTAATGCTATAACACAGGCGGTAATGCAAACCCCCTACTGAAATACTACCAATGATACATATATAATGAGAGCATAGCCAGTATGTTGTCCTTGTCCGGAATTGCAGATTCTTTAATTTAGAATATACGCGTGCAAAAGCAAGTAATAATAATAACGACCACCTGTCCACGTCATAATAATGTCATGCAATTCCTGGAGGTTTCAAAAAACTGTCAAGTGACTTGACTCGAATCTTCCACGTTTTGGAAAATGTTGTTTTAATGTTGCTTTAAATGTTTTTTTTATGAAAGAACTTAAGGGCGCGATCTTATCTCAAAATCATAGGCGTAGCCAGGGAGTGGCCCAGGGGGTTCGGGACCCCTCAATTGAAATGCCATCAATGACAAAAATTTGTCAAAAAAAAAACTTGCTTTTTCATTTTCAGTTTCTTTTAGCATCTTTGCGTACAACAGTACACGCGTACAACAGTAATTAACAATAAATAATATTGCCGACCAGGAGGCCCGGCGTACCTCCTTAATTCAATTTTTCCAACCAATTTAAACGTATAACCAGGGTGAAATCTAGGATTTTTGTCCGAAAGTTGCTATCTCAGGCCCCGAAACCCGACATAAGGGCGCAGGGACAAAAGAGCGTAAGGACAAAAGAGCTCCGGGGCATATAAGCGCAGAGACGGAAATCTGTAATCTGCGCTAGCATTTTTGTGCTTTGGAAAATATTACGTAATCAAAAAACCGAACTTGATTAATGAGTATTTTATTTTGCGCCCTTATGTCCTGCGCCCTTTTGTCTGGGCCCTTATGTCGTAGTTCGCGCAGGCCCTCATCGTAACTTTTTATGAACGTAATGCAATAACCAGCGCCGTATTTGCCATATGGCTAAGTGCCTGGGCCCAGCCCTCAGATGGTAGAACTTCTTTCGGTTTTTACTTATGTTTGCCAGGAAGATGTTGCAAAAATTCTCTAAGTGCCAGGAGCCCCGCGCAATGTAAATCCGGCCCGGGAATAACATGTTTAGTAAGCGTAACTATCTATTGTATCAACGATTCACCTCGCCAGTTTTTACGCACGGAATACTTTCAAAAAAATAGATAGGGAAAATGCTCATTGAACAAATCATTGAAATTGAATTGAGGGGTCCCGGGCCCATTAGCCGTACATGTACTCCTGTAACTGGTTAACTTCATGACAAAACAAAAACTTCTAAGGAAAATCTTCGAGTGGATGATTGTTTACTGCTAAAATATTGCCGGAGGCAATCTACCTTACTTCCCCTACATGGACCAATCACCCACAATTAAAATTTTACACTATAATGCAAGATTTTAAACGTGTTTTGGAATTTAATTGCAAGTAAAAGGAGGATTGAACAATCAAATTTTTTCTATTGGTTTTCAAATGTTAAAAATCTAGTTCTTTCAAATGGCTGTGAACACGTGCAAAATGTGATACAATGGGATTAAAATAGCTTTTTTTCCCGAAAACTTACAAAAATCGCCCAGCGGCTGGGTCTTTGCCCCTAGACCCCCATAGCCACCGGCGGCTAGGGGCTAGCCCCGAAACCCCCGTCTGTGGTACGTTTGAGTACACTAGCTTACTCAACACGTCTCCTAAGTTAGACATTTGCATTTTCTAACGATTAGTTTTCGCCCTCTCCCTTTACCAAAATCCTGGTTAAGTGCCCATAGACTACAGTTTCAATCTTCAATTCTACGATATCTTTGCCCTACAAAAGTTCCTTTTTTGAAAATTTCTGATGACGTCATTGCATGTGATTCGTGGTTTGGCCCCCCCCCCCAATCAAAAATCCTGGCTACGCCTAAGCGTGCACTCATTAATAATAATCTAATTCGTAAGCTGCAATATTTGGAAGAAAATCTATTGCAACCGACAGTTTCGTCGCAAAAACGGACTTAACGAAATTTTGTTTGAATGGGGCCCAAAATCTTATACGTTAATATAAAACCTTTATGCTTGTACCCGCAAACGGTTCTTCTGAAAAACAAAACAGAAGTCTAAAGCTAAAATGCTTTTGAATTCAATTGGGCTGTGAATACGGTTGATGTTTTATGGACTACTGCTGCTGCATCTCAATATTAGGTCGTTACCTAAGAATTGTAAAAGTTTTGTCATGTTTTTATCTTCCATAGCTATTGCCTCACGTCATTGCCTCACCTCACGTCATTGCATTGACTGAAACAAAAATTAGAGATAAATCTACAGTAAAAATTAACTGTTAAGACCTCGCGCTCTCTTCGTTGCCATTGACGCGCGGCTGCTTTCTCTAATAATACCTCTGCTTACTCTACTTTATCTGTTTTTTGTTTATTTGGTGGCGTCAAATAAACAAACTTGAACTTGAAACTTATTAATACACCTGGTTTTACTTTATTTCATGTTAATTCTAACTCAAGTGCTGGTGATGTTGACGTATATGAATCTGGATTAGGTTGGAAATTACTTGTCTTGGCACTAAAACTAATTATGTCCTTGGGGTGGTGTATCGTCATCCAAATACTACTGCAAACCAATTTGCGATTTCTTAAACTATCTTTTCACTGAGTTAAATATAACATAAGTAATATGTAACGTCACTTATGTTTTCTTGTTTATACCTGGTTTCGAACACTCGCTCTACTGCGTTGAGCTTTTCGTGTATATTTGGCTGCTAAGGATTTCCAATGATGTAATGCTACACAACGCACGTGATGTCACCGATTAAGCGTTTTACCGCGCCTTTTCTACTGTATGCAAATTATCTATTGCGCAACTTTTTGAAACTGTTTTCTTGAATTTTTGCGCTATAACTCCTTTGTTCTGGGTCAGTCAAATTTGGTTGTAGTCGAGGAAGGACGTAAAATTTTTACACTCAGAATTACCAAGAATCTTTAAATTTGAAATTATTAAGTATCGGATTGTTTCAGAAATTTAGCAAGCTTCGGAGTTATCAGAATTGCAGTCCTTCCTCGAGGTCTTAAGCTTGTCCTGGGTGGGTCCCATCTTATTTATATTTGGACCGTTTGTCCCCTGAGCTGTTGCTCAAGTTTGAGAATAATTGTTTTACTGGACTATTGTCCTCTCATCAAGTGTTTCCGTACCGTTTCCCGGGGGCCCACTTCAGAGATTGCGTTCTTTGAAGACTTCGATTGGAGTTAAAGCTTACTGTCTGCCTGAAGACGAAACCATCGAAAACGTTGACAATATAAGAAGATAAGTTAACGCGTGTAGAGGCGTCAGACACGGCAGACAGAAGAGATTTCGCGTCGTCTACAAATATTTTATTCTTCGAGCTTTGAAGGTAACTCGTACTTCCAATACGGCTTTGTTCCGTAGCATTATAATAAACCGTACCTAAAATATGAAACGATATTCTATTTAATTTTTTTTTTAATTTATAAAACTATTTTTAAAGCGTGTAATAAAGAAATACAAAGACAATTAAACATAATGTTGATATCGTTTGTTGGTCGTATTACTATTACACTATTTATGTGCTGTATGTTAATTTTATGAATGGTTATCTTATTTTGCCTTGGCTTTCCGTCATTCGTAAATACAACCCGAAGACACTTGAGCTCCTCTATCTGCTCCAGTGTGCTCGATTTACTAACAACGAGTCTAATCAGGGTTTCTTGAAAGATGAAGTACATCGATTTTGGCCGTGCTTATTTCATTCCGACAGTGTCTTATGCATCTGGAAAGCTATTTTTAATGCGCGCTGGAGGCCAGATTTTGTGGAAGAAAGCAAAACCAAGTCATCAGCAAATAGCAGACGACTGATTTTGCAATTTGTAATCGTGGCACACTTATCATGTTGGCTGCATTTGTCAATCCAATTTATGTAAGGAAAAGGACAGGTGACAAAACGCATCCTTACTGTAGTCCAACGCCCATATTGAACGGCTTTGATTGCTTGTCATTTACCCGAACAAAAGCCTTCGGTCGGCATTAGAACGACTTAATGGCGCCTAACAACTGGCCATCATTGCCATACTCCAGCAAAGCCTGTTAAAGGTCATATATGCTTTTGCAAGATCGACAAAGTATGCAAAGAGATCTTTGCTATACTCCCAAGATTTCTCGAAGATTTTCTTCGAAGTAAAGATCTGGTTCGTATTTCTACGATCCGGACGAAAGCTGCACTGGCCATTCTCCAGTTTTGATTTGACTATTTCTCTGCATTTCCTTTCAAGGCATTTGGTTACCGGAATTGGCAAGGTTAGTGCAAGAATGCGAGCTTTGCACTATTTGGTTATCATGAAACGAAAATTTTTGAAACAGTTTTTTTCTCCATTCTCATCTATGGTCATGAATCTTGGGTAATGACTGAAAGAGTGCGATCACAAGCGCCAGCGCCCAAAATGAGGTTTTTACGAAGAATCGAAGGAGTAACACTATTTAACAAGATGCGTAGCTCGGAGATTCAAAAATATCTAAATATCGAGCCGTTATTTTTCCGAATTGAAAGATCTCAGCTTAGATGGTTTGGCCATATAAGCAAAATGATTCGAAAAAAACTCCGCAAACAAGCTTTATTTGCCAAAGCAAATGGGAAATGACCAGTTGGACGATCTAGAACTAGATGGACCGATTACAATGTGGATCTTTGGTGGAATTGCTTGGGATTTCACCTCTCTTTGAGGCCCTGCTGTAAAGTCCAACATGTCACTATTTGTTTGATGTGGATTTTTACCTTTTCATATTTGTAAAACAATGCATGTCTACGCACTTGATGTCGCTGTCGAGTTGTTTACGATTGCATCAATGTTTTTGGTATCTGTCCTTTTGATAGTAGACAGTTAATCTGAGTAGCTTATTAGTTTCTTATACTTTGAGTAGTGACATACGTTAGAATTATTTTGTCAGGTTAATTTTTAGAGAGCATAGTTTACCTTGCCTTTGGTGCTGTATGTAGCCTACAGCAACGATTTCTAGGTATATGCCTTACCACGTGAATATTTCGATAAGGTTATCAGGTAGGCAATCTTTCCTTAAATCTGTCATTTTAATCTGTTAATTCAATTTACGTACTTGCTGTAAACTTAGTCTATTTGAATAAGTCTATTTTGAATGAGAGTTCTTATATGCCCTGCCTGAGATAAATTCTGAAGATGTCAAATTATCAAGTTTGCCTACCTTTTATATGAATTCTGTTGTTTGCCTGTCTGTGTGTGGAACTACCACATACTACAACATTGACTGTTTGCTGTTAACTTGCCTGCTTTGCTACATAATTCGCGATTTGATCCATTTGAATAGACTGATTAAAATTTCTGAATTTAAGTTTCTCTGCGTGGTAACTGAATCAGTGAATAGAATCTACACCTGCTTTTAAGAAAATATATTTGATGCGAAATTTGATCATAAATAAAAATGCCTATAGAAATGTTTTTTTTCGGACAGACCTCATACAGTAAGAATTGCATGTAAGTCTCATTGCAAGCGTTTATTGTCACTTTTACCAACCTTTTGCAATTACAACGACGTACATTGCGCAAAATTGTTATTCTAAGGCAGGTGAAGCACCAGCTTAAATTGCAATCAAAAGATAAAGACACGTTGAAAACATACTAACTATCTTTACCAAATTTGGCTTTGTGCGCTTATAGTGTTTGAGATATTTTAACGTTAATAAAAACATCCTTTGCGGTGTTGCTAGTAATGTTAAAAACTAATTTTCTATGAAGCGGGGTCCCAGCAAGTTTCCTTGAGTTTTCAATATTTGTAACATTGACTCTTTGCTGAAATTTGACGAGCGCTTCCAAATCATTTGTGAAAGCTACCTCATATAGTTACTTCTACAAAGATTTAAAATTTTGGGTAGAAACACTGCAAGAAATATTTGTTTATTTTGATAGGCAGGGGTCCCGAAACCCGGGGGGATATATCCCCCCTAATAACTTGACTGCATCTTTCCCAATAATTTGACTATGGTCTGCGTCTGAGCGCTTGATGATCTTTGGCCTTTTTTTTTTGGTCTTCACTTATTTTCGAAGACTAAAACCCTTTAATTTTTGGTGAACACCTTTCTTTTTTATTTTGGTCTTCACTTGATTTGCACACGCGGAAACAAGAGTTGTCGAGCTTCATCCCCCCAATGTTGAAAATAGGTTAAAATTGGGGTAAAATTGCAAATTATCCCATCCTATGCTCAACAAAAATTGGCATCACTGTTGATAGGTCATAGAAAACTACACAAAATTACTCAAGAATCATAGGCTCTTCAACCCTGCCATTCCTAGGTTAAATTTTTTGACGCCAAAAAAATAATTAACCACTCTATGTTTTACACCATATACCTGTCATGATAGCTTACCCACAAACCAGAGTTGTTAACACAAGCCCGAAACCGAAAATGTAAGTCCAGGCCGAAAGCGGAAACTTGGTTTAAAACCAAACTAGGGCCAAAAAAGGTCGAAAGTTTAATAAGGTTTTAAAAAAGTACACAGATATTGCTTTTTTCCTTTATAATTTAAGTCAACTGTGACTATGTACAACAACTAAATTGGTAGACTGTGACGCAACAATATTGTAACTAATACTTACATTGATAGTTAAATGAGTCTTTATTTAGTGTTGTAAGATTATTTTGATTAGGTAAAATTATTTTGATTATGTAAAGTTACTTTGATTACACAAGGCACGTTCCAAATTTAAATTATGCATGAAATTTTGTCAATCTTAACTCTATTTTACACAAGGGCTTTTGCGCTTTTGCCCCCAGTTGTTTTTTTTTTGTGATAAATCTTTTCTGAAGCAAGTTTTTTTATTAAACCGGCTTGACTTTAAGTCGAAATGCATTACAAACAACTCCTGAAAATTCGAAGTTGCTTATGTAGCAAAAAGTTTCCCGATTTTTGAAGTTTTTCGAAGTTAGTTTCCAAAATATGAGCATTTTTTAGCCAAAATTTAACTTAATTGACGTCATGAAACGTTTTTGTGACGTAGCAAACTTGACATAGGCATTTTATGATTCGGTATCAAAAAACAAAAACTTATGTCCACAATTTGAACCGCCTGTGACGTCATTGCAAAATAACGCCATTTTTAAAAGTATGGCGTGACATCACAATAATGACGTTATCAACTCAAAACTAATTTTTTTAAAGATTTTGTTGAGCACCAACCCGCATGTCAAATTAGGTGTTTTGTGACCAATGGCTTAGGAAAAAGGCAGGAGGGCATTTTTGCCCCCGACCGCGTAAATTGCGTTGGTTGAGCAGAAAAGCCCGACCCGACCTACTACTCTGCCACAGACCTTAAAAAGCCTGCCAATATTAAGCAGTTGCTCGATTATATACCCTCCACCGAATGGGTCCTCTTGAGAGGATTAAAATGGGCATAATAAATGGAATGCTATACATGCGTTACAATTCGACGGTTATGTTGGTATCATAATCTAGCGGATACGCTGGCGTGTCGATTTTGTAATCTACCAGTTAATCTCCAGGGGGCCGGTCCCTCATGAACGCCATCTTTTCTATTTTCGGTAGTTAAGTGGGTTTCCATGACTCTTTTGGAGAAAATTTGACAGTTTTAAATATAATTGAGTTAGTTTGTTTGTATGAATCAAACACTCTGCGTCTGTGTTACCATAGTAACGCAGAGTACCCCTTTTTAGGTTTTGTTTGAAAGTATTTTGTCAGGCTAGGCCATCACAACGGTACACTGCTTGGAAGCAACGGAAAATAATCGTAAAGTGTTCAAGAGCACAACAACGCAATACCAGTTCGGGAATCGAGGTGGGAGTTAGCAACCTTTTGATTACAAGCCCGACGCTAAACCAACTGAGCTAGCGGAGCTGTAGCGAATACGAAAAATGTTTATCTTTCAGGCATAGTCTTAGCTGGCTGCTTCACCCCATTTAGAACTTCAATAATGACTAAATGTAGCTGATTACTGCATTGTTGTGATATAAAAATTTGCAACAAACTTTATTTGATGTTGATAACCTTTTTGCAATATTCTTTTTACCTGACAATGCTCCAAATAAAACCTTAGACTAATTTATATATGTGTTTTGGCTAGTTTGCTTATTTTGATATGATTCGTAATGCGAACGATTAATTCAGAAAACCGAAAGGACCTTTAATAAGAAAACCCAAAAGTTTTTTCGGTGCCCCGAATGATCTTGCTATTGCTTATTTACTCTGTGTGTGATTTACCTTTCTTAAGATGTGCAATGTACAGTAAATCAAATTAAAACTACTAGGCTACTACAACAATTAACACAGTTTTCTCCTAAATGCTAAGATATCTCTTTCGGTCCGCCATTGTCATTTTTGAAATCATTGTCACGATAGTTTTAGTCGTAATCCAAAGTCTCTTCGAACGTTTTTTGTACTTCCAATTTAAATTTAAATGAGCCAAAAAAAAGCCTCACAACCATTTCGCCATCTTTGTACAGCTGCAATCCAAGCGAAAGATCTGAGCTTGGAAAAAGAATTTTGTTTTTTAAAGCTTTCGCATAGATATTTTCAAAAATATTTTCTGAAGTATTTTGGCAACTGTTTCTTTTTAGTATAATAAACTGTCTATCAGCGTTACCTTTTCCGAATGAAAGAGTTGATTTTGTGGCCTTGATTTCGCTTCTAAAAGTGTCTTCTTCACTGCAAACTTTCGCCGTATCGCCATTGGTAGCACCTCTAAGCGCATCCTGTGATTCAGTAACGTCAGAATTTAACGATCCGAGGGTTAAGTTTAAAGAAAGCACTACCAAACCCTTTTTTGTTACCATCTTCAAAAAGTCTTTGATATCGTCATCGATATCAGCAATGAGCTTGTTGGTGTGATTTACAAAATACTCCTTACATAGCTCAAATATTTGCTCTGAATGGCTTGCTCTTAGGTTGATGTTTTCTTTCATTTCCTGCATCAGAGAATGCCGCTTTTCACTTGCATGAGCAGCAAAGTCTGCATCTTCAATTTTCTTGTCTTTTAGCCACCCATTAAACTTTTCAATTGCTGTTTTGTACAACTCTCCAACGTTTCTGCATGTTTTTATATTTCTTATGGCTTGAGAAAGGATGCGATTAAGTTCTGTTATCCATTCAGACCCCCGGCTTCGTGAGAAAAATTCGTTAGCTTCTTGTTGAAATTTTAAAATCATTTGCAATTTCAACTTTTCTAAATTTCCTGCAATGACTTCAAATTGTTCGGATTCCAAATCCTTTTGATTGTGTGATAAATATTCCATAAAACTATTGACGCAATTTTTCAAGTGCCAACTCATTTTGACTCTGAAATCCTTCATCAAAAACGACTCGCGATTCGTCACATTGAGATGGGGTCCAAGTAGATTCGCATAATCTTTGATAGCTTCGCAGAGTTCTCCACATTTGCAGGGTTTTGTTTGTATGCTTTTGATTTTGATCTTGTTTTGACTGGTAATTTGCTGAAAAAACTGAAAACTTGCAGTTCGAAATTCTTCGTTTAAATCTGCTGCACTGAAAGCTTTTTGATCGAGTTTATTTCCAGGATGTGGTAACAGGCAGCAAGGTATATTTTTACCAAAAGCGCGTTCGAGATATTCACGCATCATTTGGTGTTCGGTTACTTTGCTTGGAAAATCATGAATTAAAGCCTTAAAATATTTTTCTCCACCGTCAGTTCCATACGTAAAGTTTTGTTCGCCATCATCCTCATCAGTGCTATCATTATCTTCACTTTTCACACAGATCCAGTCTCGCACAACCAACATAAGTGATCCGTTTTGCACGGTAAAACATTCGTCGCTTCCTTGTAGATTGCTTACGAATTTGTAAATCGATTCCAAGTGCGTTGATTGAATTGCTTTGTCCACATTGAAAAGCACAAATGAACTTAATAGAAAACTGAAAGTTCCAAGAAAAGTTTGATTTTGTTCCGAAGCATTGTGGTCGAATATTCCCTGAGTGTCCATCAAAAATAACGCTATCTTTTTTCCATTCGAAGAAACGATGATTGGTTCTTTCAAAATATTGATTCCTTTAGTACAAGATTTTACCGATTTTCTCCACTGAAAAATCTTATTTACTTTCTTCACATTGTTCGACCATTGCTCGTAGCCATAATCTTGTCCAATGTAAAGCAAATAATGCCACAGCAAACTAAACAGAAATGATTTTCCACTTCGGGTTGGTCCAGCGATGGTGTATACAGCAGCATAATAGTCTTTGTATTTGGGGTTTCCGAAAACTTTCCTCACACCATCAACATCAACAAATAAACTTCCCTCACCTCTAGTACTGTTTTTCGTTTTTGTGAGTTCAACCAATTCAATTGGACTTTGCAATAAGCTTGCAATCTTTGCCATCAATAAAATCAATTTACTTGTAAATATGCATATCTATGTACTCAGAAAGCTACAAATGAACAAATATAGAGTCGGTACAAAATTTGAAAATGATTTTTAATGAAGTCGACTTTGTTGTACACCTATAACTTAAAGAGACATACTTCTCAATTTTTGATAAGATATGGCATTTGATGGAATGCGGTGGCGTTTTCTTCTCGAAAAGTAATGTAGAACATTTTAATGTAAATTATTGAAATCGCAAAAGTCATGTGGATTCACCGTTTTCCGCAACATCCAGTATTTAAAGCTGATAGTGGCAAATTGACACATTCAATTATTATTAAATTAACGAATTCCAGTGATAAACAATTGGTTTTCCAATCCTTGAAAAACTTAAAGAAATGCAATGAATCATTAAACCTTAAGCGTAAGTCGCCGGATTTGTTTTTGTAAACGGACATTTACTTGACGAATTGAACATTCAGAAACAGAAACTACCTTACTATGGTGAAGCAAAGAAAAGTGGCAAAAAAGTCTCGTGGAAGATTTCTGTTGGAATGTATTACTTGTATATACAACAGTAGAAGGAGAGAGATTTGTTCCAAAATTACTTTGATTTATTTAAAGGTACCCCAAGCATATAATTAGGACCCGCAAAAGTCAATTAAGTCAAATTTTTTTCAGTGGTTTAATTTATAATCAAACGTATGTCAACATTGGTTGCGGGTGCTCTGGATTTAGTTAAGGTAGATTTAATAGGTCAAAATAAAGTCAAAATTTTGAGTTAGGTCGAAAGTGGTCAAAATTTTACGTGATCAAAAATTCTTTTTCAAGAACAAACGAAAGATTTTTTTTCATTTTTTTGGATATTTGAGAACCAATGATACGTTATGAGCAATTTTATACGTGTTTGAATGAAGTTTTGCTACTCAAACTTCTGCAAATAGTTGCAATACGCCGCAATACAATTGCCTGGGTTAACTTCTTCATAAAAAAAAAAATTCATAATAACGCAAACTCATTTTTTGTATCGAAAACAAATTAAGAATGCCTGTCTCGGCGTGAAGGAAATAACTAACAACACTTCACGTACAAATTCAAAAACCAAAAAGTCAATTTTTATTACACAGTGCCGTATATCGCAACGAATAAATCAGATTTTTGAAATCTTAAGACTGCACTGTTTTGTTTTCACAGCTTTATAGCAATCGACAAAACTGTTACTCAACGCAACTTTTTACCAAACAAGATTGAAATTGTGTCAATGTATTTTTTTTAAGAACACATGAGGCCAAAAATTTGTAAAAATTTAAGAACAACAAATTTCAATTCAAAACTTACTGGTTATTAAAAAAAGTGTAATTTACTGGGAAATGTGTGCAAATTCCTAGGTTTTTGTCCTGCAGCGATTCGTTAGTTTAATCTAGAGACTGAATGATTGATATCTCTTTCTAGATGCTATTAATGAAAAGTGGAGAAGATTAGGCTACCTGCTTCAAACTTACGTGAATTGCAAATAATAAACTGTTTTGTTCAATCAAAATATAGAGCTCAATAAGGCCAGAACAGCTTAGGTCAAAATAAAGTCAAAATTTAGTTAAAATAAATCCACAATTAAGTTTTTTAAGGTCAATAAAAATAGCCTTGATATAACCTAACTTACAAGCTTAGCTACAAAGAGCCAATTAGTGACTGAGTGTTACACGTTATGATTAGTACGTATTTTGATACAATGTTCACTCCGTAGTCACTGTTTTGTCACAATTATGTTCTTCGTCAACTTGACAGGCGGTCCCATGATCTTGATATAGAAGACATGAGTTGCGTTGAAAAAATATTGTGTTAACTGAACATCATGTAGGGGAGAGTGCTCTGGGTTGGGCCCTTTCCTAGGTTGGGCCCCCCCATCTGCAGCCTTATTGGTTGACATTTAAATCACGTGACCAAGCGTCACATGTTAACGATTCAACTATGCAATCACTCAGAAAATGGCGGCTGGCTGCAGACAGCAGTTTAGCAGCAGACTTAAAAGGTTTAAATTTTCTTACTTTTTTCAACTTTTTTCTTAAAAACTCGTAAGCTGTTAGCACAAATAGGGAGCACAGTTTTAGTCCTCTGCAAGAGTGATTGTGTAGGCTGTAGCTATCTAATAAAAGTCAAGAGAGTTTCTTTGAGGTATTCCTTCAAGTTAAAGACCTAGTCTAACTTTAAGCAAAATGGCGACATGTACCGATGTTGGGCACCTTGTTAGGATTTATGTTGGGCAGGGGGCCCAAGTTGGAGTCACTTTATTTAATATTTTATTTTTTGTAGATTGTTAAATTTAACATTGTATGATACTGTGATGACGAGTCGGGGCCAAGTTCGGTTGGATATTTATGAGAAAGCTCTAAAAGAGGTTGAAAGTGGCACTCCTTTGAAGCAAGTAGTGCGTTCATATGCACAAACCGGCCTTAAAAGAAGCTCACTGCAACGTTATCGGAAGAAAGTTATAGCTCTTGGAAGCCAATCTGCTACCATGGGTTATCACAAAGGTGTACCCCATGTGCTTTCTCTAGACATGGATAAAGCGTTGGCCAAGTATGTGGTTGATCTATCCGCTCAGTTTTTTGGTCTCACTCCAAGAAAATCGCGCATATTAGCGTTTGAATTTACTGCACAAAACAAACTAGCCACACCAGAAAGCTGGTATAGTAGGGGCATGGCTGGAAGGAGATGGCTTCAATACTTCCTAACAAGAAGCAACTTATCCATGAGAAAGCCTGAACCGACTTCACTCAGCCGAGCTACGGCATTTAATCCTATCACTACCAAAAGGTTTTTTGACAATTTGGACGAAGTATTGAAGCAATATCAGTTTACAGCAAACGATATATATAATGCAGATGAGACTGGAATTAGAACGGTCCACTCTCCAGGTCTTGTCATTGATGTTAAAAGGCAAGAAGCAAATTGGAAGTCTCGTATCCGCAGAAAAGGGGGAGTTGGTTACTCTTGTATGTGCTGTTAGCGCCACTGGCAATTAAATCCCACCAATGTAGGCTACATATTTCCCAGAAAAAGGAACAGCGAGTTGTTTATGAAGGGGTCTCTTCCCAACTCGATTTCTTGTGCTAACAGTTCTAGCTGGATAAATGAAGACCTTTGGTTAGAGTTTTTGCATCATTTTGTTACAAACACGAGATGCTCTCCAGATAACCGTGTGCTTTTAATCATCGACAACCACAATTCGCACACTTCACTAAGAGCAATTGACTTTGCTCGCGATAATGGTTTAGTGATTTTGACGATTTTCCCGCACACATCACACAAGTTGCAAACGTTGGATGTGAGTGTGTTTTCCCCATTTAAACGTGCCTATTCCGTAGTGCTAGATGACTGGAAGGCTTGCAACGTTGGAAAGAGATTTTCCATTTACGAGGTTGCAGAAGCTACTGCAAAAGCCTATGATGTTGCGTTTTCCCATAACAATATCAAAGCTGGATTTCGAGCTACCGGCATA
Organism: Trididemnum nubilum; assembly: GCA_963965965.1. Taxonomy (NCBI): domain Eukaryota; kingdom Metazoa; phylum Chordata; class Ascidiacea; order Aplousobranchia; family Didemnidae; genus Trididemnum; species Trididemnum nubilum. The sequence continues at coordinate 6,697,515 of OZ014469.1, forward strand.
TGGCCATTTGATAGAAATATTTTCACGGAATCCGACTTCTTACCTTCTAAACCCACGGATTTGCCTCAAGATGAAGACCCTGTTGCCACTTCCATGCGATGTCGTGGGCAAGTGATGAGAAACGATGAAGCTAACCATTGTTACAGTGAAGTCTTGTCTCCCGAGGAGTGGCTAAGAGCTTCCGAAACTCCACATGAATCCTTAGTGGAAGGTCAGGTTTCCAGTACTGCTGGCCAAAACTTACCATGTACAAGCAGCATATCAACACCTGTTGAGGATAACTGTGTGATCCAACGTCGAGGTGGAGAGTTGGAACCAGAAGTTGTTGACGGAAATGCTGCGGTCGCGGATACTTCTGATACCAGCGTTAAACCTTCGTGTAAAGCCCCTACAAATCAGGCAATGATTGCTTCTCCAGAAGTTGTATCTCCTGTCCCCAAGGCTAAACGTTCAATACCCAAACAAAAATCTAAAAACAAAGGTGATACACTTATCCTAACCTCGACCCCTGTTAAAATGAAGCTATCTCTTCGAAAAGTCAAACTAGTTAGACCTAAGCGAAAGAAGCGTCACCAAGTTCCCGTTAAGCTTGTTGTTTCAAGGAAAATTAAACGTAAGAAAATCCTACGACCAATTCTCACTTATGGTCATGAATCTTGGGTAATGACCGAAAGAATGCGATCACAAGTGCAAGCGTCCGAAATGAGGTTTTTACGAAGAATCGAAGGAGTTACACTGTTTAACAAGGTGCGTAGCCCTGAAATTCGAAAATCTCTTAACATCGAGCCGTTACTTCTCCGAATTGAAAGATCTCAGCTTAGATGGTTTGGCCATGTAAGCAGAATGCCTCAGGAAAGACTCCCTAAACAAGCTTTACATGCCAAAGCAAATGGGAGAAGACCAGTCGGACGACCTAGAACTAGATGTACCGATTACATTGAGGATCTTGGATGGAATCGCTTGGGACTTCGCTCAAGCGAAATGATGGAGGTGATGGAAGACCGTGAGGTGTGGCGGCTCAATCTTGAGCTACTGCCCCCGCAACCCTCACGGAAAAGCGGGCAATGAAGAAAGAAGAAGAAGAAGAAGATTCCAGCTCGAGCTGTGAAGACACTCATAGACAACTTCAAGAAAACTTCAAAGTCCACACAAGTGACGAAGCAGAAAGCGAATCAAATAAAAACGCGGCCGAGAATAACAACACAATGCGAAAATCTCTCCAAAATGTTAATGAAAATATTTGCTATTATTGTGGGGATGAGTTCTCTAATAGCAAACCTAATGAACAATGGGCAAAGTGCAGCGGAGGTAAAGGTAGAGAATGCCGCAGGTGGGCCCATGTTTTATGTTTGGACGATAAAAGAAGTCCTAACTGGAAATGCTTGTCATGTAAATTTTGAGCGAACTGGTCCACACTAACAATAAGTATCACACTAACAATAGCATTAAGTGTCTCCCCATTTTTGCGAACCTCTCCCTGTTTTTTCAAGCCTTCAGCGTAATAATAAAAAAATAAAAAGTTATGTCACATTTTATTTCAGCCCCCTTTCCCTCCCCCCATATGACGGTATTTTAACAGTTTGTGCAAGCACCCTCTCACCTCTAAAGCGTCATATGATATTTGAACGTCCCTATTAGTTGATTTTGTCCTTCCATTTTTACAAACTAATGAAGAATGAAAACTGCAGTAGCAGTAAGCTTTTTGAAAGATATATACGGAACTGTATAATTGCAGGCCCAACCTAGGATCAGGGTGGCCCAACTTAGGTACACCTGCTCCCAAGTTGGGCAAATGGATGATTTTTTTGAAATGCAATTTTCGTGTGGAAGTTGTTTGTATTTTTATTTAAAGACAATGCGATTTGATAAAGGAATAAATGCAATTTCGTTTGGTATTGCGCTTACTGAACAGTTGTCTATAGTTTAGGAGCTATTGAGATTTTCGCTTAGGGGGCCCAACCCAGAGCACTCTCCCCTAAACAGTGACACCATTTCAATTCTAATCTACAGCAACGCTGCTATTTGGCTGCAGCTTTGAGTCGTTTCGCTGCGCACTAGCTAGTTTCATTTTATCAGCTCAACAGATCCAAGCTGGTAAAAAGAGTAGATTGTTTGGTAGCCCAGCGACCTCATTAAAAATGAAGCTGCATTCACATTAGTCAAAAACTCTTAAATCTTAGCCTAGCCTAGCAATAAGGATTTTATTACTTGACTAAAAAGTACAAACTCAAAACTAATTATAATCAGATTACCAATACCTGAGTAGGCCTATTGTACTTGCTGACAGTATTTTGTGACTCTAGAATAAATTTTTTTCAACTACGTTGCAAACTAGAGATGGCGCGGATAACAAAAAATGCATCCGCATCCTGCGCTGCGTCCGCAAACCTTGCCTGCATGCTGCACCACACCGCATCCAAACACAACTAAGTTCACGCTGCACCGCACCGCAAGTTAAATATCCTCTAAATTTCCACTAAAATAGAAAAAAAATTAGCTCTCTAGCTTCTGACATTAAAAAAAATTGATTTTAGGGGTATTATTTTGGAGTTTTCAAAAGGGTCACTCTCTCAAATCATGTAAAAATATTTGTTTTTTAAACATCTGCCTATATAAAAAAAAAAGTAATGCCCTAGCTTAAGCCGTTCAAAAAACTAATTTTTGGGGAGTCCATTTGGGGGCCCATGGAGGTGTGGTACCCCCATACTATGTCAAGCTATTTGTTGCTTAAATATCTACCAATATAAACAAAAAACTATCACCCTAGCTTGGGCAATAAAAAAATTAGTTTTTTAGGGCCCCATTTTGAGGGGGTTCTGCGGAGAAGCCTCAAAAAAATTCAGGAGCCAAAATTGCATTTGCAGCTCAACAAATTTACACAAAAATTACATATCGATGTTGTGAGGTTTAGGAGAAGAAGAACGCACAAAATTTAGAAAGCAAAAAATGGAAAAGAAAAAAAAATTAATGCGGCTAAAAGTGCACGTAGGGATGAAAAAGTATCTTACGACATATAACCATATGAAATATTTTTCGTCGTACCTGAGCTGTTTTAAAATAAGACCGCTTTTTACACCAAACTTTTGAAGTAGTTTTCGGGTCCTAAACCTGAAGTTACGGGACTCATTGCCTAGAAATTTGGCACACACAAATAACTTATGAATCTCAAACTGCTGTCAAAATTTCATGTAGCTAGACCAAACCATTATCGAGTTATAAGTAAAAGTCTGAAACTTTGCACTGGTTAACTTTAAAAATGGCCGAGTAAAAACTAAAAAACATGCGACGTGAAATCAGTCGTTCAATTATAGGCTTTCAGGTTTAATCTGCCGGGTGTCCCTTAAGTATGAGCCGTCGCTTTATTTTCGGCAGCTCTGCGACTCGTGTACGAGCGCGCGTGCATCCTTTCCTTCTATCCTATCTAAGCTATTCCCCAGATCTAGCCCTAACCCTAATGCGTGCACGCATGAGAAGAGCAAGAGCGCGCGCACGCTCATACACGAGTCCCAGAGATTCCGAAATAAAGCTGACGGCTTGTACTTAACGACACCCAATCTGCCGTTTGTGTGCTTTCTATCAGTTTTTGTGCACCACGTATTGGCAATCAAAAACAATCTACCAGTCTACCTGATGATTCCATGCAACTACTGTACTAATCCTGAACCAGTAGCTCAAATAATGAAATATAAGGTATCACGTGCTCTGCATGCTGTCACAAGCTACTACACTTGTATGTAACTACCCTAGGTATTATACCTATGCCGTTTGCATGTGTGTTTGATTGTGGAATAAATTTTATTGCAACTACGTAGGCTATTCTGTCATTGGAAATTTGCGTAGCGTAGTCTTTGTACTCTACTACACAGGTCTACCAGATCTGAGATAGGCTACAGACATACAGCATAGGACCGAAAGCCTAATTCTTGATGCCATGACCTGTTGACAAATAGGCTACACTGAACTAACTTTGTCACTCTGAAATGCAAGCGCATGTGTAGTAAAAACTGTTGTCTAGCCTTGGGCTTGTACCAATACTATAGGCCTACTGCGTACAGGGTGGATGTGTCGCTAGGCTTTGTTTTGTGCCTCTACTCTGATGATTGTTTCCCGCAAACCTGTTTCTTCTACACTTGTCTGCCTTTGTTTTATCTTCTCACCGAATGTCGTAAGCCTTTCCTGGTCTAGCCTACCAAACCAAAATATTTTTGTTGGTGTCAAAAAACACGTTCAGCCGATCAAAACTAAGTTTCTTGTCGCCAAAATAGCCGATTTTAGGATGCTCCGAATTCTGAAAAAATAAACTTGAACCAAAGGCACCTTTACTGTTTTGGTAGCATGCATTTTTCTTCAATATTCATATAATAATAGTTACATCGAGACTAACCATTGTTGTTCATGAAGAGAAAATCACCCGCAATAATCTTTAAAAAATGTAAAAAAATTATTGTACGCGGCGCTGCGTTGACGCTGTGACGTAATGCAGATTTTAGTTGCCAGGCTGCACGGTGCACCAACAACAGCGCGCGGCCGCGTACGCTGCGCTGTTGCCATCTCTATTGCAAACAATGGCCTGCTACTCTACTACGCTTACTTTCGCTTGTTACGTAGCTGCCAAACAGTCTGCTCTTTTTTCCAGCTTGGATCTGTTATGCTGACAAGATCAAACTGATTAGTGCGTAGCGAAACGACTCAATGCAGTAGCTTAATAGCGGCGTTGCTTCAGGTTAAAGCTGGGGTGGTGTCGCTAACGACGCTGAGGCTATATCAACGCAAGTTGCCAATAAAAATTAAGACATTTGATTGTTAGAGGCCTCTACGTTGTGATGATGATGATGATGAATGTATTTTTTTGTGTACACATCCACCAGCGGGAAAAAGAAAACAATGTTGGAATAACTAATAGTTTCATAGTTGCATACTCCTGGGGTGTTAAGCAACAAGGGAAGGCTGCAAACGGACCTTTAGATCTTCAAGTCAAGCAGCCACTCAAAAGAGATAAAAATACGAGTTAGAAAATGAGCAAAGTATAATATTCATAGAATGTGGCGTCATGCAGAAGAGCACTACAGAAAAAAACAAACTAGTTTGGTTCAACAGATAGTTTTTGTCATGACGTTTAAAGAATTTGAAGTAGAATATCTTTGGAAGGGCTAGATCAAGAATATCTCTGGAACGGCCGGATCAAGAAGGATGGAGTCAACGCCAATCTAATCTAATGCAATTGGCGTAACCTAACGGTGCGAAACTGCAACTCCTCTTTGAAATCTATTAATATTAGCGTCCCCCAGGGCTCCATATCAGGACCTCATATTTTTCTTCTTTATATTAACGACTTGCCAAATGCGACCTCCTGTAATCCACGCCTTTTTGCTGATGATACTTGCTTAATTGTGGGTAACTCTGCTTTAAGTGGTCTTGAACACGAATGTAACTGGGAAGTGCAAAAACTTCATAATTGGTGTTGCGCCTATAAGCTCCAGATTAATTCCGAGAAATTGGAAGCAGTAATGATACTCTCACAACTTTCAGCATCTACAACAGATCTTATTATCACATACATTGATAGTCCAATAATCTGCATAAAAACATCAAAATACCTTGGCGTAAAGTTAGATATCAAATTGAATTACAGAGGTGGAGTCCTCGAGGACGTCCTTGGCCTCGAGGACACATTTTGAAGTCCTTGGCCTTGGCCTCGAAGGTCAAGTCCTTGGCCTTGGCCTCGAAGCCTCAGGTCCTCGAAAATTGGCCTGTCCTCGGCTCGAGGACAGCACTATTTTTTGAACAGTTGAAATTTCGTTGGAAAACGCCAGAAACCTCGCAGAAAATTTGCGAACACCTTTTTTGTTTTCCTCACTTGGAGCATAGGCGTAGCCAAGGGGAGAGGGGCAGGGGGTCCGCCCCCTTCCCAACTGAAATTTCACCAATGACAAAATGTGACAAAAAAGCTTATTGTTTCTTCAGTTTCAGTTTCTTTTTAGCATTTTTCGCTTACAACAGTATAACTAACAACAATATTGAAGACCAGGAGCTCCGGGTCCCCCTCAATTCAATTTTTCCCAGCCAATTTAAACGTATAACCCGAAGAAAACAGAGAGTTATTGTCATAAAAGTTGCTATCTCAGGCCCACATCTAGCCTTTTTGTGAACGTAATGCATTAATCAGGGCTGGATTTACCATAATATGACGCAGTACCAGCAGTAGCGTAGCCATGGGGGAGGCGGGGACTATAGACCCCCATTGGCCTGTCAACCAAAACGCAGAATAAGGAAAATACCACGTTTTTAGCTCTTTTGAGACTGGTCTTTGCACTGGAATTGACTAAATAGTGATTTAATGCATCATTTGAAACATATATTCAACGGGGGCTAATTGTCAAAAATTAAAGTTACAAATCAATGAAAACTTTGAAAAAATGCCCGAAAATAAACAATCAAGTTTGATCGCTAATTTAAAAACGCCAAACATGGGTTTTATCAACAAATATATCATCAACTCAGGAATATGGTGATGGGGGGCTATTCAGTGTTAGTTAATTACCAGTCACTTCTCTCAAATATCTTTCCATTAACCCTTCCCCCAATTATTTTTATAAAATATAGGCGAAATAGATTACTCCGAGTGAGTTTTATTGAATAATAGGATTTTTTGATTTACCAGCAGGTAAACAAGAGAACTGCAATGTTATCATCAGCCACTTCCCATATAGCCCATTAATGCAACTAGTTGAATCATGTTGGGTTGCCAATTTCTATGCCACGTTCTAAAAGCATTATTTTCTATTAAAATAGCTTTAAAATTAAGTTCATTTTGCAAAAAAATGCAAAATTTTCGAGCGCTGGGGGCTTCGCCCCCTAATCCCCATTGGCTTCTGGTGACTGGGGGCCCCGCCCCCAGAACCCCAAACCAGCCCCCACAGTGCGAATTTCTGGCTACGAGCCTGAGTATCAGTTAGTGGCCCGAGCTAAAATCGTAAGACTTTTTTTGGTCTTCACCTATATTTGGCAGAAAGATGTTAAGAAAATCTCCAAAGCGCCAGGGGCCTAGCGCGATGTAAATTATGTTGGGTTCAAGTATCAGTTAGTGGCCCGAGCTAAAATCGTAAGACTTTTTTGGTCTTCACCTATATTTGGCAGAAAGATGTTAAGAAAATCTCCAAAGCGCCAGGGGCCTAGCGCGATGTAAATCCGGCCCAACAATAACATGGCTAGTTGAAGTTAACTATGTATTTTACCATTTTTCAGTAACAATTCAGTAATTCACTTCCAACCTCGCCGGTTTTTACGCACAAAATACTTTTAAAAAAATTAGCCATGGAAAATGCTGATTAAACGAATCATTAAACTTCAGTTGAGGGAGCATTGGCCCCCTGGCCGAACATATTCTCCTATAACTGGTTATTGTCATGACAAAACAAAAATCTCTAAGGAAAATCCTCAAGTGGATTATTATTTACTGCTAAAATGTTGCAAGAGACAAAGCACATTATAATTAAGACAACGCACCCTAGCTGGACCAGATCACTTACAATTAAATTAAACTCCAAAATACAAGATGTTAAACATGTTTTAAACTTAAATTGCAAGTAAAAGGAGTATTAAAAAATTTGATTTTTTCAATTGGCTTTCAAATGTCAAAAATTTAGTGCTTTTAAATGGCTCTGAACATTTGCAAAATGTGATTCAATGGCATTAAAATAGCTTTTTTTTCCAAAAAATTACAAAAAATCGTCCAATGGAGACCCCCCGTTTGTGATACCTTTGAGTCACACTAGCTTTCTTAACACGTTTCCAAAGTTAAATATTTGCGTTTTTGAACTATTAGTTTAAGCCCTCTCCCTTTGCAAAATCCTAGTTACGTGCTAACGGGCAGCGATATCAAATTTTCCATCCTACGATATGTTTGTCCCACAAAAACTTCCTCTTTGGAAAAATTTTGATGACGTCATTTCATTCGATTTGTGGTTTAGGCTTATCCCAATAAATTCTGGGTACGCCAACGAATTGGAGATCGCCTGAAAAAAATTTTTGAAGACTTTTTTTTGGAGAACACTTGCGCCTGTGTCCTTGGTCCTTGGCCTTGGCCTCGAGCATTCCTGTTCTTGGCCTCGAGAGGTTCCGTCCTCGGAAGGGCTGTCTTTGGCCTTGGCCTCGGATTTTTTTTGTGTCCTTGGCCTTGGCCTCGAGCCTTGTGTCCTCGACTCCACCTCTGTTAAATAACAAACCCCACATTACCTAGGTCGAGAGCAAAATACCCAGATCGTTCGGTATATTGAGTAAACTACTCGATCTTTTTCTCTCCTCTACACTTCTCTAGTTATTCGTTCATTCACTCCCACTTCTTATTTGGTCTACCTTTATGGAAAAACACGAACCCTACTTAACTTACCAAGCTTCAACGCTTACAAAATAAAGCTGTTCGTATAATAACTAACAGTGAGCTAATAGCGTCAGTTAATCCCCACTATTTCAAAATAGGAATATTAAAACTATTTAAACTTTATAAATTGGAAATTGCTAAACTAATGCAACAACGCTATACGCAAAACCTTCCGCACAGCTTTACAGAATTTTTCAAATCACTTTCCGCTGTTCATGAGCGTTCAACTAGATCAAAGTCGGAAAATAAACCTTATTTACTGAAATTTTCCACTTCACGATGTCAAAAATCTTTCAAATATCATGATGCTAAAATTTGGAGTTCCATCCCATTTGAAGTAGGAAAGCAACCGTTCAGTAAATTCAAAGCTAGTTCAACAAAAAATTTCCTCGAAAGCTATCACTAAATGTGTAGTATGTTATAGATGGGCCCAAAATACAGCATGTTAAGTATATTTGCAAAATCTTCTTTAGTTTCTATTTTTTAATAATACCTCGCAATTGCAGTTTGTGGGTGGCTGCTTGACTAGAAGACCTGAAATAATCGTTACTTCGCAGTCTCCAGCTGAGATTCTTTTGTGTGCCATTTTTGGTGTTATGATGTATTTTACTCGGAGAATAAATTCTGTCTGTCATACCCCCATTCTCGTTTTATTTGAAAAACAAATAATTTTTCTGAATGAATTCATCACGAAAAAAACAATAGGGGAACAAAAACCCCCCTATGTTAAATAGGGTTAAAATATTGTAAAACTTTTAAGCTTTGAGTGCTATGCTCCCAGACCCAAGTCTATTGATTTTCCGATCTACAGTATCCTTTGTTTCAAAAAAAAGCACGCGTTTCAAAAATCCTTTCTGACGTCATTGCATGTGATTTGTAGTTTTGCCACCTCCCCAGTAGCGTAGCCGGGGGGGAAAGGTCGAGCCCCCCCATTAGCCTAAAAAGTATGCAAAATTGCACGTTTTTGGTGCTTTTGAGGCCGATTTTTGTTCAAAAAATGAAAACAGCCCCCCCAAAGGGATTTGGGTGCCGAGGTTGTGAAGGAGTTGCCGTGATTTAGCAGGAAGAACCGTGTGAATTTTCGATTTCGGCCAAAAAATCCGTCTCATTTTCGTTGAAGACCTTTTTTTTTTTGGAGATCACCTGAATTTGGGCGAAAAAACTGGCTGAAAAAGCCGTCTCAATTTTGGATAAACCTCTTTGAAAGTGATTCAAAAGCATTGAAAATTCGGGTCAAGGTCGCTTGCAGTTGTCTCACTCTTTCAAAATAGCCCCTCCCCCCTTTTCCAAATCCTGGCTACGAGCCTGTACCGCCCCAATTTAAAATCCTGCCTACGCTTATGTTAATACCGCTCGGCAGTACTTAAATTGTAAAACTTTGCATGGGGGGACGCTTTTGCAGCCTTGACCAAACGCATTTGGCATGCGAAAGTACCTTAGTGAAGATTACGTAATTCCGTCGCCGAAATTGAATGAAGACCAAAAAAAAAGGTCTTCGCAGAAAATTGAAGTGTTTTTTCGTCAAAATTGGATGACGACCAAAAAAAAAACAGTCTTCGCCGACAGTTGAAGTGTTTCTGTGTTTCTGTTTCGAAATCACTTTTCCCTCAGAATTTGGTCGTTACTATATTCGGCCAGAATTTGTGGGTCATTTTCGTCTAATCATCCAGCGCTCAAATCTCGATGGGGGGACGCTAACTCTCGATGGAAGGAGGTGCCCCCCCCCGCGTTCCCCCTGCAATTTAAGTAGTGCCGCTAGGATTACGTTACAAAATTGAGCAAAAAATTGGCATTTTTTGAAAGCGTGTTGTTTTTGTCTTAAAAAATCTAGAGCTTCGTGGGGGCAGAAACAAAAACTCGTCTCTCTGCGTTTTTGATTTTGTGAGTGACCGTTTTGCAATTATTCTTCCAAGACTGAATTTTTCTTTGGAAAATATTCCCTTATTAACATAATTCCCGTGATAAATAAGGATAATTTTCTGAAGAATGTTGAAAATGTTTAATGAAAACTTAAAATATCATTGATGAAATAGCAATTATTAATGGAAGATTTTAATGACATTTTGACGGTGGATAAAAAAGAATTAATGAAAGATGCTTCTTTACTGCGGAGAGGATACTTCTGTCTTGATTTTTAAATATTGAACATCGAGCATTTTTGCCTTTTTTCAATTTCTGAGAAAATTCACTTTTAAACTTCCGTTATTTTAGAGTTATTACGTATAATAGGTCCCCTTGTTCGTGACAAAGTTTTTAGCATTTATAGAATCTTGAAAAATACCTTAAAGTTCGTTTTTTCCGACCATACCTCGTATTTGATTGGAACAAACTTGAATTAAGTTTGTAAAATTGTACACGAAGTTTGTTCTGCAAGAACGTACTTGGAACATACAATATTGAATAATTTTAGCCTTAATACTAGATTTATGTACGGAATGTTTCTTCTATGCAAATTTAACCAAGAAATGTTGGAAGAATACTTGATTGAATCAATTATATCTTTTATTATACACGCAGTATTACGCCGAAGCGTGTAACCAGTCTGCAGGACCCGTTTCCGCGTCTTTGCATCCGAGCAACACAATATTTCAAATCTAACAGGGCAGTGAAAAAAATTGTGGGATAAGAGCAAAAAGACTTGAATTTATTTTTCAATCAAAATACTCGACTGCGCAAAAGTCTAGAGTTTCAAAAACTTAAAAACTCTAAAGAACTTGACGTAATTTTATGCAACGTCGTCTTGTCTCATGATTTCGTCTCTTTTCAAGTAAAGTTTTTAATCAAAAAAAAGTTTTTTTTATCGCGCATCAAAGAGCAAAACCATTCTTTGACTAAAAGATCTATAATAACTCAGTGGGTCTGGACGTAACCTTGAATTCCAAGAATTGTGGAGTCTATAATCTAATTTTGCCTTCGAGAGTAGTCTCGGCCTATATCATCTTTTTTGACAGTATTGGCTCATTAGGGTCTCAGCAGTTTAGCCTTGCTATTGTCCCCAAAAAAGTGGTTAAAAAGTTTGAATTTCGGGGTTTCGTTTGAGGGGGACCCCTCTTTGTGGGACTTCAAACTTTTTTAATGTTTTATTTAGTTTCATAATACCTATTACGCAATCTGAAAATTTCATCCATCTGGCTCAAAATATGGTTAAAAAATTCAAAAAAATGGAAACCAATTCTTTCTTAATTGCTGCAATCACTCAAAGTCCGAATTTTGTACGTTTAGCAGTTTAACTTTATCGCCCGAATTTTCATTAAAAAAAAAGTTGTGTTTTTTGCTTTTAATTCTGGCAGTAAAATGCTTGAAGAAACAACCAAAAAAAGCGATTTATTAAAGTAACCACAAATAAAAAGTTATTTGGAATGTTACAATCGCGCTGAAATTCGCAGGATAACGAGAAAATTTCAAATCATTACGTACAACGCGAAAGTTGGAAACGTTACATTTTTTTGAGTTAGGCAATAAAGGGTTAAAAGTAGATAGCCTTGGAAAAATAACGAATAAGACCCAAAAAAGGAAATTAACATCCAAGTCGGGGTAAATGAGCATAACCAGAAAAAGTGTGGTTGATAGTGTGTTCAAAAATCGCAAACGTTTTTTTTTATCAATATTGGCAGTTATTATGGAGATATCATCGGTTGAAATTTGTCCACTTTTTGCTATTTTTCGGCTTAAAAATTGCTGTCTGGTGATCGGGCGTCTCGAAACTCGCAAAGCATAAAGCCGTCTTCTGCACCTGGTGCGTTCAATTTTAAGCATTCCAAGTTGAGCGATTTTTGAGTTATAAGCGAATTACAAAATTTTCGAATTAAAATTGGTAGTTTTTTCTCATTTTTATGGTTCCTAAACTACGATTATGTTACTTAGAATCCCGAAAATTGGTATACATGACGTTTTTATTTATTGTCATGTTTGTACTCAAAATTCAACGATCAAGGTTTAACCGTTTTTTAGTTCAACCTCTGTTCGGTAGTACAAAGATTTAAGGTAACTATAAAGATCATCCGAATTCGTCTTTCGATGGCTTGGGATAGCTTTCAAAAAGACTGTTTAATAAAATTGATTCAAACTGTTTTCGTATCGCTCGTGTCAAGAATCAACGCGAGAATAAATAAATGTCAAAAAATGCTCGCTTTATAGTATTTCGAGAAGTTGAAAATTACGCCTAAAAAAAAACTAAAGATTACAAGTGATTTCTGATTGGTTGATTATCATTTGTAAGTATTCGTATGTCCTCCATCTGTTGACTGGTTACGATGAGTGGAGTTTGAATTCAACCGATTCAAAAGAGTGCTCGACAGAGCAATATCATGACATAACATAGAACACGTCAAAACGTAAATTCACCCGTAATCGGGATCATCAGGGGTATCAGGCAAAAGTAGCACGGAGTTTAAAATTGGAATAATTTATCAAAATGTTTAAAAATTTAAAAAATTCTTAAAGCAACTAAAATTGTTCCTCGTTCCGGTATCGAGACTTAATCCGGCTACTGGGCGACCTAAAGTTCACCTAACTAGCAATGAAAACAACCTGGCTCACCTTAACTCGAACAGTTTAAGCCACTGGGGAAGCCAAATCTAAGACTTAGCACCTGAACTGAGATAACAAAGCTAATATGACTTTATAAAAGGCTGACTTGATGTACAGTAGCAAACCTCTCTCCTGCAACTGCCGAGAGAAATCAAACAGTCCTCTAGACGGCAGATGCCGGGAAAAATTCTTTGTTTACAAGGCAACAGTACATGTTAGCTACAGCAATGCCATAATGTACTATGGACTATGCGCAACCGAGTTCAAATCCCCCTACTATAACCATCTACAGCGTTCAAACACCGACATAAAGCAAACGCCACCGAACTATCAAAATATATTTAGAGATGTAAAGATGCCGGATTGTACCCCTTCGTCAGCTGGGAAATTGTCAAGTCTACAATAGTGGAAACCATGCATGCCAACTCTTCTTGGAAGAGAAATACCAAATTTTAATTTCGAACTGTGCCAACACTCTCAACAAACGTTCTGAAATCATCAACAAATGCCAAAAACAGGACTAAATTCAAATTGAAAAATATCAAACGCAACGCCACTTAAACGTCGATATCGCTTCACTCTGTTGTTTTTAATCCGTTTCTTCTCTAGGCATTTCAATTTTTCGCGCCTTTTAAATGTGTTTGTTTACCAGCCGTTTGCAGAGTAGCGTAATTTTAGGGGACTAACTCTGAGTGTATGTTTCTATCTGCAGTCATGGTTTTGCATCAAGTCAGCCTTTTATGAAGTCAAACTAGCTGTATTATCTCAGTTTTGAAGCTGAGTCTTAGGTTCGGCTCCCAAGTGGCTTGACTGTTCGAGCTAAGGTAAGCCAGGTTCAGTTTTCTCCGCTAGTTGGGTGTACTTTAAACCGCCCAGGAGCCAAATATGGCCTCGACACCGGAACGCGAAACAATTTTGAATTTTAATTTTTAAAAGATTTTTTTTTTAATTTTTAAGTTAAATTTTTTTTTAACTATTCCAATTTTAAACTCCGTGTTACTTTTCCTAGATATCCCTGATGATTTCAATTACGGGTGAAACAGACTGTAGAGATTTAAATTTTAATTTGTGATGTGTACTGTGTTATGTTATTATAATGACTAATTACTGTAGAAGTCGGAGGGAGTAGACATTTTTTTTCTGCCGGCACAATTGGTTTTTGTGCTTTGATGAAAATAGCTTCCTGCGTTGCTAAGTGATATTGGGTTCTTGCTTTAGCCAAAATTAAAATTTGTCGATCATGATAGTGGGCAGCGCAGTCCGGAGTTTGAAGTAAATGTAGTCCAATGGCCGAATCACATTCCAAGTAATTAATAGGAGTCTCGGTATTGCAGATAAATTTAAGTAAAACTTTAGTTGGTTTTTATTTGTTTCAAATTTGCTTTCGGAATGTGTTGAATGATTATCTTCTGCAATCTCAAGGATGTACGACCCACGTATACCGACATCCAGAGCAGCGCTCGTATTGGCATACGACCAAGCTTTGTGGTGTGGTGGGCATAGTATATTCATAAATTACAGGAAGAATCTTGCGCGTTTGAAAATAGCATGACGTTCGATTGCTGAAAAACTATTTTGAACGTTCGATTGACTTGTTTTTCGAATTTGAGCGAAATAGCCAATCTAGGGTAATTTAAGAAAAACAGGGCATTTTTGCCGACCTCCTTTGACAGGCTAATAAAAGTGGGAAATTTTTTTTGCAAAAGTTGAATTAATTATCACTCCAGAATAGCCATTTCGCCTCATGACAGAACGTATGGAATGTAGTTCTTGTTGAAGTTTGCTTTTGGAACAGATAATCAGTGCTCTGTGTACTAGAGTTTCGATTAGGTTGGTTTTGCATTTCGATGGTTAATAAATTCTAGCAAATATTTTGATCTGTAAATATGGGTTTTCCGTAAATGGAGGTTAAAAATTAGCTGTTTTTTTTTCAATTCTGATGTCGAGGAAAAGCAACGCTTGATTGGATTCACAAGAACATTGGATTGCTGATTACTTCTAAGCAAGTGCGGATTTCTCCAAACTCAAAACAGTCATTGCAATGAAAAGTGTGCGGATCATCTAATAGTTAGCACCTGACACTGTTCGGTGACAGGAGGATGAATATGTACTACATCAACAACAATAATAGCAACAACATAATTATTAACAAGCGCTGGGCCTAAGAGACTGTCAATTATCATTTGAACTGTTTGCTTGTATATGCCATTGTTAAAACTGAATTCATGTGATGCTATCGTTATGTTCATTAATACAAAAAAAATCTTTTTTAAAAATTGAGCGGATGGCAGTTGATTATTGTAGAGTGTATCAGCACAGATTTGGATAATTTCAGCCAATGGTACGTTTGCGAAAGACACGAAATATCGTAGGAGCAAAGTAAAGAACTAACGAGATCAGTTTTGAGCTATAGCACGTTTTCAGCAAACGAGAAAAAAGCTTTGGGACAATTGCTAGAGCAAAGATCAAGAATAGGTTGCAGAGTGGCCAAAAGGAATTTCGCTAATTCATGTTGATCCGAATCTACTAGACTATAGACAGAATTAGTCACATCTACCCAAATAAACCACTTGGTGAAGCTCTAGCATAACTTTAGGGGCCGTTTTTAGGAGTTGCTCAAACCCGTTTTTTTGACTCCCCTTCGGAATTCGTTATACTTACTCTGGGGAAAGTTTGTGCCAAATTTCACTCTTTATTCCGGAAGTGAATGAGTTTACCCAAGTCTTAGTTTTAGCTCCTCTACTAAGAGGACTCAAGTTTTACAATTTGCTACCGTCCTAATATCCTGTTTAATCATGTTTTAGTAGTGATAGCCACATTTTAAAAGCATCGATCAGCCTAAAATTGAATTAATTTTGAAAAAAATTTTTTTTTTCTTGCGCTGATAACGAACACTTTAAAATATCCCCCCTCCTCCATTTCAGATTTTTGGCTACGCGCTTGACCAAGACTACATAACATAATAATGAACTAAAACAAATTAAGATTATTATGGCATTCCGCTTTATGACATCAATATGTCATTCCGCCCTTTAACAAATTTAAACTCCTAGTTAGTTACAGGTTATTTAACTTCATAGTCCAAGCACAAGTACACTTATAACAAAGCTGCAAAAATATTGCTTTGTTGTTGTTCAAGGAAAACAGTACATATGGTTAAGATCCTTTTTATAAACAAATAGATAATAATAATAAGTTCGGTTTCCAATTAAATATAGTTGCACTATTTGTAATAATATAACATAAATCTTGTGTATAATTTAAATCTAGAGCCAGGCTAAGACAGGGGTCATAGTCAAGAGATTCCTGAACCGAAGGTGCTTAAACCACTAATTTGGTGAACGCAAATCAACCTCAGTTAAGGGGGTTCAGGACAAGAGCAGTTGGGAAATTGTTTCACAAAATGAATAATGATTTAATGATAATATAAGTATATGACAATCAGTAGCGCACCCAAGAGGGGGTTCGAGGGTCAAACCCCCTCCCTTTTGAAACTCAAAAACAAACATAATTTTGTTGATATAACACAGTTTGTAACACTTTGCTGTATTTACTTTAAACTAAACAATCACCTAAGTTGTTCTTAATCACTTAAAATATTGTTTTAGGCCGTGATTTGATTCTGCAATAACAGCACGTTATTGACCAAACAGTTGAGATGTTTACATTTGTTTCACCTACAACATTGCTGACAGAAACATTGCGAAAATATGTGTATTTGATATATCCATAGACATTGAATAAGATATACAGTATTATACCCAACCATAAACTTCTGAGAAGAATAGAGCTTGACACTAAAAAAAGACAGACGGCCATTTAGTGAAAAAAGTCGCCTTTGTGTAAAAAAAAAAACTACTACTAAGCCAAATGCACTTTTACAAAAAAAAGTAAATAAATCCGTTTTTTGAAGATGAAATCCAGTACAAAATTATAGTCAAACGTCGTAATTTCTAATCTGCCAACGCATTCAGGAATTAAAAAAAACAGCTTTCAGTAGTGACGGAGCTATCATTTTCAAATAATTTTTTTATGTTTATGCATTACCTTCTAACATTTTAGGTAATTTTTGCTGCATTATACATAACAATAACAACCAATTGTCTATTTCAATGCAATCAACCTTTATATAAGCTTATATCGCCCCATTTTAACTTTTTTTTATTCTAGCGGAAATTCATGAAAAATCGTGGACGAAACCAAATCTAAAACAGCCTTTATCAAGGCTACCCATTTCTCAGAGAGTGGAAACGATAGCTCCGACGCTGTTAAAAGCTATTTTGAAATTCGTTACCGCTAACAAATTTTTGAACTTAAAAACGTATTCACTTCAAAGATTTAGGCCAAAAATGCAATCTTTCAGCATTTAAACGTATTTTGGACTTGACAAGTAAGTATGCAGGGGCTGATTGGACTGAGCAACAACAAATTCTTTTAAATTCTTCTAAATCTTAGTAATTTAGCATATTCTCTAATTGCTCTAAAAACGTTCAAATTGTGTTCAAATGACGTTAAAATGGCTGCTTAAAGAAAAAAAATTGCAAGAATTGCCCAGCGGCTGGGGGTTTGGCTACCAGGCCCCCATACATGTCATCATGTTCAAAATGTCAAAAACGATCAAAATGTCGTCCAAATGGCGTTAACATAGCTGTTTTTTTTTTCAAAAAATTGCTCGAATTGCCCAGCGGCTGAAGGCTTCGACCCCAGGCTTTCATACATGTCATTTTGTTCAAAATGTCAAAAACGTTCAAAATGTCATTCAAATGGCGTTAAATCGCTGTTTTTTTCCGAAAAAATTTTCAAAAATTGCCCAGCTGCTGGGAACTTTGCCCTCAGGTTCCTATAGAGGTAACTTGTTTTTTCGCACTCAAACTTCCCAATTAACAACTTTCAAATTGTTGTTACAGAGTTTTTGAACAACCTGTCATAGGCGTCGCCAGCTTAGCGAGATCAGAGAGGCAAAGCTGAAAACCAGGGGGGGGCAAAGTTTTGACGGTAAATTATTGCAGTATTTCAAGAGTTAAAATAGATTGTTTGTATGGCGGGGTTGTAAATTTCGTTTCACCTTTAAGTAATACAGCTATTTGGCGTTGATTAAGTTCATAGAACCATTTTCAGCTTTATTTTACAAACTAACTGCTTGGCTTGCCATGAAACGATTACTAAACAATATATTTATTTAATGCCTCTCTGACGTGCATGATTGTCTTTGTCTTTTACGTAAGAACAGCATGGAATCATATCGGTTATTTTACCACATTGTTTAATGCAAAACACAAACTTGCAACAAAAATTTTAGTCATATTCTATGGCTATCGCGTTGGTAAGCATATCTAAACAATAAAAGTTAAAAACTGCGCTTGAAAAACTACCTTGTAATCCCATTTTATTCACCAAGTTGCCTTGGCCAGGGGACAGCGAATGAAACTTTCGGTCTTCGAGTCAAGCTGCCACCTGCCCACCTGTCCACCACACACAACAGAGGCTTCATACTGGCCCTTTAATTGCTGAACGTCAAGCATGGAAGTTGTGAATACCAATTTTTGTAGTCTTTGGTTTGACCCAACCGGGAATCGAACCTGAATCTACCGTTTCAGGAGCAGACGCTCTATCCACTCGACCACTGATCGGTTAAAATCAACTCGACTCGACCATCCTTAGTCTAGCTATGATTTTTGAAAAAATGCAGAAACGATTTTTGAATAAATGCAGAAAGCAGACTGTCTCTGAAATATTGAGATATTGACAAAGCTGCATGCTAACTCAACAATTGCTGAAAAAATAACGTAAATCTTCTCATTAAACTAAACATGATTACAGCTAGCATAACGGCTGGAAACGACTGACGACAGGAAACTCAAGAAAAAATACAAGCAATATTTAATATCGGTACCTACCTCTATCATGAATACTGTAGCTAATGATATACAATTGTGTATTACAAGCCAAAGTAGAAAAATGAACAGTTCAGTATTTATATCTGAATGCCTATTCTGTTTTTGTATAGCCTATAACTTCATTAAGACAGGTAAGTGCCGATCCAGGGGGTGCATCCCCCAAAAAATTTCTGCTGCATCTCTCCCAATAGTTCGCATTGGTACGGTGTGTAACTTTGGTGTTACAACTTGCAACGTTACTAAACGATGAATTTTATCCTCGAAAAAACGTCGAAAAAGCTAAAGATTTCGGACCCCGCTGGGGAGCTCACAGCGCACCCCCAGAAGACCCCCTAGCTGGCTTTAAGGCCGTCTCACCATAACTTTTGTGTTTGAAAATTCTTAATTGTCACCAGCACTCCTTTCAAACCTTGGTAAACATTTCTGCGGACTTCCTTGCTGGTATTGGCGAAAACGAGCGTTGAAATTTGCTCCAAAAATCTCCAGTTTGAGCATCATCCCTCCTCGCAATGTTCAAAATTATCAAAAAAAAAAAAATTCCTTAAATTATCCCCCAATGGTCAATATGAATTGGCACCACTGAATACTGTATCGGTAAAGCACCAGGACTGTATAACTGCTCTAAAAAAATCATCACAAATAGCAACACCAAACAGCCAAAACGATACTATAAGCTACCACAGTTTACTCATAATCTCAGATATAAATGGCGTTACTAGTGCCGAGAACACTGCTTAGTTTGTTTTGCTACAGGTACTAATCGATCTAGTCAAATAAACTATACGGTCATGGAAACTTCATGCAAATCTGAAAGTCAGAAAATTTCCGTAGTATAGCTATCAAAAGATTGGTCAATGGATTCAGATTTGGAGGAGGAATGCAGTCTGTTTCTCTGCTGTTTCTCTACTCATACTGCTAAACAAGATCCCAATCAAAATACAGTATGGTTTGAGTTGCTAAGCTAAGGCTTTTTACTTCCAGACATGGACTTGTCAACTCAACTCACTTTTGCTAAGTTTGCTTACCCATAGCCTACGTTTGCTACGTAACCTAGAAGTGCAACTGACCGATCGAATTTTATTTTTATTTTTCGGAGGCATTTGGCGATAGTCTATTTTTCTTTCTGCAACTATTGATTGAACGGTACGTTGCGGATGGTTTGTGCTATGCGTATATCACTGATCACCAACTTACAGCTTACACCAACTTACTGTACATTACCTTCAACAGTCACAACACCTGACTTGTAATAATGCCTCGCCTTTAAGATGTGCTGCTGTATAGGGTACGGTACTGCATCATAATCTACGATGCCACGCCTTCTACACAGCTCACACAAACTGCTGGCAGCTGTATTATTATTACACCAAACTGAATTGATTTGTTGTTGTTGTTGAACCTGACCCAAGACACGAGATTGTGCTGCGTACCGTACCCTAGATTGTAAAATAGACGTCAGGATACTTAGTTGCATGAAGGAAACAAAGAATCAGCCGAAAAATATATTTAACTAACGTATATTAAAAAAAACTTTCACTAAAATCAATTTCGGCCAGTGGCCATCTTCAGCTTATTTAAATACAATCAATCAAATAGAATCGATGTCAGGATAGGGGATGGAACAGTTAAATTTACCACTATTTTAACTGTGAGGGTGATGCTCACTTTTAAGAAAGAATACTTTGGGAGGGCAAAAAATTAATCGGGGGGGGGAAAAAATAAAAATCGGGGGAGGGGGCAATGCCCCCGATGCCCTCCCGCTGGCGACGCGCCAGCAACCTGTTATATATTTTACCATTTTACTCCCTAAGTGAAATTCCTTAGCGAAACGCAGAGTGTAACAAATTGTTCGTAACCTAACTTCATAGCAAAAATCAAGATTAATGGTTAGCTCTGTCATTTTGAATGTGTGCTGCGCTTAGTTGTTGTAAGGTTAGCATTGTTGGTCGATGTACTTGGCAAGGCCGCACGTGATAGATAAGGTTCAATAACGTAATGTATATTTGGCTAGTTCAGTGACATTACAAGTTATTAATTCCATTGTTTTTATTGTTTCTATTTGAATAAGGAATAAGCGTAATTATAACTTACAAACTAAACTGAATGTAAAGTGGTAAAAGTGGTGCCAGAATGGATCCAAACATAACAGCAATGCTAGAAACATTGAAAGAACAGCAAAAGTTCGTGTAAGCGTCATCAACAATGACAAACCTGAAAGAGTTGTCCAATCTGCGAGTTCACCACCAAAATTTGAGAGTTTTGACGAGTCGAAGGAAAAGTGGGAGCAATATTTGCAGCGTCTGCTATAGCATTTTGTACTGCATGACATCGGCAGTCAAGAAAGAAAGAGACCTTCTTCTCTTTCTTGTCTTGCTCCGCACATATGTGGTCTTTTACAAAACCTGTTCGAAGAAGACAATGTAACAGAAAAACCGCTTAATGTTCTAGTAGAAAAGCTAAGCATCCATTTCAAATCGTCAACTCATACTCAAGAAGCACGCAATGCTTTTGGCAACTGCAAAATGCAACCCGGTCAATCGTATCCCGAGTGGGTAGCTTTGTTGAGGAGTTACCAAAAGATTGCCGCTTTGAATACAAAAGTGAAGCGCTTTGAATAAATCCGGGACGTAGTCTTACAGTACACACCGCATGCTGAGATTCGTCGCCAATGTTTGAGTGGACCAAACATTTCATTGAAGGATGTGCTAACAAAAGCAGATCTTTACATAAGAACGCTGGAAACTGAACAAATCCTCACTGATAGTGGTGTTTCAGTGAATAGGATGACAGCTCAGTACAAAAAGAATGTGTCTAAGCCTGTCAATATGAATAATCACAATCGAAGAATAGAGTGGAAGCGATTTAAAGATTGCTACGCGAACGACGTAACGTGCTACTGCCCGAACAAAACCTACACTTGCCATAAGCGTAACAAAACGGGCCATCTCAAGTCAGTTTGCAAATCAAAGATACGTGAAAACATATTTTGCCACGTCAAAAGAGCGGAGCACCAAGAAAGAACAAGTAGTGTATTTGCTTGTTCATCACTAGCTAATTAACCTAGAACTTGGAATTTTCCTCCAACATCTATCAACGTGTTGGAAAGCAATTTTAGATAGACGCAGAAATTAACGGTATGGCGATCAAGTGACAGTGGGACACAGGATCCAAATGCTCCATGATTGGAATTGCGGGATATCGCCAGTTGGGTTTTCCTATATGCCAACCATTTAATACCTAACTGATGGCATATGGCGGCAAACCGTTGAAAGTGAAAGGCCAATGTTTGTCGACGTGAAAATTGGCAAGCAATTTCGCACACAATCTACCGCTCATTGTGGTGGAGGAAAATGGATCTAGTCTTTTGAGGTTGGACTGGAGTGATCAATTTGGCTTAAACAACGGTGTTACTTCAGCTTCGCAAACGTCTACTACCAAGCCTCCAGCTGCGGAAGGGGATTGTTATGCCGAGGCTGTGCATGACGATAAGTTCTCAAAGTTGAAGAAAAAATTCTACAAAGTCTTTTCTTCGAAGCTGGGCAAGTGCAGCAAAGTCAAAGCAGCAATGCATTTAAAGAAAAACTACGCCAGGGTTTTTCAAGCCTCGCTCCCTCTCGTTTGCGATGAAAAAGAAAGTGAAAGAGGAACTGACTCGTTTAGTGGACATTGGAGTGCTAACTCCCGTTTATTATGGCGATTGGGCGGCGCCCACTGTTGTAGCCAACAAACCAAACGGTTGCATTCGCATTAGTGGCGATTTTAAAGCTATGAATTGCAATTTTTAGATAGATCAGCACCCCTTGCCCACTTTGGACTCTTCGATGGAAAGTCTCCACGAAGGAAGATACTTCTCGAAGATCGATTTGACAGATGCGTACCTTCACATTGAGCTAGAAGAAGAAGCTAAAAAACTCTGCGTCATTAACACGTGTTTCGGACTATACCAATTCAATCGCATGTGTTTTGGTGTAGCTTCCAGCCCTACACAATTCCAGCGCTGCATGGATCACATGATATCAGGACTGACGTGAGTTGCAGCTTATCTCGACAATTTCATAATCACCGGTTTGTCAGAAGAAGAGCGCTCCAACAATTTGAACAAGCTACTGCAGCGATTTAGTGAGTACGTGTTTTATGTAAAGTATGAAAAGTGTGACTTTTTGAAGAACTCAGTGGATTATTTGGGTCACATAATCGACAAGGACGGTAAGCAACCTTCAAACTCGTCCGTGGAAGCCATTAAACTTTTAAAACGCCCACAAAATGTGCAAGAATTGCAGGCTTTTCTCGGTAAAATCAATTACTAAGGGCAATTTGTGAGAAATTTGGCTAAAAAGCAAATCCTTTGTACAATTTATTGAAAAGATCTGTCGATTTTAAATGGAGTGATTTGTGTGAAAATGCTTTTGAAGTGTTAAAAAATGATATCATTTGTGCTACTAAGCTTACTCATTATGACGAAAGCAACCCCTTATTTTGGCCACCGACGCATCCCAATATGGACTAGGGGTGGCCCTACTGCAAGAGCAAGGGGGGGGGGGGTTAGAAAAACCATTTACCCATGCATCGAAAAGATTGACTGATACGCAAAAGCGTTATTCTCAAATTGAACGTAAAACCCTTGCTATTACTTATGGTGTCACTAAGTTTCATCAATACTTATATGGCTGTGAATTTAAATTGATTTGTGATCACAAACCTTTAGTGTCGATATTTTTGAAATCCAAAAACCTTCCTACTTTAACCATTCAACGATTACAGCGATATGCCATCACTCTCATGGCATATCAATTCGAGATTGAGTACAAGCCTACGGGCTAGCATGGAAATGCTGATGGTCTTTCGAGACTCTGCTCCGGTTCCGATCCCAATTTTGACCGCCTTGAAAGCCGGGAGAGTGCCAAAATTACTTGTTCTGTAACCAATGCTCTTGATGTTCAGCCGAATACTTATGAAAATATTCGTAGTAAAACTTCGTGGGATGTTACTTTGCAAAAAGTTTTGTCGTGCATTCAGAATAGAATTTGGCCTAAAAGATTGCTCGATAATGACAATAAATTACGTGCTTTTAACAGATTGAAAAATTTGCTTTGTGTGGAAAAAGATTTAGTTTTGTTACAGATAATGGAACCCAGTGTGTATCACGTGAATATGAACAGTTTTGCGCGAAATTTAACATTGGGCATGTCACTTCAGCGGTGTTCCATCCAGCTTCTAACGGCGAAGCAGAAAGATTAGTCCAAACCTTCAAAAATGGTCTCACCAAAAAGATTGGGGATAGAAGAGAGCTCGTGGCTGCTCTTCTTATAGTTATGGCTAGCTATCGAACCTCACCACACTCTGGGTTAAATTGGAGCACGCCGGCAGAGGTGTTGCATGGCCGCCAACCGAAAAATTTGTTGTCTTTGTTTTCACCTGGTGTTAAAAGGGCAGTGCCAACCTCTGCCACTGATCAAAAATTAAGATATGGCATTGGATCATTAGTTTATGCCCAAAACTATGCTTCCGGAAATAAATGGTACCCTGGCAGAGTAACTGAACTTATAAAAAGTGCTATTTTTATGATTCGTACTAATCGTAAAATGTGGAAGCGTCATTTGATCCAATTGCAGCCACGTTTCGGTGTATTTGAAAGTACCGGTACCAACTTGAATAATGATTCGCAACCGCGTAATACTTCTATTGCGGTGCAAAACCCAAATGAGCCTGAAAATCCACTAGACGCAGCACCAATCTCCAGACGTTATTTGACTCGGTCAAGAAGGCCACCAGATTGTTACCAGGTCGGGTTTTAGACGGCGTCTGCTTTGTACATATGTTTTAGTGCTTGTGCTTTATTTTTTTATTGTGCCAATTTGTGCAAGGAGGAGTGTTATAAATTTAACCTTTAGTGAAATTCCTTGGCCAAAGGCAGAGAGTAACAAATTGTTCGTAACCTAACTTCATAGCAAAAATCAAGATTAATGGTTAGCTCTGTCATTTTGAATGTGTGCTGCGCTTAGTTGTTGTAAGGTTAGCATAGTTGGTCGATGTACTTGGCAAGGCCGCACGTGATAGATAAGGTTCAATAACGTAATGTATATTTGGCTAGTTCAGTGACATTACAAGTTATTAATTCCATTGTTTTTATTGTTTCTATTTGAATAAGGAATAAGCGTAATTATAACTTACAAACTAAACTGAATGTAAAGTTATGGTCTGGTTGCCTTTTGAAAAATTGAAACCCTCCTTTATAAATTTCTTGGTGCGCCCCTGATGACAATAAATAAATTTGAGCCGTTGCGACGCGTTTTGTCCTTGCTCAAGGGACTCTTCAGACAATGAAGACCAATTTTGTTTTATTAGCCAAAAAAGTTTTTTTTTGAAGATTTCGGGGGTGAGTTAGTAGCCTACTGGATAATGGTGGTCGGTAAGTAGTAGTCGAAAAGTTTTGAAATAGCCTAACCTAGAAGCAATAAGGGGGGCAATTCCCATTCCTTTCTTTTTTGGTAATAAAGCACAATTGGCCTTTGTCGCCTAAAGAGTCCCTTGAGCAAGGACGAAATGCGTCGCTACGGCTCAAATCCATTTATTGTCGTATTATCGTTAAATCATTATTCATTTTGTGAAACCATGTCACAAATGCTCTTGTATTGAACCCCCTTAACTGATTGTATAAAAAATATACGTTCGTATAAACTATTTAAACCTATTTGAACTTTTTGTGACGCCTGCAAAGTTGACACGGTTTAGCGCCGCAGCATCCAAAGATCGTTCGCATTTTAGTATTTCTTAATACGGTTGAGAAAAAATTACGTCTTAAATCATATTTTTAAATCATATTTAAATCATATTTTGAACGTTTATTTAGAAGGGGAGGGGGCTAATTAGTTAAAAATAAAATAAAACATAGCTAAAAATCGGTATTCAAATTTGATCCACATTGAAAAATATTTAACAAAGGTTTCATCAAAAAATATATAAGCTCAGGAACAGGGGAGGGGGCTATTTAGTATTTGCTAATTACCAATCACTTTTCTCAAACTTCCTTCCATCATCCCTTTTAAAAATATCTTTTTTTATAAAACATTGGCGAAATAGATTACTCCTTGAAAGTTTTATTGAACAATCGGTACAGGATTTTATGATTTACCAGCTTGTAAAAAGAGAACTGAAATTCTAGCAATTGAACTAAAACTTTCGCAATAAATTCTTACAATCCCACATAGCCCATTTATGCCACTAGTATAATCATGTTTTTGCACTGCTAACTTCTACGCCACGTTTTGATAGCACTAATTTTTATCAAACTAGGCCCAAAATAGGTTATTTTTGAAAAAAAAATTTTTTTTTGAGCGCTGGGAGCTCCGCCCCCAGACCCCCGTAACAGCCCCTTCCCAATTGCAGAATCCTAGCTACATGTCTGGTTGTAGTACCGGTAGTTCAGTAGAGGAGTAGGAGCGTGATTTATATATAGTTGAGTAGAGGTATAACTAGTAACTATCATATTACTACTACTGGTTAGATTCTAATCAATGGATAGCTGGTTGAAAAAGTCGCACGATAACGATAATAACCGTACTGCAGATGATGTTGAAGCAATGGAAAGACAAATGCAAACAGGGTGTGCAAATGTGCTTGCGTGTTGCGCGCATTGGGTAACAATGCCTTGTGGTGATTTTTTTCCGTTGAATAATTACCACAAATACACAATCCAAACTGTTTATTATTTTAACCGTAATGGGGCGCGGAAATTTTTAGAAAAAGAAAAGGGGGTCGCGAGCAAAAAAGTTTGGGAAGCCTTGTTCTAAATATCTGAATACCACTTACCAGCTACGCAATACAAAGCAATAATATTCCACTCAGGCGCGTAGCCAGGATTTGGAAAAGGAGGGGGGGCTATTTTGAAAGAGTAAGAAAAGTGCAAACGACCTTGACCCGAATTTTCATTGTTCTTGAATCAGTTTCACACGGTTTGTCCGAAAATCGAGACAAAATTTCTGGGAAAGAGCTCGGAAATTCAAGATTTTTTTCTGCCCAAAATCAGGAGGTCTCCAAAAAAAAAAGGTCTTCACCGAAATTGAAACTGATTTTTCGGCCGAAATCCGAAATTTAAAGGTTTTTTCCGCCCAAAATCAGGTGGTCTCCAAAAAAAAAAAAAGGGACTCCGCCGAAATTGAAACTGATTTTTTGGCCAAATTCGGAATTTCAAACGGTTGAGGGGGGGCTGTTTTCCTATGGGGGGGCTATTTTTCACTAAAAATCGGCCTCAAAAGCACCAAAAACGTGCGATTTTGCATACTTCACAAGCCAATGGGGAAGCTCGAGCCCCCCCGCCCCCCCCCCCCCCCCCTGGCTACGCTACTGATTCCACTGGCTTTAAAACGCCGTTTATTTTTATTTTTTGTATTTAGATTTTGTAAATAATTTCAACCCATTAATGTCGGGTTGGCTGACACACGATTGTAAAAAAATTCTACTTTAAAAAAAGATCAAAATCAAATAATCTACGTTTAAAATTGGCGAGCAAAAATAAAGCTTTAACGAATTTTATTGAAACAGTAATTGATGTTCCGTTCACCGAAATCTTGACAAACTGCACACTAACATTTTTTCAAGACAAATCGCATTAAATTTTTTTTCTTTTTTTGCTTGGAAACAATGGTCTTTTCACCATAAACTTTTTTAGAAAAAAACTGGAACTTTTGAAATGCCAATATAAAAAAAAGAACAGCAAAAACAAATAACAAATATCTAAATTTAAAATTGTCAAGCAAAAATGAAGCTTTGACTGATTTTAATCAAAAAGTAATCGATCTGCCGTTCACCGAAATCTTGACAAATCTTACGCTTTCATTTTTTCTAGATAAATTGTCTTTTTTTTACTTGGAAACATTGGTCTTTTTACAATAAACTTTTTTTTAGAAAAAACTGAAACTTTTTTAAATGCCCCAGTATTTGTGATGCTCCAAACAAGAAAGTTGGAAATGCCATTCATCTTCCAACTCAAATTTTCAAGTAACCTATTGTTAGAGGTACTGTATTTTTAAGTGACATGATCGGCTTGCTTTAATGTTTCCGTTTTGCTTGTTGGCATGAGCGCTTTTTTTTGACAAATGTGTTTTTCTATATTTTATTTTTATAGGTGATTTTTGCTAAATTTGATCCAAATATACTTTTGCAACTTAGAAGCTTTAGTTTTTGCTTGATAATTTTTTAAAATCAGATTAATTGCTTATTGGACTTTTTTTTTTTTTTCAGTGTAAAATTTTCAGGTGTGGTACCTCAAAATAAAGCTGCCAAAACTTTTTGCAAATGTCTAACCTCTCACGGAAAATATTAACTGCGCAGTTTTGCAGTCTACATTAAAAAATAATCATCTTGACTCCATTTTAAACTGGCTATTTGACAAACGCATTTTACACAGGAGTGGGTAATGCCCCCCCATCTAACTTCAAAGCCAAAAGTCATGCAAATACCAACTATGGCTTGCTAGTTAGTGTCTACCATCACTTTTTAGAAAAGTTATAACGCCAGGGTCATATTTTCAAAAATTTTGTTATTCTTAATGACGTCATAGGCGGTTAATCATTATGTAGATTTGGTTTTGAAAATAAATCATAAAATGCTTAAGAACAGTGATTACGCCACAAAAACGTCCTATAACGTCATTTATGATAAATATGGTCCAAAAATTGCTCAGATTTTGGAAAGTAACTTCGGCAAACTTTATAAATTGAAAATTTTCCATTACTGTACCTTAGCACTTTCAAGTTTACATGAGTTATTTTTTAATATATTTATCACACACAAAAAAAACGAGAATATGGGCAGTTTTGCCCCCTCTCCCCTCCATGTAAAATAGCGTACTACTTTCAGCAAGGACCTGTTTCAAAAAAATGCCGGCAGCAACTGCAATACGAACAAAGCTCCATTTTTGTTGCAAAGCTACACTTTGTTCTGCATTTTATATTGTGATCTGCATTGATCATCCGCTTTTTGCTTTAGATTGATTCCATTAGTAGGATTTAATAAGCTCCAACATTGTACCTTTAGATTGGGTGAATTTTTCTTAAAGAGATACTGCTCGAAATCGCTTTTATTGAAAAAATGAGAACAACTGCAGGTAATAAAAAAGTACCCCAAACCTTTTTCCAGAATTACCATTATTCGCGAAAATAGGATTTAATCCGTTTGAATCCTTACCATTGGCAATCATGCATTTTGCAATTTTGTGACATCACAAAAAAGGCTGGTTTTGCAAAATTTCTCGCCGACTTCGGGTTATTGGCTATATAGCAGCTCCAAAACAACACCAGCCTAGCCTATCAGACCTATTCTTGCCGACTCTTTTTCACAATAAACTAAGTTATTGTACAACAAGCAATAAAAAAACAAAATGTGTACTGTAAGCTAATCTCAGACTTGTAATCAGAAACTAGCGCAACAATACAGTACCGTAGGCCTAATCTACTGTAATACCTATAACTTACCTACCTAACCAAACATGAAAATTTAGCTACTGCAACTGGTACCATCCTGTAGACCGAAGCTACCAGTATTGATCTATTGTACGCCTTTTGTGATGTTACAAAGTTGCGAATGCAGGGTTGTCAATGGTACAGAGTCAAACGGATTAAATCGTATTTTCGCGAATAAGGGAATTGTGCAAAAAAGGTATGGAACACCTCTGATTCACCTCAAGTAGTTCTCATTTCTTCAACAAAACCGATTTCGAGCAGTATCTCTTTAAACCCATACTGCAGCTGTTCAAAATTGATCCTAATAGCGAGACTCTGTGTTGTTTAGACACAGTCAAATTAAACCCTTATAACTTTTGAAAGAAGGAGCTATTAGCATGATTCTTTCGCTACCGGCTGAAACATTTATTTAAAAACGTTTAAAGCTAAATTGGGTATTGTTTTAAATTACAATAGATTTGCATTTTTATTTTGAATAGAAATGATCAAAAATCTCTTTTTTTGGCTGATTCTTGCCCTCATCAATCAAAAAATTAGTCGGAAACCGAAGACTCGCGCAATTTTTATATTGCTGATGACGTGTTTTACGTAATACGTAACTTCACGCAACAATATTTGCTCAGAACAAAAACAATTTCATGATTTTAGATTTTCACAAATCATTGAATTTGAAGCGTGAATTTCAACAGATAGTATAGCTTGGCTAAAATTTCAATCTTTAATGTTCTGCTATACTGCAACATGATATTGCATTTTATTTGCTGTCGCAATTATCGAAAAGATTAACCAGAAAAGTTAGAGAAAGCTTTTTAAAGCCGACGAATCATCCACCCAATTCCGGTGGTATAACACAGTTAAAATTGAACTATAGTTTTTGATATTTTTTGTTTTAATTATGGGGCTCCGATTGCAAAGGTATTTAACAAATACAAAAAGATATTCCCTGAAAAAAGTTTTTGGAAACTTGGAATTTTATTCTTCCCACCAAAACCACAGTAGGCCTAATAGTTTAGAGAGCTGTGGTTTTTAGGTGGGAAGAACAAAACTCAGAGTTTCCAAAAACTTTTTTCTGGGGATATCTTTTTGTATATGTTGAATATCTTTGCAACCGCAGCCCCAAATTGAAACAAAAATGTCAAAAATTTTAGTTCGATTTTAGCTATTTTAAACCACCGGAATTGGCTGGATGCTTCACGGCCTTTTTAATCTTTCTAAGCCACATAATTATAACAAAATTTTATTAATACAGAGCAAACAACAATGCAAATAACTTCAATATTGTGATGACTTAAATCAAGGCTAAGACTTTTTTTGCTAATGTTTCGATTGGCTGTGCTCAAGGCATTTTGTTATCTATCTTCGTCTGGGCTAAAATGCGAAGCTAATTAAAAGTAGGCTTAAGATAAATGAAAAGATCAAGCGACAAAATGAATTGTACGTGAACGCAAAAATTATTACAAATTGGAACGAAAAAGCATCAGATTGGCGGAGCGTTAAAAACAAAAATAATACGTCATGGGGTTTGTAGTAGAGTGGCTAAATAAATGCTAGAGAATTTGTCAGTTTGCTTATCATTCATAGTGTTCGGAATTTGGTTAATTTGACACGATTTGACAAATTGGCATTTTGCAGAGTCAAGTTTGAAGTCTAAAACTTTGGCGTTGGTCCAATCCATCATGGAATGTTCGCTATCAAAAACGTGCAAAGTGAGCGAAGACTTATCGAGTCATCCATGTCGCATCTTTGCTAAGTGTTTTTTTTACGGATGGAAAAACTGTTTTTTTTTCGCCAATGTATGAAAAATCACAGTCATGTAGAGGAATTTGATATATTGTTCCTAGTCGCATAATAGGGTTCACTGAGTCTTTGTTACTAGCGAGGTTTTGGCCAATGACATTGCACGATTTTAAGACTGTTTTCATGGAACACTGTTGGTGGGTATGCGCATGACAAGTAGCACTTTTGTACTTTGGGCAGCAGCTCAAGTAGCTTTATGAGAGGCTTAAATACTCTGGTCTTGTTGCAAATACCAATTGCTGGCACATTGTTAGTCTTTGACCCACCACATGGTAATGGCCTCGGCAGGTCCACTAAAGTATGTCAGTTTAATTTTGTATCACGTTAGAAAACTGTGGGAAAGACTTGCGTCTCGAGACCACTCATGTCTTAAATCAGAGGTAAGAGTAAGCAAGAGAATGCTCGCCATAGAAATTTTGCTCCAAAAATGTATGGTGCACTAAAGAATAAAAAATTAAAAGATAACTGCGCGGAAGAGAGTCAGCCCCTTGGCAAATATGTCTCGCTCGGTCGGTCGAGAAATCACTCCCTTACCACTGATTGCCAGTCTGCAACCTGGAGCGCTCGGGCTTTAGGCCGAGGGGCTCGTTTAAAAAATCAGCTACGTTTTCCGACAAAACTTGGAAGTTGAACTAAGGAAGTCTTGTCGAAAGAGATGTGGAGGTATGTGAAGAGTTGAGCAATAGGAAAGTCAATGTATGCAGCTTACAAGAAGAAAGGTGGAAGAACGAAGGTACTCGATTTCTCGGGGTTTTTGAACAAAAGTATTAATGTGGTCTGGAAACAGCTCTGCTATCGTAGAAGTTAGAATTTTGGTAGAAAAAGAGCTACGTGAGAAGATGGTTGATGTCCGTAAAAAAGTGACAGGGTTATTGTGGTTGTGTTAGCGTTTGGAGAGCAAGTAATACGAGTAACATCATTGTATAGCGTCAGAGG
Source organism: Trididemnum nubilum (assembly GCA_963965965.1). Taxonomy (NCBI): domain Eukaryota; kingdom Metazoa; phylum Chordata; class Ascidiacea; order Aplousobranchia; family Didemnidae; genus Trididemnum; species Trididemnum nubilum. Next base: position 6,729,515 of record OZ014469.1, read on the forward strand.
AAGATAGGCAAAGTGTCGCACGAAGGTAGGCAGAGCGTCAGAGGTAGGTAGGCAGAGCATCAGAAGAAGATAGGCAATGTGTCACAGGAAGGTAGGCAGAGCGTCAGAGGTAGGTAGGCAGAGCATCAGAGGTAGGTAGGCAAAAGGTCACAGGAAGGTAGGCAGAGCGTCAGAGGTAGGTAGGCAGAGCATCAGAAGAAGGTAGCAGAGCGTCAAAGGAAGGAGAGTGCCAACAAATGGAAAGTTGTTCTCCTATTGCTGAAGTTGCTCTGGACGTTTTTGTCATTCACAACCACTTATTTATGCAAGCGTGCATTTTTAGCCTGATAGAGGTTGAAACAAAGAAACGAAACATTCTTGGATGTGAAAATGACATGAGACTTGCGCTTTCCAAAACAAATATTTGAATTTCCCATTTGGTCGCCAAAAAGGAGCAATAAAAATCGCATTGGTACCAACTGATTTATGATTAAATGTAGTTGTTTTTTTTACAATGAGAAGAGTTTGAATTCAACTGACTCGAAAAAGTGCTCGAACAAAATGTATAGGGTGCGCTTTAGGTCATCTCTGAGTGGGCAAGGACCCCGGAATCGGAACGAGGAACTAGCTTTCATGCTTTTATGCTTTAAACACTTTTAATTTTTAGCCTCTGATTTTAATTTTAGATTTTATACGTGGTGCTATTTTGGCAGAAATCCCTGATGATCCCGTGTACGGGTGAAGCAGTCCGCAGAGAAAAAAGTTTTTAAGTATTATATGTGACGATAATCTTAATGCCATTTACCAGCAACTTCACTCCTCTTTGCAATCCACAGTTCATCACATCATTTCTTTTTTCCAAAATTGGCACCGCAACGCTAGTCTTCCATTCATCTGGAACAAGGAAAAGGCTGAAGGGCTCTCTGAAACAACAGCGGAAATGATTGTTGCGAGGTAGCATAATTGCAAGGAAAATTAATGATGCTACAGCTTTGCCAACGCATTTTGGATAGCTAGAGAACCCCACGTGAATGGAAAACCAGCGTTGCAGTGCCAATTTTTGAAAGAAAAGAAGATGTGATGAATTGTGGTTCGTATAGAAGAGTAAAGTTGGTGGAACATAACATTACGATTAACGTCACATAGAAAATTTTGGTATCCTTACCCCTTGCAGAAAAACACTTTCCATAAAATCATTTGCCAGAAAAACGTTTCCCAGAACGTTTGCTTGCCAGAATTAGCATTTGTCAGAAATTACTCTTGCAGAATGAACACTTGCCAGAAATTACATCTGCCAAAATGAACGCTTGTCTGAAATTGCATCTGCCGGAATGAACACTTGTCCGAAATTACGTTTCCCCGAAAACTTATTTTCTAGAATTTACATTTACCAGATTTACATTTCCCTGAAAACTTATTTTCAGAATTTACACTTGCCAGAAATTGCATTTGGTCAAAATTGCATTTCCCCGCAACCTTATTTTCCAGAATTCACACACGCCAGATACAAATTTCGGCCAAACACGAATTCTGGTAAATAAGTGTTTGGGGAAATGCAAATTTTGCAAATGCAAATTTCCCCAAGTGCACTCTTTGGTAATATAATTTCTGGCAAGTGCATATTCAAAAGCTACAATTTCTGGCAAGTGTACGTTCTGGAAAATGTACATTTGGCTTAATAGAGTATCGGTTAAGCGTTTTTCCGGGAAATGCAATTTCTTGAACGTCTTATTCGGAAAATTGCATAGGATCCATAAAATTTAAACGAAAAAAATTTAAAACGCTATGAACTGCTTCACCTATAAACGGGATCATCTGGGATTTCTGCCAAAATAGCACCACGTATAAAATCTAAAATTAAAATCAGAGGCTAAAAATTAAAAGTGTTTAAAGCATAAAAGCATGAAAGCTAGTTCCTCGTTCCGATTCCGGGGTCCTTGCCCACTCAGAGATGACCTAAAGCGCACCCTATACATTTTGTTCGAGCACTTTTTCGAGTCAGTTGAATTCAAACTCTTCTCATTGTAAAAAAAACAACTACATTTAATCATAAATCAGTTGGTACCAATGCGATTTTTATTGCTCCTTTTTGGCGACCAAATGGGAAATTCAAATATTTGTTTTGGAAAGCGCAAGTCTCATGTCATTTTCACATCCAAGAATGTTTCGTTTCTTTGTTTCAACCTCTATCAGGCTAAAAATGCACGCTTGCATAAATAAGTGGTTGTGAATGACAAAAACGTCCAGAGCAACTTCAGCAATAGGAGAACAACTTTCCATTTGTTGGCACTCTCCTTCCTTTGACGCTCTGCTACCTTCTTCTGATGCTCTGCCTACCTACCTCTGACGCTCTGCCTACCTTCCTGTGACCTTTTGCCTACCTACCTCTGACGCTCTGTGTGTCAGTGCCTTTACTGCTTTGCTACAACTACAGTCAGGACTTTCTTAATCGATTCTTATGCTTTGTTACCTTTGCTGACATACATGCACTAACAATGATGAGTTTGTGATGTAGACAAATAAAAATTATGCGATATACTGGCTAAGCATTGGTGGGCACAAATTCGTAAATCGTTAATCCGTTAATAACAAAGCTAACTTTCGCATTAACTCGTTAATTCGTTAAAAATTTTTATTTTGTTAACGGACTAAATTAACTTGCGTTAAGTTTCGTTAATTTATACGTTGAAATTTTCATTGTTAATTTCTTGCACCATTCATTCATTATACCGGTACAAACCAGCTTGCACTTGTAACACTCGTTGCGCATTAGCACAAGTTTTATAGAAGAAAGTGAAGAAAGTAGCTTTTTTTTGTAGCAAATAATAAGCTGCAGCCTCATATAGGTCTATTAGGTATCGCTGTTTGCAACTTCCAAAGATTTTCCGATCGCAGCTGTAACGAATTAACTTTAACGGAGGTATGAAGTTTGCAAACGGACTAGTAATTAACGAAGCTAACGTTTTGCGTTAATTTGCCCACCTATGTCGTTAAGTGATTACTGATCACACACAATGGTTGCTGAAGTAAAATCGCGGCCTAACGCTGTGCTCTGCAGTTTAAAGAATTTAAGCAGAAAAAGTCTGACGAGACAGAAATGTTCTTTGTTGTTATTGTTAATGATACATGGCCAACAAATTCTATTTTTATTGGGGGATACTTTACTCTTTGGACTCCCCCCCCCCCATGCCTATCTTTGAGGGGATCTAGACCTTCCATAAACATAACCCTACGTAATCTGTGTTTGAATTTAGGAGAACTTTCGCAGAACCCCTAAAATATCTCCGTTGCACCCCAACGGTTTGATCAAGCCCTGTTTAAAAACAATTGGTTTAGAACTACTCGAAAAAAGTAGCAACATTCATAAAGAAAAGCTTGCATCTTCGCAAAGGAACTCTTGTACGAGGAAAAAACGATTTTTTGCCAAGAAGAAAAAGAGAAAAGAAATTATTTTGAAAAGTGAAGAAACTAAGCTTCGGAAGTTATATTTCATATTGTAGCATTTAAGCTTATGTTAAAATGCGATCGCTGTGTTTCAAAAGATAATGCACTTTGAGGTGAGACAAGCATTACCGGCATTTCTTTTTATGAAACATCATAATTGATTACTTCTTACCCAAGTTTTATTTGCTTCAATAGTTTTTGAAACAAGTTATGCTGCGAGAACGTTTATGACTAAGAAGCGCAACGTTTTCGCCGCAAAACAACGTTAATGACAAATTACTTGAAAATCGACAAAATCCAGAAGGCGTGAAAAAATAATATTTGCCGGTGCTCGTGCCCCGGGCATTAAGTTTGATTTTGACTGCTTGAATGCCTGATATTTGCCTGAAAACTCAGTGTTCAGTGCAACTAATCGTGATGCATTGAAAAATAAATTTTTTAATAACAAAATTTTTACCATTCCAAACTTGAGTAAATTTCAGAAAAAATCAAAAAATTTTAAGATTTTTGGACAAAGACATCATCTAAAACTTTTGTTCTGAAATTAAACTTGAATTCGAATATAAAACTGATTGCATTTAAGTTCATAAAAAATATTTTTAAACTTAAAAAATGTTGGGAAATATTTCTAGGTGATCAAGACGTGTAAATTGATATTTGCTTTTTAAAACAGCCGAGGTATAAACGTGAACCTAGTGCAAGCGTACAAGATTCGTGTAGACTTAGCATTTTTGTCATCCTAAACTCAAAAAACTTAATATTTTTGCTGAACTTGTACTTAAAAGAATAAAATAAGAGAACTTGATCTTGAGAAAACGGATTTACGAAAATAGGCTGAACTCAAACTTGATCTGGAATAAAAATTTGTCGAGTTTGTAGCCACGCCTAACAACGAAACAACGCTAAACCAAGCTGCAACTACAACAGCCAGATGCTACCCTAGAACTAAATTGTTGTTATAAAAAAAAAGTGTCTAACTTAATAAATGTTGTAAAGTTTGTGCTGTTGAGTTCGTTAGCCTAAATGTGAATATTGGTTTGATGCAAATATTGAGGTTAAATTTTTCGACTTTTCAGGTTCACTCTTTAATGCTTGTTTTAATAGTAGCAGCCATTTTGGTGATTGTTTTGCTAGGATTCCCGGAAAATAGCCTTTTAGGCCAAAAAAAAAACACGCCGACGATTAAGCAACAAACTCTGGCTGGCAAGCGTGAAAACGTAACAAATAATTTTGTAATTATTGTTAGTTTTTTGGATTTAAAATAAAACCAGAACTTTGAATGCTGTAGAACATAATTGTTACATGAATGACGTGTTGCTTACTAATAATTCGTTAGAAAATCTTAATCGTATTCTTAAAGAAGGACTAGAACTTTTCAACAGTCGTAGGTTTAAATTACTTACTGTAAATGGATGGCTAATTGTGATTGTCTTGTGCGCCTCAATGTGAGCGGGCGACAGGTGTTGGTGGGGTTGATCTTTAGTCTGATCCTCTCCTCGATTCTCAGACACTAGAGTTAACCAGGGATTATGAGAATGATAAATTTCGTGTTAATATCAAGGAATTTTCTAACTCTACTACCAGACGAGGAATGTCTAGTCAACTTGCAAGCCAGTTTGATCCTTTAGACATGGCCTCACCTTACCTGCTTTGGGGTAAATTAATATTGCTAAAGATTACTACTTCATGGTGGAGTGGGAAGAGGCTCTTTCTATCGACATTCAAGGATCTTGAAAAAAGTAGTTACTACTAAGCGTTAACTAAATTGTTGTTTTTGTTGTTGTTGTTGAGCATATCTATACTCCTGTCACCGGACAGCGTCGGATGCTAACTTATCGGACGATCAGCACACTTTTTATTGCATTGACTACTTTGTGATCGGAGGAATCCGCACCTGCTTGGGAGTTTCCGACAATCCAATGTTGCTGTGGATTTCTTCAAATTCTCGTCCTCTGAATTAGCTGCTTGTTCGAAGCCACCAAGCGGAGATAATCATCGTAATGCGTCTTATCCAAGAACGCAACAGCGTAACCAAATGATTTTTTTATACCTCAAAATTGTTTACCGGATGTTGAATTTGATTTTATTGCAGCTGAGTATCATTGCCCGAAGTTACATTTTATTGCAGCTGAGAATTTGATTTTATTGAAGCTGATCTACACTGTTACAGGCTAAAAAGTCTTTGCGTTATCTTAATTGCTCTTTTCATTTTGGAACGGACTCCCGAGTGACCCTGGGCTGGAATACTAATGCAGATCTCCATCTCGCTCGCTTTGTGGAACGTCGGGTGGATAAGATAGTTCAGATGGCTACCACTTCGGCGTGGAACTACATTTATATCTCGCAAAATCTGGCCGATGTTGGAACTCGTAGGGCTGTTTGCAGGAACCCTGACTCGATCCGCTTGTAATTGAAGGAACCTGGTTGCCTGTTGAAGGAACGGGTTGACGTTCAAACTTCCAACTCGAGCACTGATTTTTGTGTAGGTGTTATGAGAATAGTTTAACTGTGGAAGAGGAGGGCAAGTACGGGTTGGATCAAAAAACGTATTGCGTGTTTTATGGCTTTTATGGAGTTTGTCGTTGCAAAATTTAAAAAGGTAAACTTTTGAAAACCGGATTTAAACTCTACGTGTTTAGATCACTCACTTAGCAAGACTGTGAAATATGTACTGGGGCGTTGCTTCGGGGCCACAGTCGACTCGGTCCGTAGGGGCTCGCTTGATGATTTTGAGGCTATTTTGCGACCTTTTAATGAAAAGCGTTGCGACCCGGAGAGTACAAGACAAAATAACGAACTTAAAACGCTAAAAAAATTTACTGCCTTGCGTTGGTTTAGACTCTCTTTTTTGCGTCGATAGACGTTTGAAAATTGCTGAGCTTCCTATCGATGCAAAGCATCCTATAATCTTACCTGGGAGGCATGCCTTGACACGCATAAAAACGCGGGGAGTGCAGGCCCTTCCTACACGCTTATGAAAACCCGCCAACGCTTCTGGCTAATTCACGGAATTTCGAGCGTTAAACATTATATTGAGGAATGTGCTAGCTACTGTCTTTATAGAGCAAAAACCGATAAGACAGTTAATAGCAGATTTGCCTGCTTGCAGGCTTACTGCATGCAACAAACCATTTAAATACTGCAGATTGAATAACTTGGGCACTGTTCGTGTCAGACAAAACCGTAATCAAGGTAAAGCATGGGGCTTGTTATTATTTTGTTTGCATGTGTACTCGCTGTATTCACGTCGAGCTGGTAACTAGTCTTGACCTAAACAGTTTTCTTCTGGCGTTTTCTAAATTTACGAATTTGAGCGGAGCAGTTGATACGATTTATTCAGATAAGGCTTCTACCGTCTGTGCCGCTTCAGATCAATTGACTAAATTACTCAGTTCAAGGAAGTTTTGTAATGCCATGCGTAAATCCAACTTTAGTTCGCGTAAGATCCCTCCCTATGCGTCCAGCCAAGGAGGTAGCTGGGAGAGCATGGTTAAATTATCTAAAACGGCTCTACATCGCGTTTTGCACAATACACGACGCATGTCTTCTCTCATTGAGTTGCAAACTTTTTTCTCAGATGCGGTGCAAATAGTGAACGATTGTCCTTTAACCTCGGCGATCGACTTAATAACTTTGCTCCTATTTCCTCCTCGCCCTTTTTGGGGCAAGAGCTGGCACCGAACACGTCCATGAGTGAGTGCCATGACACAAACGATCTTTGCGGGGATTATTTGTACAATTCTACCTTGGCTCGTTGTTTTTGGCTTGGGAGGATGCAGTTTTACCTTCCCTCTTGACAGGGACGAAACAAATGGAGGGTCCTAATGAAAAACTTAACTGTGGTACTATTGGTTCTTGTGGGAGACGCGGAAGACGGAACTTACTCGAGTGCTTACCATTTGGGAAGGATCCATTCCCTTCAACCACACATACGTAGGGGCAAAGAAATTATTCGCCGGGCTACTGTGACTGCCCTGGTTAAGAACACGGTTGGGGACCCTGGAAGAATAGCGTATGTCCTTCGGGACTTGTCAAAAATAGCTTCTGTGTAATATGTTTTCATTTTGTTGTTTTATATGTGTATGTAGTACCTTTATTTTATTTTTTCGTATTTGGAAGTTTTCCTTTCTTGGTGCTTTTACTGTGTTTATATTTTGTTGAAACTTTTTCAAGATTCTGCTTCAAGGGGCCGCTTATGTTATCGCACCGAGCTCGTTTATTTTCATTATCCGTTTCGGTTGGGCCTCGAACACCCATTTATATTTCTTATTTTTGCAACAACAAAAAAAGCGTTTGCCTGCTGCTGCAGCTCTTTTGCACTTTACTTTGCCTTGTTTTGCACAGCTTTAGAAGATTATTTTTTCACGCTTTTTCCACGCAGCACCGAATCACATGTTAGTCTCATTCTGATTTTTGGTTGACCGGCGGTTGGACGTATTTTAGCAAAAAAAGACTTTGCGGTTTTTCTGTTGTATTTTTATTTTCTGGGAAACTTTTGTTTTCTTTCTGCCTCGTCAATTTTATTTTAACTAGCTCAATAAATTTTGACTAAGTTCTTTTTGTTGCGAAATTGGCTTAGTAGAGTCGAAGCGGTGAAGACCTGGACTTCCTTCCAGGACACATTCAACAACCAGATGCGAGTCATTTTTTAACAGATGTAGCAAAATAGTGTTTCATGGTCAAACAAATGAATGCGGTGAGTTCGGTCATGGTTGTTTATGACACTGGTTGAAAATTGGAATTTTCTTCAATTTATAACATGTTTTCAGAGAGACACAGTTCCCTTAGCGCTACCATTATTACATTCTTTGTTTTATTTAGATTTGCCTTGTAAGAATATGTTTGGTTCAACCACGTGATCTGCCACAAACGTCAGCAACTCGACCTGCTCCGCTCCTCCCTTTTGCCACGTCGGATTACCAGTTATCACAAGCGCTTAGGGACACCGCTGATTCACTGGCGATAAAGGAAGTCCCCAAAACATGGTTTAGCAAATTTTTCTTTATACTTGCTGTAGTACGCTGATGCGTGTTACGAGATTGCGTGGCCTATCTCCGCGTCATTTGCGCCTACATGCAACACAGCTTCTTTCAAAGAAATGTCGCAGCGGTAACGAGCCGTTGGCGACGCTGTGCCCAGTATCACCTACCCGAGATTGGAACCTCAGACCTCCCGCTCCACAGCCGAAAGCGTTACCGCTCGACCAGCTGGCCTACAGGGTATATTAAACTTGATATTTAAAAAACATTTGTGTTAATGCTTTTTCGATGTTTTGATAATTCCTCTACTTTTTTTTTTGCTACAAAAAGACAAAAGTTAATGAGTTCTTGATTCTATGGATATTCAAATAATAAAATATCCTCCAATGATCCTATTTTCGGGTGAAACAAACTGCTTGGTTTTATAAGTTTTTAATTTGATTTTATTTCAATAGGATTGACAATTACTTAAGTGATTAGTCAAAACGTCTCTTTTTAAATAAAATGTTTACTACAGCCCTTTCATTATTAGTAAAATTGTTTCTCAAGACCAATTTTTGTGCTCCAAATTTTTTATTGTTTTAGCCCAGAAGTAATCTGTTGATTTAGCTCAAACTCTTTGTTATATGAGCAGTTTTTGAAATCCTGATGTCAACCACATACAGAAGTTTAGTTTCAAATTTATTTCCTTTAAAATCCTCTTTCCTCCTTGAATGTAATATTTGTAGTAGTGCTCCATATTCGGCCAAACTGTTTCTGATGACGTCCTTAATTTGGCGGTAGCACAGGGTCGTCATGGGTTGGTTTCCAAGTGTCAGTTTCCGAGCATGTCATTGGCAATATGTGCAAAGTTCTGATTAAGAAAATTGAACCCATGTTTGCTGATTTTGAAAAAAATCAAATTAATATAAATTGCAAAGGTATTACGATACTTGGGTCCGGACTGCTTTTAAGCTTCAAATATTATGTAATAATTTATAAATTATTACATCACTAAATTGTTAGGCAACACGAGCACGAGGTACGGAACACATACATGTGCTGCTTGCATGAGTTGATGACGTCAAGAAACGATACACGCAGCTTCGGTCTTGGGTCAAATCAGGGATGGTTCCGTAAGATGAAACGACATCAATGGTGGATGGATGTTTGTTTTGCTGTAATATTTTTCTGACTGCATGTAGATGATGTCATCGCACTTTGAACGATTGCTGCTGGAAAAATATGTTCATTTTCAGTCAAATATCTTGGTGTTCGAGGACTACACTGATTGCAAAATAATGCTGAAAGATACTCAAATAATGCTTCGGTTTCAACAGTATTTTTCTAGTCTAGGGATGGATGTTACAGTAAGTTTCAAGTTTAGTTTAACTAATTACATGTTTATTTTCTTGTCGAGCAGAAAGCGACAGTCGCGCTATGTTAATCTGCATCCGCTTAGAAGTTGACCATTTCCCAACTTTTGCGGTACCTTTTTGGACTTCTTTCGGTTGAATTTGCTGCTTTTCCGAAGTCACCAAACAAAGATAATAGCAGTAAATCGATTTATCCAGGTACATGACAATGTGACCATGGTGGAGTTTGAACTCATGTCGTGCGGTTAATGTCGTCTACTTTTTGAACGTTGCTACGTTATCGCCGCTTTTTAGGGTAATTTGGCAAGCGTTTGCTCGGTGCGATGTGCAACCTTGGTGCACTACTGTTGGCGCTGAGCCAGGAAAAAGCGGTGCTTCATGACCTGAGCCTCGACGAAGTCCGTATACGTTGTGTCATTACGTCGGAAAGAGGTGACGTCATGGAACAGGAGACAGGAATGTTTGTGGAAGATCTTTACGTCATCAACGCAAAAATATTGTTAAATCGAGGCAAGATATTTAATAAGAGCTGGAAAATAAACAATAATTTTTTTGGAAATTCAGGGATTACTTTTCTTTATAACTTTATAATTGCTGATGACAAATAGATAATGACGCCATACGAAACATGATCTTCAGCTCTGGTAATATTTTTCGAAAACTACTGCATTCGTTTTCAGAAATGACGTCACAGAGCGGCGATGACGTTATACCGGTGCTGTACCTTTATTCTTTCCTGCTGAAAGAAGAAGAATCGAATCCGCTTGATAATTTTGTTGATTTTTCAGTTTATTGGAACTTGGTAAGTTAAGACTTGATAGTGATTTTGATGACCTGTCGTAGTTCGGTACTGCTCTGTTTTTTCTGATTGGTGGGTTACACGGCAATGCCACAAAGAGCTACAAGCGAGGCCTCTTATGATAGTCGAACTATTTTTATGAAACACGAGCTAAGTTCCGATACAAAATTTTATTAATAGTTGCCGTGTTAGCACCGAAATTTATTTTAATACTGAAATATGAAATCAAATTATTGATTATTGTTGAAATTTGTTGAATTAAGCTTCATCACTGCTCTTGACTGCCACTTAGTAATTATAATTCTACTACCTTGCTTAACAATTTATTTTTTTCCTCAGCAACAATACGTTAAAATGGCAGTTAAATTCAATATTCGAATAAAGTTTGGTTGTTTATTGAATGAAGATGATGAGCTGATGATGATGAGCTGAGGAAATTATATGATGATGAGCTGCTATATTTGATGATGAGCTGCCATTGAAGATAATGAGCTGCTATACTTAAACAAAAAGGAAATTATATGCGTTTTACTTTAGGAAGATCAACTTTACCTCTGCCATTGAAGATGATGAGCTGCTATATTTAAACAAAAAAGTAATTATATGCGTTTTACTTTAGGAAGATCAACTTTACCTCTGCCAGTTTTATTTAATCCTATCAGCATTTATTGTTGCTTTCCTTTGCCTTCTCGAACCGTCATGCGGTACGTAAGAAGAGGCGACGAGTTCAATTCAATTCCGTAAAGTTCAATTTTGAATCTGGAATTTCAATTGACTTGACTCTCGAAAGCTAAAATTATAAACTACTAGAAGCAAGCAATTTCTATAGCAGAGACCTTTCTCAAGTTTTTTCTGTAAAGTAGTCTTCATTTTGACCACTTTGGATGCTATTATATCGGTATCATCAATGGTCATGATCACATAGTACTCCAGTACTCTGTACCAGTACGGGTACTAATCATGATTAATGCCATGATTATAGGCGCAGCTAGAGGGGGGCCAAGGGGCCGCCCCCTCTCCCCCAATTAAAATACTACAAATGATAAAAATGTCTCATAAAAGACTATTGTTACTTCAGTTTCAGTTTCTTTTTGCATCTTTGGGTAACAGGTACACACGTACAGCAGTAATTAACAATAATATTGATCCAGGAGGCCCGGGCCTCGTTAATATAATTTTTATCAACTAATTGAAATGGGCCCCCGACAATAATATGTAAATGGCCCCCAATTTAAATAGGCCCCCAACAATAGTATTGATCCAGGGGGGCCGGGCTCCCTCAATTCAATTTTTGCCAACCAATTTAAATGGACCCTCTACAATAATACTTAAATGACTCCCAATTTAAATGGGCTCCCAACAAAAATTATCGATCAAGGAGACCCGGGCCCCCTCAATTTAATGGTTGTCAACCATTTAAAAATGCCCCCTACAATAATATTTAAATAGCCCACAATTTAAATGGGCCCCCAGCAATAATATTGATCCAGGGCCCGGGCCCCTCAATTTCGGTTTGCTAACCAATTTAAATGGGCCCCCTACAATAATACTTAAATGACCCCCAATTTAAGTGGGCCCCCAATTAAATGGGCCCCAAACAATAATATTGTTCCAGGGGGCCCGGGCTCCCTCAATTTCATGTTTGTCAACTAATTTAAACGTATAACCCGAGTGAAATTAAGAATTTTTATCCTAAAAGTGGCGAACTGAGGCCCTCATCTAACCATTTTATGAACGTAATGAAATAACCAGGGACGGATTTAACATATGGCACTGTGCCAAGGGCCCCTCGCTCATATAAGACTTTTTTTGGTCTTCACCTGTATTTGGCAGAAAAATATTGCAAAAATCCCAAAATTCCAGGGCCCAATTCAATGTAAATCGGGCCTGGCAATAAAATGGTTTGTAGGCGTAACTATCTATTGTACATTTTTCAATAATAAATTACCTCCACTTTGTCAGTTTTTATGCAACAAAATACTTTTGAAAAAAATTAGCTACAGCAAGGGCAATGCTCATTGAACAAACTTTTGAATAAAGAGGGCCCGGACCCCCTGGCCGTATATGTACTCCAATAATTGGTTGTTTTCATCACAAAACACTAATATCTAAGAAAAATATTCTACTGAATTGTTATTTATTGCTAAAATATTGAAGGAGGCAATGTACTTTACTTCCCTCTCCTGGGCCAAATCACTTACAAAATTTAACCCCAAAATGCAAGATTTTAAACGTGCTTCGGACTTAAAATGGCAAGCAAAAGGAGAACTGAACAACTTGATTTTTTTAATTGGCTTTCAAATGTTAAAAATCTAGTACTTTCAAATGGCTTTGAATACGTGCAAAATGTGATCCAATGGTATTAAAATAGCTTGTTTTTCCAAAAAATTACGAAAAATTGCCCAGCGGCAGGGGGCTTTGCCCCTAGACCCCCGTCTGCGATACGTTTGAATAGCAGTACACTTTTTTACTCAACACACGTCTTCCTAATGTAGACATTTTTGCATTTTAGCGATTGCTTTAAAACCTCTGCTTGAACGTGTTCTTAGTTACGTGCCAACGCCAGGCCATTGCTTTTGATCTTTCTTTTTGCGATATATTGGCCTCCAAAAATTCCTCTTTCGAATCACTAAAGTGAAATTATATGATGTTAGAATGATCTTATATTCTTAGCAGTGGATCGCTGGATGCAAAAAATAGAAGGTTTACTTACACAGAGTTGGAACAACTCGGGTACAAATTTGGCTGTGATGTTAAATTGCATTGAGCTTTATATTTTGTACTATGCTTAATGTGGTTTGGGGTTGTGGCTACTATGCTCATTGCAATAGAGGTGCAACTGTACAACATAGCGAAACTAAAATTAAAACTCATCACTTGTTTCCTCAATAATCATTGATACATGATAAGTGATTTCTTGATAAATGATTTTGGCAAGCACTTCAAAACTAGCAAGCTAACACAGCGGGATAAAATGCTTAATACTGGTAGCCTGTAAATTTATCAGTAGCGCTTACTTTAAGCATAGTTTGATGGCATGGTGATTACTGATCACAAAACCCAAACTTGATAGGCCTATTGGTCTATTAACAAAACTGCTATGCAAGCATTATAAGTAGTTTTAGGTTCTGGGTTATACGTAACGGTGACGGATCGGAGTGAACCTCTCACATAGCAAATTACCGTGAGCGCGAAATAACGGTAGAATGCTGAACGGTGACAGAACGGTGACTTAATCGTTGACGGCTTCTGCGTGAACCCCGCTTGACACCAACACTGACCTACAAACCACTGCATAAAATGAGGAACAGACCGATTTCTACCGAGAAACGTCCTCTTTTACTGCAGTCCGGCAATGACATACACCAAGTTATGGAAACAATGTTTGGCAAGTTCAACCCGAAAGAAATATGATTTATCACAACTGCTATAATATGAGTCAACAGCCAGCAGTTAATAAAGTTTCAATCATTATTTTCTCGCGGTGCAGCATTTTATTTCTGCGTTCCGTGTTCTAATTCGTAGCAAGAATAACTTCATGATCGCTCCATTTTTTGACTCCGGGCTTTCAAGGTACTGTAAAATAGTAAAAAGTTGAAAGTGTCAATGATTTATTGCGCCATGTTACTAAGTCTTACAACCAATCTAATATACCCTAACCAATTATATATCGTAATTTTGTTCAGCAAAAACTCAGGTAACACTAGTTTGTGTGTCGTTTTAGTGTTACTAATTTTGAGATATATTAGCAAAATCAGCTTGGCAACCAACCTCTTGATTTTTTCTGGTTTCAACTAACGCCTTATAAATGAATGGCAACGGTGTTTTTCCAACAAAAATGTAACTGTTGTTTGATTAGATGGTAGCTTTAACTATACTCGCACAACCTTGAAACAATTTTCCAACTTTGTCGCGTACCCAGTTTGAAAAAGCAAATGCAACATTTCTAGCAGAGGTGGAGTCGAGGACACAAAGCTCGAGGCCAAGGCCAAGGACACAAAAAAAATCCGAGGCCAAGGCCAAGGACAGCCTTTTCGAGGACGGAACCTCTTGAGGCCAAGGACAGGAATGCTCGAGGCCAAGGCCAAGGACAGCCTTTTCGAGGACAGACCCTCTTGAGGCCAAGGACAGGAATGCTCGAGGCCAAGGCCAAGGACCAAGGACACAGCCGCAAGTGTTTTCCAAAAAATAAGGTCTTCAAAAAAGTTTATCAGGCAATCTCCAATTTATAGGGGTGGCCAGAATTTTTGATTGGGAGGGAGGCCCAAACCACAAATCACATGCAATGACGTCATCAAAAATTTTTAAAAGAGAAACTTTTTGTGGGACAAAGATATCATAGGATGGAAGATCTGAAATCGTTGCCGGTTGGTATTTAAGCAAGATTTTGCAAAGGGAGAGGGCTTTAAGTAATAGTTGAAAAGTGCAAATATCTAAATTTGGTGACGTGTTGAGAAAGTTAGTGTTTCTCAAACGTTGCACAGACGGGGGTCTGGGGGCGGAGCCCCCAGCCACCAGAGGCTTTGGGGGTCTGGGAGCGAAGCCCACAGCCGTTGGGCGATTTTTTGTGTTTTTTGGAAAAAAACAGCTATTTTAATGCCATTGAATCACATTTCGGCGATTTCGCACGTGTTCAGAGCCGTTTGAAAGTACTAAATTTTTGAAATTTGAAAGCCAATTGAAAAGATGAAATTACTTAATGCTCCTATTACTAGCAATTTAAGTCCAAACATCTTGCATTCTTGTGTTAAATTTTAATTGTAAGTGATTTGGTCCAGGTAGGGGGAAGTAAGGCGCATTGTTTCTTGCTACATTTTAACTGTAAATAATAATCCACTCGAAGATTTTCCTTAGAGATTTTTGTATTGTCATGAAAATAACCAGTTATTGAAGTGCATGTTAGGCCAGGAGGCCCAGGCCCCCTCAATTGAAGTTCAATGATTTGCTCAATCAGCATTTTCCGTGGCTAATTTTTTTAAAAGTATTTTGTGCGTTAAAACTGGCGAGGTGGAGGTGAATTATTGAATTGTTATTGGAAAATGGTACAATAGATGGTTACGCCTACGAACCATGTTATTGCCGGGCCGGATTTACATCGGATTTAAGCCGGATTTACTGGGCCCCTGGAACTTTGGAGATTTTTGCAAGATCTTCCTGCCAAATATAGGTGAAGAAAAAAAAGTCTCACCATCTGAGCGCGAGGCCCTGGCACTGTGCCATAGAATAAATCCAGTTCTGGTTGTTGCATTATGTTTACAGAAAGGTTACATGAGGGCCTAGGTAGCATTTTTAAGAGAAAAACCCCTAATTTTACCCGAGTTATATACATATGTTATAATTATGTATTTAAATTGGGTGGCAAAAATTGAGCTAAGGGGGGCCCGGGCCCAGGGTCTTCAATATTGTTGTTAGTTACTGTTGTAAGCGAAAAATGCTAAAAAGAAACTGAAACTGAAGAAACAATAAGCTTTTTTGTCACATTTTTTTCATTGGCGAAATTTCGATTGGGGAGGAGCCCGGGCCCCCTGCCTACGCCAATGCTCCAATTGAGAAACACAAAAAAGGTGTTCGCAAATTTTCCGCCAGGTTTCTAGTGTTTTACAACAAAATTTCAACGGTTAAAAAATAGTGCTGTCCTCGAGCCGAGGACTGGGCAATTTTCGAGGACCTAAGGCTTCGAGGCCAAGGATTGGAGGCTTCGAGGCCAAGGCCAAGGACTTCAAAATGTGTCCTCGAAGACGTCCTCGAGGACTCCAACTCTGATTTGTAGCTGAAAAAAATATTATTAGTGCGATTTTATAGTGCATCCAAAAAGCAGCCTCGGAAGCCAATAGAGCATTTGCCAATATTTGTAACTTGAATGTTAGTAACCAAAACGCTATAAACTGCTGGGCGAAATTTTACTCCAATTTTTTCTTTGTAATATCCTTGATAGCAACACATCCGAGAAGCACTGCTACCACTCTATTATTCTGCATTGTTTGAACAAGAAGATGTTGATTATTGAGTTGATTAGATTGGTTGTAAGAACATAGATTTAGTATAAAACATTGAAAAAGATAAAACACTGAAAACACTTGAGTCTGTTTCTCTCTGAGCTGCAACCGACTCAGGAGTTAACCTCTAAAAATCTCGCTAAGTTGTAATAATGAAACAGTAGAGTTTTTAATGCTTTTATCTATGAAGAGTTAAATACAGGGTGGGTCTTAACTCGTGCACTAAAGCACTGCCGTGATATGGTAAAAGGCAATAACCACCATTTCCAACTTTTCGAGAAAATCGGCATTTAGTGTTTGATTAATTTAAACAATGTTCCTGATTGTAATTTTTTTTGATTTTTTGTCAGAAAGCATAGATTGGTCACAGAATTTTTATACAAAAAACAAAACTCAAAAATTTTGTTCCGTTCGCCCGCAAATGGACTTATTCCCTTTTTTTGTCCACTTTTTGAAAATTCTTGTTGTATTACGTCACTGTCTTTATTGTCTCGTATTGTCTCAATTGAATTTTTCAACTTTCGCATTCTACAAGATTGCAAAGTTGGATGCTCGTAAGTCAGTGTTTCCTGTTTGATGTAATTACGTCAAGATGATGTCATTGATGACGTCACAATTGATTGCGTATTTGCGTTTGATTATGTTTTTTTTTCAAAAAAAAAAAAAAAAAGATATCAGCAAAGGGAAGGAAATACGGCAATTATTCAAAACTTGAACATTATTAAGCCGGTATTACTCGTTCGAACGAAAAAAGTTTCGCATTTATTAGGATAACTGTTTCTTGAAAGCCAATGTGTAGAAAGAAAACCTTTTTTTATTCGAAAATAGCCAAAAATAATATAAAAATACAATAAAAATAACTAAAACGATCTAAAAATAGTTTAAAATTATGAACGTGCAAGCGAACCTTTATATTTGGTGCAAAACAAATGATGGATATGCTCGTCTGTTGCGATTGGGCGCCAAGCGTAGACCAGAACTTAACCCGGTCTACTGTGCGTAAAATCATGAACAAACGGGCGTATTTTTAGCTTTTTCAGACAGAAAATTTGTACCCAGGCGTGCCGCATTACCAGCGTACAATCTACACGTTGTTTAAAACAAGCAAAAAATACTACCTTACACTAACGCTTGTACGCACAATGTAGACCGGGCTTTAATGTGAAAACACTAGAAAGTCAATTATTAAGAAACCTCGGCCGCAATTTTTCATGCTTTGATTTTTTCAGTTTTGAATTTTCTTGCGTAAATTGCAAGCGCATGTTACTTGTAAGCCAACGTAAAACTAAGCAAAGTTTGTCCTCAAATTATTACCTCAGTTAGTAAATAATAATAATATATAGCGTGACAATGAAAATGATAAAAGGGCTCATTATTTTGATTTACAAATACAGTATATACTCGCTCGCCACGCTTTGCAGTATAGGCTCATTGCTGGGGCCTGATGGGTCCGTACTCCGTAGACAGACGAGTTGCTCAGACCGGTGATAACATATAACGTTTTAATTTATGGCAAAGACAAAAAAGTCTTCGGCTCACGGCATAGCCAACTTGAAGTAAAGCCAATGCTCGCTCCTATACGAACAATGCAAAAAATATTTAATACTACTAAGCAGACAAAATACTTAATGCTTGCCCATAATATGTGGGTGGAAAAGTACAACTGACACAAACCGCAAATTATTCCTGGTACATTCAGAAAGAAGGGCCTCAAAGTCATGGCCTAAACTTCTTAGGTCGTGGCTAATCACTTTTGAAACCCTGCTATTAGCAGCTGATGCAATTTCACAAAACGACTATAAATTTAGAAACTCTCCAACAAGCTAGAGCTAGGCTCTATTTAATGTTAAATAGAGAATGTAAATCCGGTCCGGGAAAAACAAGGTTAGTAAGAGTAACCATCTATTGTTCCATTTTTCAATAACAATTCACCTTTACCTCGCCAGTTTTACGCACGAAATACGGCACCTAAAAAAATCAGCAGGGGAAATGCTCATTGAACAAATTATTGAATTTCAATTGAGGGGACCAGGGCCCTTTGGCCGTACATGTACTCCTATAACTGGTTAATTTCATGAAAAAGCAAAAATCTCGAAGAAAAATCTTCGAGTGGATTATTACTAACCAAAATATTGCAGTAGGCAATGCACGTACTTTACTTCCACCTACATGCGCCAAATCACTTACAATTATAATTTAACACCAAAATGCAAGATTTTACACGTGTTTTGGACTTAAATTGCAAGTAAAAGGAGGATTTAGCAATTTAATTTTTTCAATTGGCTTTCAAATGTTGAAAATCTAGTCCTTTAAAATGACTATGAACACGTGCTAAATATGATTCAATGGCATTAAAATAGCTTTTTTTTCCAAAACAGTACAAAAATCGCCCAACGGCTGCGATACGTTTGAGTTACATGCTCAACACGTCTCCCAATTAAGACATTTATGCTTTTTAACTTTGTTTACGCCCTCTCACTTTAGCAAAATCCTGGTTAAGTGCCTATAAACCACGGCTTTAGATCTTCCATTCTGCAATATCTTTGTACTCACAAAAAGTTTCTCTTTTGAAAATTTCTGATGACGTCATTGCATGTGATTTGTGGTTTGGGCCCCTCCCCAATTAAAAATCCTGGCTACGCCTATGCACGCCAGCATACTGTTAATCTAAATCAAATCAAATAAATCTAATCTGCCATTATACTCGCTGTATTACTCCGAAGCGTGTAGCGAATTTGCGAGGCCCATCTCCGCGTCATTGCGCCCGGGCAACACAGCTCCTTTTGGAGAAATGTTAGCAGCGGTGGAGAGCCGTTGGCAACACTGTGTTCGATTTGACCGGTTCGAGATTTGATCCTCAAACCTCCCGCTCCAGAGACGAACGCGTTACCGCTCGACCAACTGGCCGGTTCTAAAAACTTTAATGTCCTCTGCACTATGCCCAACTCATTGCAAGCAGCCGAGTTTGCAAAATCAGCCATTTTAGTTTTCTAATATGTAATTTGAGAAAACTCATTGTTTCGTATGTGATAAAACAGTAGCGAACAATCACAATAGGAGTTAAAATGTTTTACAATCAAACTTTCACAAATTTTACTCGCTTTTTGTACAAAGTGGAGTTACGCCTTTTTTCCATCGTTAATATCTATAGATTGGTAAGGAGTTCAGACTTGAAAATCGGACACAAGATGCAGACGGGTATAAACGTTCAAAAAATGCAAAAAAACGCTAATTGAAAATTTTGGAGTTATTGCCTTTTACCAAATCACGGCAGAGCATTTAAAACATTTTTGATTAACTAACTAATTTAACTGATACATACATGCAATGCTTCACTGCTCTATAAAAGAACATGTACTTTATACACAAAGAAACTGACAAAATACATGTTCTTTTATAGATTTTACTTTGTTTTACATCACACTCCACGTGATTCTTTGGTGAGCGACTTATGGCTAACCAACAAAGAACATTTTGCAATAAATTATTACAGTACCTTGAAAAACCAAAGAGTCAAAAAATGGAACGATTATGAAGTTGTTTTGCAAACAATTAGAACAAGCAACGCAAAAATAAAATGCTTCATCGCGAGAAAATAATGTTTGAAATAATGTTTGAAACTTCATCAACTGCTGGTTGTTGACTCACATTATAGCAGTTGTGATTGTAGTGATAAATCATATTTACGAGTATTGCGGGTTGAACTAAGACGGTTGAACTTGCCAAACATAGTTTCAATAACGTGGTGTATGTCATCGCCGAACTTGAAGAGAAACGTTAGATGAGTTTCTCGGTAGAAATCGGTCTTTTTCTCGTTTTATGCAATGGTTTATAATGCAATGTTGCTGTTTGAATGCAGGCAAGATGGTTTAAGTACCTTAACATATTTTAGTCAAAATAGTGAAAAAATTGGACATTTTTTTGTTAATAAATTCACAAATCAAACACTACAAACTGATTTAGACTGGGTCGAATAAGCAATTTGAGCAATATTTAATCAAAAAAAGCTTACATACCAGGTATTTCGATTGAAAAAATTAATGCTAAATTGGGCAAAAAATCGATATTTGTCAACGAAAATTCAAAATTTCAAATTGCATGCCCTCCTTTGCCTGAGAACCAAATGAGCTGAAATTTGGTATGCGAGGTTTCTATCACCAACCTAACAATTTGCGGGGGTAATGGGTTAAATTTGAAAAAAAGTTTTTTTTTTTTAACAACACTGTTGACAGTAGCGTACGCAGGATTTTGAAAAGGGGGGGCCAAAAATTTCAAAAAATTTGGGAAGAACAAAGATCTGAATCAGAAGTTGTTCCACTCAAATTTAGTCTCATTTTTCGGCCAAATTTAGGTGAAGAGCACAAAAAAAAAGGTCTTCACTCAAATTTCGTCCCGTTTTTCGGCCAAATTTAGGTGAAGAGCAAAAAAAAAGGTCTTTACTCAAGGTCCGTCCCGTTTTTCACCCGAACTCACTCAAATTTCCAGCCAAAAGCCTGAAAGCCTGATGCCCAACTTACAAAGGGGGGGGGCCATGCCTCAATTTTGCTCACTTTACTATGCAATTTTGCAATCCTAGCGACCCAAAAGGGGGGGCCATGGCCCAATGGCCCCCCCCCTAAATACGCCCCTGACTGTTGATTATAGATTTTATTTACTGTAAGAATGCGATGTGCTGTTAAAATTATTTTAAAGATGTTATTGTTTGACAGATTAGAGAGAAAAAGATATACCTTGCAAGGCAATGGGATGATGTTAGAAGATACTGTGTAAAATACACCTGATGACTAAATCTAAGGGCTTCTTAGGCTTGCAGTGTGTTTTAAATTACTTAAAGAGTTAAATCGGTTCAGTGAAGATGAAATATGTGTCAGTATAAAAAAACATTTTATATCGCTAAAGTTTGCTGCCTTAATTTAAAATGAAAGAAAGGGTCCAAGGTCAATACGCTGCTATTGATAGAAGTTAGTTACTTGTGGTCTATGATAGAGTTAAACGGTATAGTAAAGTTTGAAATATTTTCTTGAGTCAAAACAAATTAATCAGCTAGCCGAAAGCAATCACGTGCTAGTTTGAAACTTGAAGCTCAACTTGACGTTCGGTTGATCTGAACTCGTACTTTTCTCACTTCAAGCTTGAGTTAGACTGAAATCGAGTTTCTGAGGTAAGTTGCAAGTGGAGTTTCTTTTTGAGTTTCTTCTTGCAAAGCAGATACTTGACTTTTTTGCATGCAGATGATGTATTTCAAAGACAGATTGAAAAGTCTGCTTACACTGCGTTTAATGGTGCGAAAACGTGCTTGAGCGTGAAGGTGTGTTTACATTGGACGTAAAGAAATGCAAAACGAAGGTTGCCAACCTTCGCAAGTGGTCACGTACGTCTCTTGCTCCAAATAGGCCTATCGATCGACCACAGTTTAGTCGAAGTTAAGTTAAGCAGCCACTAGCAAAGTTTTGATACTGGTAGAAACTTTTCCCAGTAGTAAATGATGTCAAATTTTGGTTGCTTCGCGTCGCTTGGCGTTGCTTGGCGTCCAATGCAAATCTGCCTAAGAACGTAACAAGTTGGTTCGGCGCGCATTATCACAACGTTATTGCGCCCGGGCAAAACAGTTCTGTTCTAAAAAATGTCGCAGCGGTGGTGAGCCGTTGCCAACAACGTGATCAATTAACTGGCCCAAAATTGGAACCTCAGACCTCTCACTCCAGAGACATATCATCAGAGGTGGAGTCCTCGAGGACGTCTTTGGTCTCGAGGACACATTTTGAAGTCCTTGGCCTTGGCCTCGAAGTCTTAGGTCCTCGAAAATTGGCCCTGTCCTCGGCTCGAGGACAGCACTATTTTTTAGCCGTTGAAATTTCGTTGAAAAACGCCAGAAACCTCGCGGAATATTTGTAAATACCTCTTTTATTTTGCGCAATTGGAGCGTAGGCTTAGCCAAGCGGGCCTTCCCCCTCAATTGAAATTTTAGCAATGACAAAAATGTGACAAAAAAGCTTATTGTTTCTTTAGTTTCAGTTTCTTTTTAGCGTTTTTCGTTCACACCAGTAGCGAACAACAATACTGAAGACCCAGGACCCTGGGACCCCCTAAAATCAATTTTTGCCAGCCAATTTAAACGTAAACCTGGAAGAAATGAAGAGTTTTCGTTCTAAAAGTTGCTATCTCAGAATCACATCTAGCCTTTTTATGAACGTAATGCATTAACCAAGGTCGGATTTACCACAATATGGCGCAGTTCCAGCTAAGGGCCTTGCGCTCAAATCTTAAGACTTTTTATGGTCTTCACCTACATTTGGCAGAAAGATGTTGCGAAAATCTTCAAAGTGCCAGGGGCCCAGAGCGATGTAAATCCGGCCCGGCAATAACATGGTCAGTAGCGTAGCCAGGGGACGTGCGGGGGGGCTATAACCCCCCTCCCCATTGGCCTGTCAACCAAAATGCAGAATAAGAAAAACACTACGTTTTTAGCTCTTCTGAGACTGTCTTTTGCGCTGGAATTGACCAAAAAGTAATTTAAAGCATTTTTTGAAACATATATTCAGAGGTGGGGCTAATTCGTCAAAAATTAAAGTCACCAATCAATAAAAACTTTAAAAATGCCCAAAAATAAGCAATCAAATTTGATCGCTAGTGTAAAAACGCCAAACATAGGTTTTATCAACAAATATATTATAAACTCAGGAATAAGGGGGGCTATTCAGTGCTAGTTAATTACCAATCACTTCTCTCAAATATCTTTCCATTGCCACCCCGATTATTTTTTTTTATAAAATACAGACGAAATAGATTACTCCGTTTGAGTTTTATTGAATAATAGAATTTTATGATTTACCAGCATGTAAACAAGAGAACTGCAATGTTATCATTAGCCACTTCCTACATAGCCCGATAATGCAACCAGTTGAATCATGTTGCGCTGCCAATTTCTATGCCACGTTTTAAAAGCATTATTTTTTATTAAAATAGCTCCAAATTTATTTTTGCAAAAAAAATGCAAAATTTGCGAGCGCTGGGGGCTCCACCCCCAGACCCCCGTGCCTCCGGCGGCTGGGAGCTTTGCCCCCAGGCCCCCCAAACAACCCCCCATTGCGAATTTTTGGCTACGCGCCTGAACATGGTTAGTAAGCGAAACTAACAAACTATTGTACTATTTTATAACAATTCATAAATTCACCTTCACCTCGCCAGCTTTTACACACAAAATACTTCAAAAAAAAATTAGCCATGGAAAATGCTGATTGAACAAATTGTTAAACTTCAGTGGAGGGGGCCTGGGCCCCCTGGCCTAACATGCACTTCTATAATTGGTTATTTTCATGACAAAACAAAAATCTAGGAAAATCTTCGAGTGGGTTTTCATTTACTGCTAAAATGTTGCACGAGACATAATGCACCTTACTTCCCCCTACCTGGACCAAATCACGTACAATTAAACTTTAACAACAAAATGCAAGATGTTAAACGTGTTTTGAACTTAAATTGCTACTAGGAGGAGGATTAAACAATTTAATTTTTTTAATTGGCTTTCAAATGTCAAAAATCTAGTGCTTTCAAATGGCTCTAAACATGTGCGAAGTGTGATTCAATGACATTAAAATAGCTTTTTTTTCCAAAAAATTACAAAAAATCGCCCAACAGCTGGGGGCTTCGGCCCCAGACCCCCGTCTGTGATACGTTTGAGTTAACTGGTTTTCTCAAAACGTCTCCAAAGTTACGTATTTGCACTTTTCAACTATATTTGTTTAAGCCCTCTCTCTTTGCAAAATCCTGGTTAAGTGCCAACAAGCAAATTTTTGATGACGTCATTGCATGTGATTTGTGGTTTAGGCCTCCCCAATCAAAAATTCTGGCTAAGCCTATAAATTGGAGATTGCCTGATAAACTTTTTTAAGACCTTTTTTTTTTGGAAAACACTTGCGGCTGTGTCCTTGGTCCTTGGCCTTGGCCTCAAGCATTCCTGTCCTTGGCCTCAAGAGGGTCTGTCCTCGAAAAGGCTGTCCTTGGCCTTGGCCTTGGATTTTTTTTGTGTCCTTGGCCTTGGCCTCGAGCCTTGTGTCCTCGACTCCACTTCTGCATATTATGCGTTACCACTCGCCAACTGGCTTGTATTCCGACTTAATCCTTTGAAGAATCAACAACTTGTGTTTCTCAAGTTCGGATTTTTTAATCTTTGAAAGCCAGAGTGTAGAATCATTCTTGAGTTTCAGGTATGCCTCTAACCAGACTTGAGCTCAAGTTCATATACGTGATAGCCACTTTTATGTTTCAGGTCTACGTCATCGGTTCATACAAGTACACAAAGAGATTGCGCCTCGCGTTAGTTTAATGAAATCGTAAATTTGCATCTTACGTACCTATTTTGCCTTGTTTCGCCTTCATTTAGGTCACCACCGTGTCGTGTACTTTTCATTCCATAAGAAATAATGTTTATCTTATCGATTTTTACCTACTTTTTGTCTTGTTCGCTTCCTTACCCAAAGTTTCAATCTAAGATATTTGCAAGTGTTTATTATGACGTACAATGACTTTAATTATTTACAATATTTTTTAAAAAGTGATATTTTTCAAACTGTAGTACGATTTAACTGATGTCGGTCAACAAAATAAGACCGTTTAATATTTTAGTTTACTGAAGATCTTTCGTAGTCATTCATAATTTATAAAATAGATGTAATCGGAAGTATTTGGAAAACTACTTCTTCCACACACCCGCTATTGCAGCTAGAATGGAAAGCAACAACGGTTGTACAGGGTCTTTGCCACTTCTGGGCTCATTTTTATGATTGAGACTGTCTCTGGCTTTGAGTATGACATTGTTTCATGGGGTAGCCATGGTACAATGTTTTATCTATAAGCATGCTAACGCTACTCCCATAAATAAGCTATTTGCGACATCATTAGCTTACTTCAAGTTCTAAAAGACTTTACTGATGCTTTTGAAAAGAATGAAACTCGATAGCGTAACTTAATACTTTGACTTCGTTTAAATTACTGCATATTAGGCTTATTTTTTGGCAAAGAAATAGCGTTCTTTGCTGTTATGCGCTTTGGCTCAACTTAGTCATTTTTAGTTTTTTCTCATTTTAACCTTTAGTGCAAAATTATGATTCAAAATAGTTTCATTGATATGATAAATTGTTATTTGAGTTGTTTCATGGTAATCGAAATTGGCATCGCCTTCAATCGTCTTAAAAAGATGCGCAATGATAGCTAAAGGTAGAGCCAAGGCCACCTAGAGAGAGAAGGCCTTTCGCGTGCGATATGACGTCACTCGATGTAGTGACAGATAGATTCACTCACCCGATTAGTTTTGGATCAAGGCTTCTTAATGCAAAAAAGTACGTTAATCCTTCGACTTTCAAATGCAGAAAACGTGTACACGTTCGTACCTTAAGGTACGCTGGATTAGCATTTAATGCAGAGAAAGTACAAATCACGAGAAAAAAGAGAAAGCTCGTTTCTGATTGGCCGCTGTGATTGCTCAAGCGTGTCACTTGTTTCCAACTTTTGCAGAAAGTTCATATTAATTCAGATTACCGTGATGGACACAGGTCAGGAAGAGCTGAGGGTTGGGGTTCGATTCCTCGATAGCGACGTACTGTCGTTTGGATAATTCAGGATTAGTTATTGGTATTAATCTATAGTGCTAGTAGGCTCGAGTTTATGATTGTTTGTCAGAAATCAGTTCAGTTATGGAGGCTAGGGGTAGGCTACTGAAGGGGTTGCATCGGTTTGGTAGGCTATGCCTACTAACAGTAGCCTAGTACTAGAGCCTCAGAAGGTGGTTGCATGTACCTGGGCCCAAGTCGGGGGGTACAGGTTCAAGGGATACTAATAGTAATCTGTGCAGTGTGATAGCCATATATCTGATATGCAGTAAGCTAGTGTACTGGCAGGCTGGTAAACTACCGGTAGTTGTTGTAGACATAAACTAAAGAATATTCATCCACCAAACCTGCCAGCCTGCTGGACCTTTAGGGTGGCAATTCGTCAGATGCTTCAGGTTTCAATCATGTGATGGTAGGGATTTTCTGGCATTTCTGTCTTTTCGTACCTGACAGTGTGGCAGCTGTGGATTTAATTTGGAATTGGGCTCAGAGCAATTGCTCCTGTTGTAGTACGGTAGGCCTGTCTGATATTGTGGGTATCCATGCCCTAGGCCTAGAAAGAGTAGGCTAAGGCTCTCAGACCAGTAGCGTATGCAGGATTTAAAAAAGGGGGGGGGTCTCAAACTTCAAAAAATTTGAAAGGAACATAGATCAGAATTTAAAATTGTCACACTCAAATTTCGTCCCATTTTTCGCAGAAAATCAGGTGAAGAGCAAAAAACCAAAAAAAAAAGGTCTTCACTCAAAATCAAATTTTGTCCCATTTTTCGCCCAATATATCAGGTGATTTTGAGCCCAAAGGCTGATGCCCAACTTGCAAAGGGGGGGCCCTGCCTCAATTTTGCTCACTTTTCTATGCAATTTTGCAATCCTGGCGATCCAAAGGAGGGGCCATGGCCCAATGGCCCCCCCTAAATACGCCCCTGTCTCAGACACATCTGATATCTTTGTGTTGGATCTCTCCAAAGATGTCCCAGTATTTGCAGTGGAAGAAGCTAGTTCAATCCGCCTTCCTACCTGGTATGGTGGTACCTCGAAAGATTTAAAGTACCCTAACTGAACTCAACTCATCCCCTAAAAAAATCGCGTATGGTTAAGTTTAAGCCGTCCGCTTTTTTTCACAGAAGCTCTGCGACCTGTGTATGAGCGCACTTGCACTCTCTGTCATTTCTGCACTAATTAAGGTTCGGGCTAGATTTTAGGGAATAGGTTTCGTTTAGGTTAAGGTTAGTTTTGGAGAACAGCATATGCATAAATCTGAGATTAGAGCACTCATTAGGTTTAGGGTTAGATTTTGGGGGAATAGCTTAGGGTTAGACTTTAAGAAATGGCTTAGATTGGAGAGAGAGCGTAGGCGCTCAGTGATACACTGGTGGCAGAGCTTCTGAAAAAAAGTGGAGGCTTATACTTAACGACACCCAAAAAATTGTTTGCACTGAGAATTGAAACCCGTACCAGACCCATTTTTTGTCTGTCCATGTTTCTGCAAATTCTATGATGTTAATTGACTGATTAAATGCTGTATTTTTACCCTTGACAAACATTAAAAGGGCTAAAGCTTCCAGGGCTCTGCCCCAAATCGTGCAAAGTAAGCTTACAGCACTACCCAGACATCTAGTTGATGCAAATGTCATCATTTCGTTGCTTTCAAATGGAGATGTACATTCGTAATATTGGTATGAATAGTGATTAATCTTGACAACAACATAGGAGTAGGTACAGTAATATTTGGGCGGCTCTACATCTACTGGCCCAACCAGAAATTAAAAAAAGGGGTGACAAAATTTTTTTGTGATTGTGATTGTGCAGTAGCATTGTGCTCCTGATTACCTTCAACAGGTACTTCTAAATTGCCCTGCATAAGCCAACTGCTGCTTACTGCTTATGATTTTCGTGGTAACTGCGATGTGCTTTAGTTGAAAAAAAAACAACAGTCAATTGGGATTACAACAAATCTGGATCAATTTTTTCACATGCTTTAGTTACTGTTTGGATAGATTTGCCTCTTGATATTTGGAAAAGTAGCAGCATTTCATTGTTTAAGAATAGATTGAAAATACACTTTTTCAATATGGCCTTTGTCGATGTGCCTAATATTGTTTAGTATGCTTTAACACTGTATATTATAATACAATCTTAATAATCTTTTAACAAGTCCTATTTTTCATTTTGTAATCTGCTATTTTTCTGCTTTTTCACCTGCTTTAGCAGCGAGTGCCCCTTAGTCAAATGTTAGCTTCTTGCTATCTCATCTCAACTGTCAAGGGATTGACAAATTGATTTTTATTATTATTAGTATTATTTACCAGAGGTGGAGTCGAGGACACAAGGCTCGAGGCCAAGGCCAAGGCCAAGGACACAAAAAAAATCCGAGGCCAAGGCCAAGGCCAAGGACAGCCTTTCCGAGGACAGACACTCTCGAGGCCAAGGACAGGAATGCTCGAGGCCAAGGCCAAGGACCAAGGACACAAAGCGCAAGTGCTCTCCAAAAAAAAAAAAAAAAAAAGGTCTTCACAAAAATTTTTCAGGCGATCTCCAAAAAAAAAAAAAAAAAAAAGGTCTTCACAAAAATTTTTCAAGCGATCTCCACGAAAAAACGCTTTCCAAAAAATTTTTCAACCGCTCCACAAAATTTTAACTTTCCAAAAAATAGTGCTGTCCTCGAGCCGAGGACAGGCCAATTTTCGAGGACTTGAGGCCTCGAGGCCAAGGCCAAGGACTTGACCTTCGAGGCCAAGGCCAAGGACTTCAAAATCTGTCCTCGAGGACGTCCTCGAGGCCAAGGACGTCCTCGAGGACTCCACCTCTGTTATTTACACGCATTTCCAAAATTTGTAAATTATGCAGATTGTGAAATCATGAAATGCAACCTCTAGGTATAGCTGGCAGCAATCCAATTCTTGTTTGTGCAGCAGACTCCTTAAAACAAAAAAACAACAATAGCAAGAGAATGCAAAAATTGTGGCTTCACGATATAGTAGCAGATACAAAAATCGCATGTGTAAGCAATCGATGCAAGAATCATGGATTATATACTGTTACTGTATAGTAGGCTGACATAGTACAAGGTTTATAACAAATGAGGCAGACAATTCGCAAAACAAAATATTAAAACAACACGCCTCCGACCAAAAATTACTAGCTGCGTTATTTATGTTGCCACCATGTATGCTACTGTTTGGATTTTTCAAACAGACAAAGAAATTGCATTGTATGGTAGCTTGTCAATACTAAGTCGAGATCCTATTATTATTAATGAATCAGAGGGCTGATGGCGCCCAAAGTAGTTGGGGGCTCTCAACATGTTTTACTAAAGTAAAAGGTGGCGTAGCTGATTTGTATGAATTTGCAAGTCGAGTAAACTTCGTCGGCATAATTTTGTGGCAGGGTTTTTATGACGACTGTGATCGCATGATCTGGGTTTAACTGGCACTCCCGCACCCTGTTCATGTTGCTGCGTTCTAGGTAAAAAATGACCACCGTCATTCTGGCAGAATAATCAGCGTCATTCTAGCAGAAAGTGTTGCCGCAAAAAAAAGGCAAAAAATTAACTACGTCACAAACAATCAACAGTGTTGCCAACCGCCAAATATCAAATGAGTCATTACGTCATAAACGAAAACTTAATCATCAAACAGGATCATATGAAAACAATACGACGTTGCCAAAAAAAAAAACTCTAAAAAACTGAAGCAGAAAACAAAACTGGAATGGAAAAACTTTTCAATTTTTTCCCATTTAACTTTCCGACGCGCCCCGAGCTTCGGGTTTGGGTGCAATCGGTAGCCCGCGGGCCCCTCTACCAGACCCAAGTCTAAAAAAGGGTACCTTTTTAACGGGGGCCCCAGCAGAATGGTTTAAAGGAGGCCATCAATTTTGGGCGAAAAACGCCATTTTGGGGGCAAATTTTCAATTTTTTCCCATTTAACTTTCCGACGCGCCCCGAGCTTCGGGTTTGGGTGCAATCGGTAGCCCGCGGGCCCCTCTACCAGACCCAAGTCTAAAAAAGGGTACCTTTTCAACGGGGGCCCCAGCAGAATGGTTTAAAGGAGGCCAACGCGTTCTGTTTTTTTTTTCCTTGAAGTTGCAGTGTTCTTTTTGCTTCTTTAGTTTTCTTTTGCATTTTTCATGAAGCAAAATGCCAAATGTAATGTGTTTTTCAGATTCTGGTAGTTTTTGCCCCCCATTATTTTGTGGTTTATTTGCTTAATTTAACTCGTATTTGTTTGAAACATTTTATGTTTGTGTTGTTTAAATTTGTTATATTTGGTGTTTTGCATTTACGTCATTTGATACGTCTCAAATTTCTTGATTTTTTGATGGTTTTTACTTTTTGTTTAATAATTCTTATTTTGTTTTTGTTTTGGCATTTGTTTCGCTTCAGCACTATTTTGTCTTATGCCGATATTTTTTTTCCGGTGGTTGTTCGATATCATAATTTTGGTTTTGAATTTTTTACTTATATTTTACTGGTATTCGTTAATATTACGTTTTAGCTCAATCTTAGTTGAGTAACAAAATTGCAGTTTTAAAAAGTATTCGATATCAGTTTTGATCATGTTTAATTTTTATATTCTAACAATATTTGAAGCTTTTCGCATTCAATAGATTGAGTGTTGAGTTATTTGTGCAGTATACGAGCAATTGCGCTGAAGGAAGTAAAATCAAGGATATTTGGACAACGAAGGGATGCAACGACTTTTTCACGCTTAACATTAAAAGTGCTAAGCATTCGAGATGTACTTTTGGAATGGTGTTCTCTTTCAATTTTGTTTTAATACGTGATTACTGCACCCAGTCAGCTTGGATGGATTTCCTAATGCTGGAACTTAGTTCGATCCTTTCTTTTGAATAATGGAATTATAATCTAACTGCTTTTGTGAAATAATCGGATTTCACCAATAGTTGCCATTAATCCGGTTATTGTACAAATATCATTTACAGCAAAAGGACTGAACAAAAATGAAAAACAAGCTGACAGATCGATGATACCCTGCAAAATTTGCGCACTTTGTGGTACGTGGAGAAAAGCGCGCATCCATGGTTAATACTAGTGATACAGTCATTATAACCAATGACAAAATTTGCACGGAAACAAACGTTGGGTTGCGATTAACTTGGGATCTATGTTGCTTTCTGTACAATATTCTACCAGCAAAACGTGGGACAAGCATTTTCAACTTTTTCTGCAAGGGGGACACAACACAGACACGTCTGGTAAACTTAGCTCAACACTGAGAATGAACAACGAGAGGACGAAGCTGCCCTGGTCCACCAGTACTACAATGAACATCATAATATAATCCAGACTACCACAAAACCTGACTTGCATATTGCTATGATACTGTACAATTTGTAGAAAAAGTGCACCCGAGCCATTTGGACATTAGTGAAAATTTTTGGATCATCACCAAAATCAAAGCTAAACTGAACATAAATAACACCTTTAAGCTTAAATTCAAATAACACCGTCAATTTGGAATCTAACCCGGTTTCGGTGCTGTTTTGAATTGTAATGCTTTTTTCTCCGCTGGCCTTGTATTGCTTTTTAACTTTTGGTTTAAGTCCTTTCCTTTCAGCAAACTTTTGGGTTACTGCCAAACCAGGTTGCGACTTCTGATTTTCTATTCTACGATATCTTTGTCCCACAAAAAACTTCTCTTTTCGAAAATTTCTGATGACGTCATTGCATGTAATTTGTGGTTTGCTCCCCCCCCATTAAAAATCTTGGCTACGCCTATGCCCAATGCTAGAACTAGTTTGTATTTTTGCTTTTTACACATCCTTTATCCGCTACAATTAAATAATTTAATTGGTTTCGAGTACAAAGTTGCATTAAAAATATAACGCTAAATCGAATTTGAACCGACATGCAAGAGTTTTTTGGTGTTCACGCTTGAAAAAGATATTGTTGGAAAGTTGAAAAAATTTCTTCACAAAAAAATAACTTTTCATTAAAAAATGCCGAACAAAAGGAATTAAGAAGCGAAAGAATTTATTCCAAAACCACGAAAAACTGTTTACAAAAGTGACTTACAAAAAAACGCACAAAGAAAGAAAGAAACTTCAATTTATGAAATTAAATCAAACTTTTATTATACTCGCTGTGTTACGCCGCAGCGTGTAACGAGTTGGCGGGGCCCATCTCCGCTTAATTTCGCCCGGGCAACACAGCTTCTTTCGAAGAAATGTTGCAGCGGAGCGAGCCGTTGGCAACACTGTGTCCGATTTGATCGGCCCGAATTCTGAACCTCACACCTTCCGCTCCAGAGACAAACGCGTGACTGCCCGACCAACTGGCCGGTTAACTTCTATTTATAATTATAATACCGCAGATGAAGCAAAAAGAGAAAAAGGATAACACTTTTACGACACCTTTTTTTGGAAAAATTATAAACCTTACATGAATCTCAAATTTTGGGCATATAATTATCTTGTCCAGGAAATTCGACACAGTTGCTTAAAATTTCTTATTTTTGAGTGAAAAAGCAATTGAATAACTTCAATTCAAAATTTGCAAGAAAAAAAATGACGTCAAAACTTACGAGAATGCATCTGTCAAGAGATTTTCGCGCTTGGCAAATTGAATCCACAACGGCAATATACTGTAAAAGAACACCTATCATGTCACTCAGAGATACTTCACAAAAGTAAGCAACTGCATTTTAAATTTGGCTTAGGAGATAAGCGATATTTTCAATTTTTTGTGTCAGTTGTAGCATTGGATCTATTTGGGTTCTGAAATCTAAAACTTTCTACTATTTACAATAAAAAGTTTATGGAGAAAAGACTAATAATTGCAAAAAAAAGAATAATAGGACAGAACCAGAAAGAAATGAAAAAAGATAACCTTCCTTAAGATAAAGTTTGCGAGGTGATTTGATGTTTGAAGTTTGTAAGGTGACGTTCAAAGTGTACAAATTGCTTTTTTACAAAAACGGCCATTACTGTACATCGTATCGCACGCTTTTTTTCCAAAAAACCGCATCGAAACCCGCGAAAAACCCGCATCCGTTATCGCACCATAGAATTTGAAAAATAAAAACCTGCAATTTTTACGATTAATTTGATTTTAATCATTATTTTTGTTGATTTGTTCTATTTCGTCATAAGTAACATTTTGGGCAGAAGTTTGAGAATATTTTAGCATTTGTTGCGTTACAATTACAATACTTGTTAAAGTAAAATCTCTCTCTAACTGAGTTTCAATTTATAGAATAGATCACAAACTTTAATTTCAAAGGTCATTGATGCGATTACAATACTTAGTTCACTTGTTTCCTGTCTGGTTTTGGGTATCAAAATAACAGCAATAAAACAAATTTAGCAGTTTTTTTGGCAATTTTTTTAAAATTAAAATCAAGCGTATTTCATTTTGATCCAGCATTTTCTAGTGTACATTTTTACCATTTTTTTTTTTTTTTTGATCTAGCATTTATGCGATTTATGATTGAATAAATTCTTCAAACTTGAAAGTTTAATTTTTTCTAATCTTTAGCATGTGTAATTGTGTATAGTTAAATTGTAAGGCTTGAAATCTAAATTCGTAAAAAATGACCTTTACTAGTGGCGGCCGTTAGTGCATTTATAGGATATTTTGCGGTCGGTAGTAGTGAAAAGATTCTTTGGACTTTGTTGCTTACATTGTTTATATTGAGTATACAGTAGAAGTCTTAGCAGCGGCTCTATGAAAAAACACGAATTTCAAAATTGTCTTAAATGAAATATTCAAAATTTTACAACCAAAACTATATATAATTGGTTTGTCAATGCAAGGATCTGCTGAGCATAATAAAAACATTTATTTCAGACTAAAGACAGTCCATATGAAAAATATTTACACATGACAAACGAAACACACAAAAAGATACTCTCCAAAAAGCAAGCAGTTCAAAAGGCACTAACACTTGGCAAACAAGCGCTCTTTCAATGATTTAAACTACTCAGAATCGTAAAAAGCGTCAGAATTCATAAGGTTCACACAGAGTTGTAAACGGGCCGACTAGTTCAGACCCGAACCCGGCCCGAACCCGAAAATATAAGCCCGAACCCGGCCCGAACCCGAAAGCTATTTTGAAGCCCAAATCATGCCCGAAAAAGCCCGAAAGTTAGATTAGGTCTGAAAAATCTAGCAATTTTGCAAGGTTATTTTAACTATATTTTTGTGCACAAGACAGAAAGTAGGTTTCAGGCCCGAAATAAGCCCAAAAATTTTGTCAACTTTAGGCCCGAACCCGGCACGAGCCCGACCCGAAAAGCCCGGCCCGACATACAACTCTGGGTTCACAACAGTGGCGGCTCGTGCCGGTTTGAAATGGTAGGGCTGCAAATGTTTTTGTTTGGTAATATTGCACAGAGCTTATTTTTCGTCTTTCGTACGAATCTACGAAATTAAACTATTTTCGGTTGGCGTAGGCCTACCTCTAGACTTTTTGCTTTATTTTAACTTATTGTTGCGTTTGCTACGGTTCTTTGTTACGGTAACATGACTGTAGTGCTTCTTTACGAATAAGTCTGAAATTGTTGAAGGGAAGGTCCGGAGAATCAAACCCAGAAAGAGGAAGTACAAAATGACTATTAAGTGGAAACAGTTCATTAATGATGAAACATGGAGTGTATTCCCAAAAACAGTCAATAATTCTTAAAAAATATCAAAAGTTATTCAAAATTTCACAAAATGACAAAACCGATCCCTGGCGATGGTCCTTTGAGGCCGGGATCGGTTTTGTTATTTTGTGGAATTTTGAATAAATTTTGGTATTTTTTAGAAATTATTGACTGGTTTTGGGAATGCACTCCATGTTTCATCATTAGTCAGAAATTATGATCATTTTTGACTAAACTTCACTAATACACGTAAAACAAGAAAAGCAGTAATAGGCATTGTACTGAACATTGAAAATGCATACATATAACAAAACAGAGATGAAACCGATTAGGATTTTCTCGACCCGACCGGTAAATTTTAAAATCATTGCCGCTTGACCGGCCCGGTCGACCGGTTTTTTTACAGACGGTTTTTGTTCACTGTTCAATATATCTAATGAAAAATTTTCAAAAGGGGGGGGGCATGGGCGAGTTGTTAAAGTTTGTGACTTTGGACGGGGATCTCAGAAAAAAAAACGCAAAAAACTTTTTCGTTTTTTGCAAAAATGACTCAATTTTAAGACCTTTTTTGGTTAAGTTTCGGTTTGAATGACCTGTTTTGAGCAGCACAAAACATGTACAAAATAAGCAAAAAAAGCACTGGAGGGCACAAGCTAAATTATTAGACGTTCTTTCTAATGATATTTTGCAAAAGGCCAAAAAATGAAGTTACAATTTTTTTAGCTATTGGTGACAGATATTTGCAATTTGCCGAGCAGCAAACACTAAACTTTTTTTCGGCAGTGCTGCCTTTGCAGTTACAAAAAGATAAATGAGAAAAAAATAACAGCAGAAGATAGGTAACAGTAAAAAAACATATGAACATCACAATACTTTTTCTATTATACCCAAAAACATTAAAATGATGAAACAATAACATTTATGTAATATTAAAAAATTATGTCACCAACAGCGCGAAAAAAAAGAATATTGAAATATTATGTCACTAACAGAGTGAAAAAAGGAATACTGAAAAATTATGTCACTAACAGCGTGAAAAAAATTAATAATATTCATGACAACTAGCTGCTTCACTAACAGTTTGAGAAAGTATGAAAAGGATCTATTGCAAAACATTATGTACTGGAAAAGGTTTTTAGCTCCAAATAGGTTTATATACGGACGGAATAATTAATATAAATCTCTATGGAGCTAAAAACCTTTCCAGTACATAATGTTTTGCAATAGATCCTTTTCATACTTTCTCAAACTGTTAGTGAAGCAGCTAGTTGTCATGAATATTATTAATTTTTTTCACGCTGTTAGTGACATAATTTTTCACTGTTCCTTTTTTCATGCTGTTAGTGATATAATTTTCAATATATGTATAATGTTATTACTCCATCATTTTAATGTTTTTGGGTATAATAGAAAAAGTATTGTGATGTTCGTATGTTTTTACTGTTACCTATCTTTTGCTGTTATTTTTTTTCTCATTTATCTTTTTGTAACTGCAAAGGCAGCACTGCCGAAAATTGTTCTGATGAAGCTTACCGGTTTGGGAAGCGAAACGTCAAACCAATAAATAAACTCATCGGTAGTACGAAGTGGTTATGAATAACTATCCCGATGAACGCAACGCGTCCGTTATTTTCATTGACAACACTAAACTGTTATGACATTGGCTAGAAAACATTCAAAATATAATGTGCCCCAGCAGTTTGTAGAAATGCTGCTACTTCAGAACAAGCCGTGGCTAGTTAGATATAAAAAAATAAGAGCTATGTCTTTCTTGCCCAGTGTAGAGTGTGGTAAATTTAAGTTGAAAAAAGCTTTTCAAAGCGGCAAGATTTTAGCATGTAGTAAAAATCTGAAATCTGCGCCACTAACTTCTGCTCTTAAGCTGATTAAAATGGTGCCAAATTCCAGGTAGCGCAAGCCTCTTCCACATGCATGCTTTATTAGAATCTGATTACGCGATTTTAACGTATATTTTGTACTTTTTTGGTTTGTGCCGTGGCCCAAAGTGGGGGGCTTGGCACAATACTCCCACCCTAAATACGTCTCTGGATGTGCATGTCTTAATGGTCACAGCATATTAGTCACAGCTTGAAACCATTCAACAAGTGTTTTCGAAAGGTGTGGTTTGTTAATACTGATTTTTTATAAAAAATTTTTAGTTATGATAAAATATATCAGTATATTTCGATTGGTGCTTAGATGTCTTTTAGTTGCCAGAAAAGAGAATTCGACCGGTTTTTCAACCGGCTTGACCGGCCGGTCGAAGAATCTCGACCCGACCGGCAACCCGACCGGCCGGTCGACCCGACCGGTTTCCATCTCTGTAACAAAATAACAATATAAAATAAAACCACTCTAAACAACCGCAATTCGGTTATTTCAATTAGAATGCAAATCACATAAATTTCTTTTAAATGCTTGTAGTGCAGATTTGTAAACCGGCCGACTGTACAGGCGCGAATTCGAAAGCATATAATCCCAAACCTGGCCCGAACCAGAAAAATGATTTGAAGCCAAAAACAGACACGAAAGACCCTGAAAGTGAGTTAAGTTTTGTCTAAAAC
The DNA here is from genome assembly GCA_963965965.1 of Trididemnum nubilum. Classification (NCBI taxonomy): domain Eukaryota; kingdom Metazoa; phylum Chordata; class Ascidiacea; order Aplousobranchia; family Didemnidae; genus Trididemnum; species Trididemnum nubilum. The sequence goes on from OZ014469.1 coordinate 6,766,846, forward strand.
CGGACGGCTTATTCTGGAGCCGCAGGTTTCAATACGAACTAGCAGAAAAATTTTGCTACAAACCAAATCAAACCTCTTTAGTTTAAGTTTCCGCCAGGTTTTACATCAAATCTCACAAGAAACCAATTCGTAGTTGAGGCCGGCACTAGTTGTGCGGCCAGCTCAAAGTCACTGTGACTCATTCCTCAAAAAGTTTGGGCGTTCCTGGTCTAAAAATATATACGTGTTTGTTCTTTTGCGGATAAAATAAAGTTACTTATTGCTGAATTATCATGACGCTATAATAATTGAGTAGAAATAATCGTATTGATGCTTAAATGAAGTCGCCATTTTGCGTTGCAAAGTTGATTTAATTACGCTTCATAGCACGAAAAAGTCTAAAATTCAAGGGTAGTACGAATATCAAGCCTATATTTAGTCAATTTTAAGCCGTAACCCGACTCGAAAAGCCTTGCCCGACTTACAACTCTGTTGTAGCGACGTCGTGTAGCTACACTTATTTTTTTATAAGAACAATTTTATACGAACACTAGGCTCTCTTTTGCTCAAAATTTAAGAACAAATATATAACAATGTCAGCCTGAGCAATAAAAAAATAAATTAAAAACAAACCAACGAGAACAAATTTCAAATCTAAAAAGAAATTAAATTCTGTACTGATTCAAAACGATGGAATTTTAGTGATTTTCCAGTTTGCAAGCAAAACTGCAACGATTCCGAGATTATAGAGTGCTGTGTTGCTCATTGCGCAGGCATTTGAGAAAACTTTTGGCGGTCGTTCAAATCGAAAAAACTCACTTTTTTGCTTTTACAATTTTACGATGCTACAAAAGCAGGAAAAAAGCGTTTACTCTAGCTGACAGAGCATTCGAAATCAAACAGTTTTACAAACATGCAGGAGTGCCGATCTTTGTTGAGCATTGGGGGGAGATAATTTGCAATTTTACCCCAATTTTGACTTATTTTCAACATTGGGGGGGATGAACCTCGACCACGATTTTGTTCGGGTGAGCAAATTAAGTGAAGAGCAAAACAAAAAAAAGGTCTTCATCAAAAATGGAACACTTTTTTCCCCGAAATCAACTGAAGACCTGCGCTCAGATGCACACCAGAGTGAAATTATTGAAGGGGATGCAGATGAAGACCATACTCAAATTATTGGGGGGGATACAGTCAAATTATTGGGGGGATATATCCCCCCAATTGCCCGGGTTTCGGCACCCCTGCCTGCACTTGTCAGCCCGTTTGCATTTCTGATAGGCCACTTTGCGTTACGAAATTTTGAAACATCAGAAAAGGATAACTTATTTTTTTAGAAATTTGCAAATTCATCCTTTTTTGATATTACAAAATTTTAAAACGTAGAGTTGGTACGGAACTTAACGAATTAAATGTATTATTGCGAACAAAGGAAATAATGAAACAAGGTTTAGAGCACATCTTTATTATCTCAAAAAGTTTTTGTTTTTTTTAATAAAGCCGATTTCGAGTAGTATTTCTGTAAGTATCTGGGGCGAAGCCCAAACACAAGCATTTTTTTTGTTCAAATACAGTCAACTCTCGATATAACTTACCTTTGATATAACGAACTGCACGATATAACGAACCAACTTAAAAGTCCCGATTTTTTTCCTATCTTAAACAGGCAATGCGAAAACCATATTTAAAACAGGCAATGCGAAAACGTTGTGCTCCCACATGATAGCCAACGAACCTGCAACCTGCAGCCCACATGATACTAGTACCCTGCTCTACTACTTGAGATAGCAGCTAGAGAGCGCGCGCTTCAATTTCAATTTAATAATTTTTCACTGACCAAAGCATGTACATACAAATGCATATCTTATTCAAATGATAAATAATTAAAATCAATGAAGTGACTGGTGACTATGCGAAGGGACCGTTAAGTCTTTAAGTCAACAATCGCTCTGTGTAGCCATAACCTTTCATGGTATTACAGTTTTTCGAATTACACTAAACCAAGTTTGATATACTGTATATGAGAATTAAGCTTTGGATTGACAAAACACAAACAGCAGAAAAGAGAATTAAACTTTACACCTAGATAAAAGTTTAACTAGAGTGGAACTACAGAACACATGACTCAGGGTGAAATGAAACTCTGATCAATGCAAAGTATATTGATATAATGCGTCAAGTTATGACGTTAAGAATAGTTTTTTGGATTCTTTTTAAATTTTTGTAAAATGAAGGTCTCTTATTTTCTTTGCTAAAATGTTCATAGCTTCGATGCTGTTCGTCTGTTACTTGTCAAGAAGAATTGTCAGAATGGAGATCGCAGGAAAAGGAGCAGCTATTTATCGGAAAAAACGGAGCCGTGATTGGCTGAAAAAAGACCAATGAGAGAACGTCATTAGTGCACAATCTTTAAGCTTTTCACGAATTCTTTCTGTCGGCAGAGGGCAGGCTTAGAAGTTTTGATAAAAGTGGCTTCAAGAGCCGATAGATGAAAAGGAGAGCGGCATTGGGCAAGAATAAAGAATCTACTGCCATCATAATGTTGAGCACAGGTAGGATTTTGTAAAAAATGAAGTCCAATGGCTGAATCAGAAGCAAGGTACTGGGTATTAGTTTCGGTGGAAGATTTACGCCAACGTGCAGGAAGTAAGCGTTTCTGGGAAGAAGAACAAGAACGAATAGATTTGAGGACATGTCCATCGTCTGTGATACGTATAATAAGTTACACTAGTTTTCTCATCACGAGCCTCAATTTAAACGTTTTTAAGAAAAAGAATTAACTTTGGGTTCAAGTTCTCTCGCTTAGCAAAATCCCGGTTACGCGCAGCCCAAGCACCGGGTTCTGATCCCAATTGTTCGGTATCTTTGACCCAAAAAAAATTTTTTTTCGAAAATTTCTGATGGCGTACTCATTGCATATTTGGGCTCCCCTACCCCCAATCAAAAATCCTGGCTACGCCTATGTTCAAGTTTATCAAAAACATTAAGCTTTGTTAAAATCAAATTTGCAATTAATTCGGTATGGATACTTTCAAAGGACATAGTACCTTAATCTTCCTTCACAAATACTGTATTTGCAAAAAAATCAGTTTTAGTTTTATGAAAGCTTCGTACTTTTGTCAAGTTATTTGAGGTGCCCAACAGTTTTTCCAAGCATCATCAAAATCGAAATACTGATATGTTTTTAAAAAGTCACCAATTTTTTATTATTTTGGAGCTTCATCTCATCCTCTGCCCAAAAGCTTGTTCAACTTATTTGAAAGTCTAATCAAAAATATTACTTTATTTTCACAATGCTATTTTTCATATTATTCTTTCGACATTTTACTGGTCAAAAAAGACCGATTTCAATTATCTTGTCAAGGGAAATACCGCGTTAAAATATCTTCAGTTTTGTTGTGTACGGTAGGTAGCCTAGCAAGTTCAGGTTAATGAAATGAAATCAAAGCTTGAATATACGTACATGTTAGGGTTTCCAATTGCCTGGTTTTGAAAGAAATTCGAAATCGGGAAATGTTTTACTTCATCCCGGGATGCCGGAAAAAAACGGGATTATCCCATTTGCATTGTTATACAGCAATACAATAAACAAGAAACGTACAAACAACAAATGCATCAAGTTTGGCACTAATAGATTCATGAATGAACTTACTCTTGCCTATAGCATGGATAAAAAAAAAATATCTACAGCTGCAAGTTAAGAGGCAATACTTTGCAAACATTCCTTTTTACCTACCAGAAATGACCTAATCGATTTCAGGTTAATTTTTGCTTTCTTCGAAGAACAAGGTTGATCTTCTGCGCTTTCTAAGCTAAGTTAGAGCTTGCTTTTCAAATGTCAAAAAAGACCATCAGTCAAACTACCTTTACGCGATATTGTTTTTGAGCAATGAGAGCAAAGTAGCAGTATCATTACCGTCACCATGAGTAAAATATTTCCAAACTTTGAATGATTTATGTATTCCATAACTGACACAAATGTTCACCTACCTGCTCTTAATCGGGCAATGTGTATAATAAGCTGGCTCAAACTACTTTTCCCAGCAATCAACGCCAAACAGTTCAAGAATTGTTGCTAAGGTAAATGAGTATTGCGTTGCCACAGCGCGAATGAACATGATCAATTATAATGCTATACAAAAATAATTGCAAATTTTTCTTTACTCGAGTTCCATGAGGATATTAGCTGACAAAACTGGGAATTTTTATTTAAAAAAGCGGGAAGCGGAAAATCAAAAAAGTCACGAAATTTCGGGAATTCCCGAAACCGGGATCCCGATTCGCAAACCCTAGTACATGTATTTGCAACAAATACAGAAAAATAAGCTGCGTTTACAAATTGGAACCTGACCACAACGCGAAAAAATTTAATTCGCTGTTCCGTAAAAATTTTACTTTCCATTCAACTTTACATGTCTTCCAGTCAAATTTAACGTCTTCTGCTATTAAATGGCGTCATCAATGACGTCATTGACCTTAATGTGAGTGAAGATTGAAGCATGTTACGATTTAGTGCTAGTATTGACATTATTATGTACGAATCAACATCAAGCTGAACATTAATACCTTTTTCTCGATTTTGACCACCAGGTAGAAATAAAAAACAATTAGGTAAAACAGGGGCACGTGAATCAAATGTCCCAAGGATGTCATATTCACATCAAGAAAACTATATTAAAATAAGTTCAGAATAGTCAAACATTTTAGGCGTTCCAAAATTTAAATTTTATCATTATTTTGCCAAGATCAAAAATAGATCTTGACTTAATAGGAAATAAGTTAATGAAATTGATCCTTTGTTTCAACAAACAGCCATTAGAACAGTTTTATTATCATTGGCGTCATCATTAAATTCTGACGTCACCAGTAACTTATTCATAAAAATGAATTAGTTAATGAATCATTGCATAATCTCTATCGAATACAAAAACAAACGTTTAGATGCTAAATTATACATTTTTTGACATATTAATCCAGCCGAATGTGGAAAATGACGTCATCAAAGAAAAAACACGTTTAGTATAATCAGATTTTGTAGACTTTTAATACGTCATTTAGTAACCCTAATCCTATTGAAATTCGTTGAAAAATCGTTTGTTTCAATTTTTTAGGGGTTGAACAATAAATGCACTCGACTAATAGCTAAAAGCGAAAAATTATTTTTGAAAAGCTTTGTTCTCGTTTTGGGATGGTAGTTGCAAAGATCTTCATCAAATATAAAACGATATTCTCACAAAAGGTTTTTGAAAACCCTATATCTGTTTTCTCACCTGAATTTTCAGGACAAAAAGAAACTAAATGTAATTTACCCTTCCAGTAACATCATATCACCTATCTAATTTTGGTAAACCCTCCTTTTTCTGGAAATTCAGGCTGGGAGAATAAATACAGGGCTTCCAAAAACTTTTTCAGGGGGAAATCTTTTAGTATTTGTTGAATAACTTTGTAACCGCATCCACAAAACGAAAAAGAAAATTTCAAAAGTTATATTTAAGTTTTGACTAACCTGAATTAGCTGGTTTATTTCATTCTTTTTAAAATGGAAGTTTATCAGCAGTAGAACATTAAGAATCATGTTTTTGGGTTCTATCAAACTGTATGTTGTGCTTTACCGTTTTCGTTTTTGTTCGTGCACCTTTGATTTTTATGTTTTGTGTATTTGTTGAGCAAAGAATAATCAATAAATACCCGGATCGACTTAAAACTCTAAAATTAAAAATGTTTCCGTTTGCCAAATCGCTGCAAAAAAAAAAAAAAAGAACTCCCAATCCCCGAATTAATGGCAACTATTGGTGAAATCCGATTATTTCACAAAAGCAGTTAGATTATAATTCCATTATTCAAAAGAAAGGATCGAACTAAGTTCCAGCATTAGGAAATCCATCCAAGCTGACTGGGTGCAGTAATCACGTATTAAAACAAAATTGAAAAAGAACACCATTCCAAAAGTACATCTCGAATGCTTAGCACTTTTAATGTTAAGCGTGAAAAAGTCGTTGCATCCCTTCGTTGTCCAAGTATCCTTGATTATACTTCCTTCAACGCAATTGCTCGTATACTGCACAAATAACTCAACCCTCAATCTATTGAATGCGAAAAGCTTCAAATATTGTTAGAATATAAAAATTAAACATGATCAAAACTGATATCGAATACTTTTTAAAACTGCAATTTTGTTACTCAACTAAGATTGAGCTAAAACGTAATATTAACGAATACCAGTAAAATATAAGTAAAAAATTCAAAACCAAAATTATGATATCGAACAACCACCGGAAAAAAAAATATCGGCATAAGACAAAATAGTGCTGAAGCGAAACAAATGCCAAAACAAAAACAAAATAAGAATTATTAAACAAAAAGTAAAAACCATTAAAAAATCAGGAAATTTGAGACGTATCAAATGACGTAAATGCAAAACACCAAATATAACAAATTTAAACAACACAAACATAAAATGTTTCAAACAAATACGAGTTAAATTAAGCAAATAAACCACAAAATAATGGGGGGCAAAAACTACCAGAATCTGAAAAACACATTACATTTGGCATTTTGCTTCATGAAAAATGCAAAAGAAAACTAAAGAAGCAAAAAGAACACTGCAACTTCAAGGAAAAAAAAAACAGAACGCGTTGGCCTCCTTTAAACCATTCTGCTGGGGCCCCCGTTGAAAAGGTACCCTTTTTTAGACTTGGGTCTGGTAGAGGGGCCCGCGGGCTACCGATTGCACCCAAACCCGAAGCTCGGGGCGGGTCGGAAAGTTAAATGGGAAAAAATTGAAAATTTGCCCCCAAAATGGCGTTTTTCGCCCAAAATTGATGGCCTCCTTTAAACCATTCTGCTGGGGCCCCCGTTGAAAAGGTACCCTTTTTTAGACTTGGGTCTGGTAGAGGGGCCCGCGGGCTACCGATTGCACCCAAACCCGAAGCTCGGGGCGCGTCGGAAAGTTAAATGGGAAAAAATTGAAAATTTGCCCCCAAAATGGCGTTTTTCGCCCAAAATTGATGGCCTCCTTTACACCATTCTGCTGGGGCCCCCGTTGAAAAGGTACCCTTTTTTAGACTTGGGTCTGGTAGAGGGGCCCGCGGGCTACCGATTGCACCCAAACCCGAAGCTCGGGGCGCGTCGGAAAGTTAAATGGGAAAAAATTGAAAATTTGCCCCCAAAATGGCGTTTTTCGCCCAAAATTGATGGCCTCCTTTACACCATTCTGCTGGGGCCCCCGTTGAAAAGGTACCCTTTTTTAGACTTGGGTCTGGTAGAGGGGCCCGCGGGCTACCGATTGCACCCAAACCCGAAGCTCGGGGCGCGTCGGAAAGTTAAATGGGAAAAAATTGAAAATTTGCCCCCAAAATGGCGTTTTTCGCCCAAAATTGATGGCCTCCTTTAAACCATTCTGCTGGGGCCCCCGTTGAAAAGGTACCCTTTTTTAGACTTGGGTCTGGTAGAGGGGCCCGCGGGCTACCGATTGCACCCAAACCCGAAGCTCGGGGCGCGTCGGAAAGTTAAATGGGAAAAAATTGAAAAATTTTTTCATTCCAGTTTTGTTTTCTGCTTCAGTTGTTTAGATTTTTTTATTTTGGCAACATCGTTTTGTTTTCATATGATCTTGTTTGATGATTAAGTTTTCGTTTATGACGTAATGACTCATTTGATATTTGGCGGTTGGCAACCTTGTTGATTGCTTGTGACGTAGCTTTTTTTTTTGCTTTTTTCTTGCGGCAACACTTTCTGCTAGAATGACGCTGATTATTCTGCCAGAATGACGGTGGTAAAAAATGCGTTATGATGACTAATATCTCTGCTTGGTGGTTCTAAACATCAGCAAATTTAGTGGACAAGTATTTGTAGAAATCCCACAGGTCCAGTTAAACATTGGAACACTGGAAACGCTTGTTTGCTTGAGGTGCAATTTCCTCCAAACACAAAGTAGTTATTGCAATGAAAACTGTGTGGATCATATAATAGTCAGCATCTGATGCAGTCCAATAGCAGGAGATCAAATATGCACTTACATCAACAGACAACAACAATCATAGATCAGAGTCTAATGGCAAACTAATGCGAGTCTTAGAAAAGTTCTCTGGCGCTAGGTGATCTTCACAATTTTTTACCAAAATAATGGCCGTTAATCAACATGTTTGCATTAAATTGTAAAACTATTTTGTTTTCAAAATATCTGAAGTTATGTCGAAGGTAGCACCACCAACCACCAATAGGAAAGTTTTCCAAAACCAGCATTAACATAAAGATTAGCAAATTGAGCATTAAGTAAAAAATATATACACCTCATAAATGCTTACGGCACCTTGAAACATGTTATGAAAACCTGTTGCTATTACCACATGTAATGCAGTAGCAGTGGTAAAAATTTGCACACTTTCAAAACAAAATGAAATTAATTGCCCCTAATGGCCCCGTACAAATTGATGACTTGAAAAGTTCATAGCTGTTGATAAAAAATACGAATCTGAGCATTAACCAAGCAAGATTGCATCAGCAATCAATTTTTTCTTACGTACAGCTCACTCAACTATCAAGCAACAAATGCAAACCAAAAACGACATGCTTGAAAGACATTATTGTTCCAAGAAAGTGCGTCACAGACTACAAAAACTTATTTATCGTTTAATCTGTTAATAATCAAACATTTTCATTAAATGTCAACACTGATAATGATTGCTAGCATTCCTCTCCTTCGGGTTTGTTGGTGTTCAGAGGTCAGTGCTTTTTTTTGTATTATTTATATTTTGAATAATAATTGTGAAATTGTGTGGCACTTTCAAAAGGGAGGACTGGTTCCCTAATCCCCTCCCCTAGCTGTGTCGATGTCTGTATCAATGTTTGCACTCACTGAAAAGTTCTTTTCTTCGCAGCCCTGATCACAATGACATAGGGTATATACTAGGGTAGGGTTACTTTAGTCATTTAAGCTTGTGCTTTCAATATTTGTAAACGTCCATGTTAATAGGCTATGAATGAATATGAATACTTGCTTAATAATATCATATGATTAATGAGGGTTGCCAAGTAATCAACTTTTGACCCAATTAGTCAGTTATTAAATTTTTTCTAAGTATAATAATAAACTATTTTAGTAGTTGAGATAAAAGTGAGTTGATGGACAGAAAGACAATCTGCTACTGAAACAGTAGACCATGGTTTGATTCTTGGTTTGGTAAAATTCTTGTTGCATCCTTATCGGCAGAAACATTAGATCACTGTCGATTGTCGAAACTCTTATGCAAATACGGATTCCTACAAACCTAAAGTACTTACTGCAATGAAAAATAAACAGCCAATGTAGTCTATCCCCCCATGGATGGTAGTGGTTTTGAGTTTATTGCAGTTCAAAAGTATTTTGGATTTTTTTTTTAATTCTGAAACACCACATAAAGTTAATTGTGTCTGTTTATTATTAACCTTGAATGTACATCTGATGCAAACATTCAGTTTAAAAAATTGTCATCCAGTAATACGTAAGGTATTCATACATTATCAGTGTTGGACAAAATCGGGAATTGACCATTTAGACAATGTTTGGCAAAAACATTTTTGCCAGTCGAATGTATTGATATACAACAGTTTTGGGAAACCTAAAGCAACATTTGTGTAACACGAAACGTCACAAGCAGTGGTGTAAAAAGTACTTGAAATTTGTAAGGAAATATAGTGCAAAGTATTAACCAATAAAAATACTTGAGTAAAAGTAAAAAAACATAGTAGATTTAGAAGTGCTCAACTGTAAGTACTTCTAAAAGTATTCAAGCAAAATAAACAAACTTTTCAATCAAGATCATGACAATTGGTCTACTCCCTTTACATCACTGCCACAAAGCACTTGGTCCTCTAATACCTCACTATCTCAAGAAGTCATGAATTAATAGTTGTCGCAAGTTTTTTGTTACTCCGTTCAAGACAATTAATTAAAAAGAACAACAACAACAGCTAAACTTCAAGATTTGAAAATTATGCCATGCAGAATTTATATGGAATCAAAATCGTTTAATAGGGTCTTTGCTCAAATATTTATTCAATGCCATTGTTTACATCACATGCTAAAAAGTACTAATCTACTGTATCTACTAGATGGGCCAAAAGTCACAAACCATAGCCAATTCAGTGTCTTTGGTGATAAACTTTTTGGTTTAGTTAATCAAAATTATTGTGAATTAATAAATATTGTGTTATATACAAAGCTTTACATGCTAGCTATTAGCATGAAAGTATGCAAATCTTTCTGAAAATTAAGTGATAAATCTTTTCTGATCTACTGCTATTTCCATGTTGTCTTATTGATGGTACGTTTTGATTGCCAAATGTTTCTCAGCATCTTCAAATGGTTTTATTTTTGAATCCAGTTAAGTGATAAAACTTTAAACAAATTCATCCTCATTGTGGTTAATGGTTAGGACATGTGAGATAGCCGTCAGTTAAGAATTACTATGCTCTTTATCAAAACTTGAAAAATGCCTAGATTGGCTATAAGCTGAAGTTATGAAAAAGAAGTTTTCACTTAACATTGGCTGTTTGCATTCATGTTAAACTACTCAGTTTTCATCTCTCAGTGCTCACTTGTTGATTTTTGTGCTGTGTGTGCATGAAGTGATTTGAACTATGAAGTGCTAAATGTTTTGTGTTTTCCAGATTGTTTGTTGAACAAGGAATAATTTAGCTTTGTTTTTCATGACAAATGTACTGTAATATTAACCAGTATCATTCATTTTTGCTTGAAAGTATTGCTTGCCTTCCAATGCACAGTACTATTCTTAACATGATTCAAAGACAATTTTAATTGGTTTAAGAAATGATGAAGAGCAACAGAGCTTTTGTGAGTGGTCCAAATGCTTCTCCTAAAATGACACTGACTCGAATTCACAAGCAGCAAATTATCAATCCTTTGAAGACCAGTTTTTGGAAAATTCTATAGTAAGTAACTTTAAAAAGCTATTGAGGGGGTGAAGCATTCAGCAATTGTGGTAGCTTATAATTTAGTTAAAATCAAAATATGATTTTTGAAGTTTTTTGTTGTTTATTTCGCGGGCTGCGGTTGCAAAGATTATCAAGAAACACAAAGAGATATGCCCCCTAAAAATTTTTAGAAAACCCTGAGTTTGTTCTTTCAACTTGAATTGTAGGGAAAAAGAGAGACTGAATTAAAGTATTTAGTATTGTTATTCAGTCTCTTGTGATCTTCCAATGACATCCTATTGTGGTAAACCTTTTCTTTTCTGGAATCTCAGGCTGAGAGAACAAACTCATGGTTTTTAAATACTTTTTAGGGGATATTTGTTTGTATTTGTTGAATATCTTTGCTACCGCAGCCCCAAAATGAGTTCCAAAGTTTAAACTTATATTTTAATTTGAGCTTTTGTATTTGTAAACTACCGGAATTTGCTGGCTGCCCCCCTCCCCTTCCCCTTTTTAATAGCTAGAGATTATTTTGAATGCATAAGCTATACTGCTACGTTTGTATTGTGACAAATATGCCTTAGTTGTCCATTTATGCTGGTATTTTTAGTAACTATCTGTTATCATTTAGTGATTAATTAAGAACTTAGCATGTTAAAAATGGTTTTGATAACCTGAACCTACTAAGAGCATGATAAATGAATGTAATGATGTAAGTAGAAATTTTGCGTGAAGAAAAGATTTTTCAAAGAAAATTGCAGATACAAATGCTAGTGCAGAAAGTTGCATTAGAAGTCGATTACCCTTCATGCCTCTAATTTCTTTTTGTCGTATTATTCTGAACTCTTCCAACATGAACGCATTTTCAAGTTCAAGAACGTAAATCATTGTTGTGAACGAGAATATCTTGTAAACTGCAGAAATTAAAACTCTTGTGGTTTCGTAAAATATTTTTTAATGTTTTTCAGGATATGAAAAAGCGTCTAGAACAATCTTTCGGTGGCGGATGATGACAGACTTTCAATAACATGCTGTGCTATTCTACTGAAAAGATTTGCCAACTGAAAACGATACTATTTTTTGAATAAACACCGAGATTTCACTAGCAGAAGACTTCAATATCAGAAAACAGTCTCAACTATTGTTCTGCCAAGCAATTGACCAACGTGTGCTAAACGTTTAACGATGCATGTGTTCATGTCAAAACTCGCACAAATATCACAGTTTTCGAGACGGTTTAGATTACGCATCAAATCTGTTATGATAGGTTTCAAATATTATTGTTGATTATTTATTAGTGTCCCTTTTTCAACGTCGTAGCCAGCAGACGCATTGTACACAGTGCAGGCGTTTGTATTGATGTGAAACTTTCAAAAACCTTTGTAGCTCAGTCTCGGCAAGTGCTATTGCTTGTTTTGTATAAAAAAAAATCAAAAAGTTTGTCCGGATGTTAAAATAAGCGGACCGTTACGGAATATTTTGAAGTGAAAAATATATTAGCTCCACTCCAAAAAGAGGGAATTTAATATTCAATTGGTACCGGTACTTCGGTATCAATTTTGACAACGTACCAATACTTTGTACTCGATACTGCCCACCTCTGATAATGGGTAATGTTTTCAAATTATTGTTTTCAATGAAACGTGCAAGATCGCTGCCTCAGGCTCTTTTGTCATGGATAAAACTCGGTAAATTGTTCTGAAGTTTTGTCAACCGTTTGCTAAGTACTTGGTATTTCGAATCAGGGCCATCCATCCCAGTTTACCTGAAAATTTTGAAGAAGTTCTCTGTATTGTGTTGATTATTACCGTAATTAATGTATTATTACCGTAAGTTTCCACTGAGTTAATTATTGCCGTAAGTTTCTACTGAGCTATTTTTCATTTCAAACTTCTTGTGTTTTCGATTTTCTTCATTTCAAATTTCTTCTAATAACTAAGTTGAGCAAGACCTCATTGGTAAAGAGTCAAAAAATGAGAAAAGTGTTTCTTCACCTTTTTCGCAATTTGCTAAGATCATATCTCTCACAAATGAAGGATATGGTGCAGGCAGTTGGAGACTTTACAGAATATGAATGGTTTGGTGAAAACTTAAGTATTATGTCCGTTCTAAATCACTATATCTTGATTACTTTGTCATTCTAGTTTATGATGTGTTGGGAGAAAGCTCAAATTTCGAAACAACCTGTAATGATTGTTAAAGGCGGTGAATCATCTAGCCAATTCCGGTGGTTTACAATAGCTAAAATTGAACTATAATTTTTGGTATTTTTTGTTTTTATTTTGGGACTGCAGTTGCAAAAATATTCAACTGATACCAAAAGATATCCCCCCAAAAAAGTTTTTGGAAACTCTGAGTTTTGTTTGTTCTCTAACTATTAGGCATACTGTGGTTTTGGCGGGAAGAACAAAACTCAGAATTTCCAAAAACTTTTTTCGGGGGGATATCTTTTTGTATTTGTTGAATATCTTTGCAACCGTAACCCCAAACTCCAAACAAAAAATATCAAAAATTGTAGTTCAATTTTAGCTATCGTAAACCACCGGAATTGGCCGGATAATTCACCGCCTTTAAGAGTGTTTACACTTTACAATATCTGTCTAGCTATTCCAAAGTGAGCGTAATTTATTCTTGACGTGTAATGAGAAGTTCAAACAGGATGTGAAATTTATTTTTACCGGACAACTTTTTGTTCTGCGTCATGTGTATTTGTCAGTTTATAAATCCGGCAATAAATTCTTGATACAATGACTTTGTAAATTGCTAGTTTCAGAGTTCGTGCATTTAAATCGGAGTAATTTTGCAATTAGATTTATTCAGCTCTCATATTTGTTCAACCACTCTAACTTTGGGTTTCTATTCGCTATGCAACATCACGACGAATGGACTGTTGGGCCCCTAATGAAAAATGAGCGTTAATTATTTTTATCAAAAAACACTGCACGCATGAATATTGATGTTAAATTAAGATAGACTCGGGTTCGAATCCTGCTCGGTTTGATCAAACATCCAAAGTTGATATTTTAAACTACCCGCTTTCGAGTCTAAACGGATAGGTGCACTACGAATAGCGACTTGAGTCGAATATCGAACCTTTTTCTTTTTGCTTCGTTGCCCAAGATGATTTGCCAAATTAGATACGTGCAACTTTTAGCAGCTTGATTTTTATAGTACTGTAGTTTTTTCGTCTATTGATTTCTTATAAAAATGCAATAATCAAGTAGCCCTGCTGGTAACTTGTGAGATATTCCGTTAAGTGCATGTATTAATCAACCTCTCTCCTACTTCTCGATATGATAATTCGGTATGAGCATAGACAATTGTAGCCATAATAGTATGATGTAGCTTTATAGTACTTTTTTTGAACGCTAAATTTTTAAATCACTACAAAATGTAAACCAGAAAAAACGAAATTTTAATAAAAAAAAAACAACTGTCAATAGAAAAGAGAACTTGAAGGAAAAGGAACAATTTTTTTAATTTGGAAATTTTATAGTAACTTAAATGGCATCTCTTTTTGTCGTAGTTTTTTTTCGACTAGTCAGTTCTTTTTAGCCAAAATCAAAGCATGAAATTTAAAAACAGAACGAGAAAAGCTTGAAGAAAAACAAAGCCAAGATATAACTAAACATTTTATTTAATACGAGTCGTTTCAACATGAACTTACGCCGATATTTTTTAATCCTATTTCACAGAATAAAATTCATGATTAGCTGTTTTTTATGCACAATTTACGACATTATATCTGTCTTATTATCTTGTTACCCAGCCAATAAACTATCGTATGCAATGAATAAAATTCATGCTAAAGTAAAGATTAGGAACATACGTCTCAGTTCATCATTACTAATAAACCAAACTTTCAATATTCTCGCTGTGCAGTATTATGTCAAGGTATGTAACGAGTTTGCGGGGTCCATCTCCGCGTCAATGCGCCTAGGGCTACAAAGCTCTTTTTGAAGAAATATCGCAGCAGTAGCGAGCCGCTGGCTAAGATTTGAGCCTAAGACCTCCCTCTTCAGTCACATACGTGTTACCGCTCGACCAACTTATGGCCGGTAATTTCTCATATCTAATATTGTAAACGAAACAGCAATGGGTTTACTTAGCATAGATTTTGTATTAATGGAATAAGTAACTTACTCTTTGTTTTGATTCAAAATTAACGACTTATTATATTGGTCGAGCGGTAACGCGTTCGTCTCTGAATCGGGAGGTCAGAAGTTCAAATCTCGGGCCGGTCCAATCGGACACAGTGCTGCCAACGGCTATAGCACCGCTGCGACATTTCTTCGAAAGGAGCTGGGCTGTCCGGGCGCAATGAGGAGGGATGGGCCCCGCCAACTCGTTACACGCTCCGGCGTATTACAGCGAGTATAATGAAAGATTTGATTTGTATTTTAAACAGAGGTGGAGTCCTCGAGGACACATTTTGAAATCCTTGGCTTTACCCTTGGCCTCGAAGCCTCAAGTCCTCAAAAAGGCAGTAATATTTTTTGAGCCGTCAACATTATGCTGGAAAACGCCAAAAACCTCTCGGAAAATTCTCGAAGACCTTTTTTGTGTTCTTTTTTTGGAGATCGCCTGAAAAAAATTTTTGAAGAACTTTTTTTTGGGATCGCCTTAAAAATTTTAAATATATTTTGGAAACACTTGCGCCTGTATCCTTGGCCTCGAGCGTAGCGAGGAGGGGACTATAGCCTTCCATTGGCCTGAAGAGTATGCAAAATACCCCGTTTTTAGCATTTTTAAGGCCGATTTTTGCCCAGAAAACAGAATAGCCCCTCACCAATGGTATTGGCGATAAGAAGTGGTCAAGGACCTGATATGATTACGACCAGACAAACTGAGCCTGGAAAATTGGCTCAATCTGAGTGAAGACCGATTAAAATCTGGATCAAGATCGTTTGATGTTGCTTCCAGCCTTCAAAACAGCCCCCCATTTCAAATTCCTGGCTACGTGCCTGAGCATTCCTGTCCTTGGCCTCAAGAGGGTCTGCCCTAGGCCTCGGATATTTTTGTGTTCTTCGCCTTGGCCTCAAGCCTTATGTCCTCGACTCCACCTCTGATTCTAAATGTTAAAATAATTATTTTAAAAAACCAAATTAAACAAAGGACGAAAAAAATCATTATACCAAAAAAGAATAAACAAACAACAAATTTAAAGGAAAAAAACATTCAAGCATTCTAGAGAAACAGCAATAATATTATTTTTATATAACTTAATGCGCATGCATAGTAATTGCATGATATAAGTCGACCCCTGAAACGTTTTTGCCTCCCTCTAGTATTTTTCAAATGAAATATTATAAACCAGTGTAAGTTAAGCAGATTCAATTTTTTCCAAAATCTGTTCATGAACTATAGCTACAAGTCCCCGTATAGTATTTTGAAAGTTCATCAAAACGTTGGGTAGTAAATCGTGCGGTTTTGCGTGTAATTTTTATAATTTATAGATAATAATTAATAGACTCTTGTTTCAACGCAACGATCACAGCCCCATAGCAGCAAAACCATTACAGAGTTACTGCTCGAGATCGTTTTTAATGAAGAAATGAGAACTACTTGGGGTAAAAAAGCTTCTACTATTCCCCTTAACTGCATATATACGATAGATTTATTCCGTTTGACTCCGTACCATTGGCAATCCGGCATTTTAAACTTTCGTGAGACCAGAATAGGATGACTTTGCTGAACTTCTTGCAGAATATTAAACAATAAACATCGTGTAGCTGACTCTGCAAGAAAATTTGAAAAGTCATAAAATTTAATTTGAGGCTGCTGGCTTTACTTATAAATTTTCAGACTAATTTTTTGTTCTTGATTTGTTCTCAAATTTTATTGGGAATCAGAGTAACACAAATTCATTTTTAATGAATTGAAGAATCTTCCTTAAATGTGAAGTACTGTGATTTGCTTTGGCAATTGCTTGCGTCTGTTTCAGATTTTAAGAAATATTGCAGGTTAATGGACATCCAATTACGTTAAAATATTGTAAAGTGATAGGAGATCGATTTCAGCTCCAAAATGGGACATCATCAGTCTAAATGTAAAAAAGGTCACACCTTCATCGATTTTTTTTTGACTGATGATAGCCCTTTTTGGAACTGAAATCAATTTTTTGGAGTCCTTCTTTGCATTAACGAATATTGGTTCACAGGTTTGTGATTTGAGGAACCCGTACACTATTACGAACGCTTCGGCTTAGTTTTATTTTTTTGTATTTAATCTTGAATCTCGAATATTAAGAAATAATGTTTCCGAATACACTACACTTTGCTGGAGAAGGGAAAGACATGTAAATGATAGTAATCATAGATAGGCAAGTTAATGCAAAACGTTAGCTTCGTTAACCGCTAATCCGTTAACGAACTTCACACCTCCGTTAACGTTAATACGTTATTTTCAGCTTTAATTAACGGAAGTTAATAAAGTCCGTTAATCCGTTAACATTTTGCGTGTAATTTACATTTCTTTTTATTCACTTGCTTCTAGAACACGTATTGACGCTGTTAAGCTGATTGTAAGGAAATATTTATCGCTATGGTGGTCTTTTTGTGTTTTGGAAGTTACATTTTACAGTCTAATCTAATTTCAAGATAAAAATACGTTCAAATGCACTAACGAAGCTGCGATCGAAAAATCTTTGGAAATTGTGAACAACAATAATTAATAGATCTATGAGGCTGCAGGTTATTATTTGCCACAAAAAAGAGTTCCTTTCTTCGCTTTCTTCGATAAAACTCGTGCTAATACGCAACAAGTGTTATCAGTGCAAACAAACTTGTTTGTACCGGTCCGATGAATAAATGGTGCAAGATATTAACGATAAAAACCTTAACGGAAGTTAACAAAAGTTAACGGAAGTTACTTTAGTGCGTTAACAGAACTTAACGAAAGTTAATTTGGTCCGTTAACATGAAAAAACTTTTTAACGGATTAACGAGTTAATGAAAAAGTTAGCTTCGTTATTAACGAATTAACGATTAACGGACTTGTGCCCACCTATGATAGTAATACGTTCAAAGTTTTTGAACCCACCCACTTGTAATAAATCTTCAATTCTACTGCCTCATAATACACCCAAAATTTTTTTAATTACCAAACAAAAGAATCACCAGTGGACTCATTGAACTTGGTGTCAAGGTTTTAGCATGTTCTGCGAGATGAAGCGGAGCAGAGCTTAACATATGTCGAAAGATTATTAATTTCTCAGTCATAACACTGGTTAATCAGTTTTCATCATATTGACCGCTGAACGACACATACCATACGACCTTTTGTGGCTTCTTCGTGAACTAAATGCAATAAAAAACCAAGGCAACTTGCGTAATTATTGTACAAAACAAAAGAAAAAAAAATTCAGGCATTCATGTTCAATTTTTTCAGATAAATTGCAACTGTGTTTTTGTTCAAAAAATCGACTATCTCTGTCTCACTCTGATGACCAATACAATGCTTATGCTTTGTTTGCAGCGCCTATACAGTATATCCTTATGTTACCGGACATCGTCAGACGCTAAATAGTGGACAATCCGCGCACTTTTCATTGCTATGACTACTTCGTGCTTGGAGGAATCCGCTTAGGAGTTTTCAGTGATCCAATGATCTTGTGAATTTCTTCCAATTGTTGTCCACGAAACTTGCTGCATGTTTGAAGCCACCAAGCAGAGATAATTATCGTAAAGCATCTTATTTAAGGAAGCAACAACGTGACCAGGGTGCGAGTTGAACCCGAATTAAGCGATCAGGATCGCAGTAAAACAAACGCCTTTACCTTCTCGGCCAATGCAAATCCGTACGAGACTGCAAATTAGACTAAAACTGCTGTTCATATTCATCATATTGACTTGGCTTGCTTTAAATAACTGCATTTCAACGAACTTTCTCAATTACATTACCACCACGGCCTACGAAAGGGGGGCTCACGGGGTATCGCGTGTGGAGTGTTCTTTGATAAAAATAATTAACGCTCATTTTTCATTAGGGGCCCAACAGTCCATTCGTCGTGATGTTGCATAGCGAATAGAAATCCAAAGTTAGAGTGGTTGAACAAATATGAGAGCTGAATAAACCTAATTGCAAAATTACTCCGATTTAAATGCACGAACTCTGAAACTAGCAATTTACAAAATCATTGTATCAAGAATTTATTGCCGGATTTATATACTGACAAATACACATGACGCAGTACGAAAAGTTGTCCGGAAAAATAAATTTCGCAGTATCAGTAGTTTATTCTTTCAGCCTGCACAAAAAGAGGCACACAATGAAATCTGTAAAACCTGAACAATGCGAAACCACAGTCTATGCATACTGTCGATGAAGCGAAGGAGCAGTGCTCATCAAGTCAGCTTCACCCACACTCCCACTTCATACTTCAATTCTAAAGCAAATGGCGATAAGAAAAGCGCAAGCAAAAACAAGCCAAAAAAAACAAGGCACCGTGTAATAAACATAGTAGTCAACTGCTGCTGCTGCAAAAAAGCACCATATACAAGTTCAAAAGACAATGAATACATTGTTACATGCAGTAAGTCAAAAATATGTAATAGTCAGCCTACTGATAATTCAACAGTAATCATACTCTCCTTTTATGGCAATAAACTTAAAATATAAATCAAGCCGTACAGAGTATTAAATTAAATTCAGGGAGCACACCCACAAACTTTAAAAAAAACAGACTTAATTTACTGACAACCTTCCATCGAAATTTTCTCACAAGCAAAAAAACATCTCCTTATGCGCTACCAGAGCATCCGACCCACTACGTAATAACTTATACAGTCCCCGAGATTCGACCACTCAATCCCAACAATGCATTAAAGATCAAGAAGTCAAAACCTGGAACAACATCCCACCAAAAATTTAAAATCCCTTACCTAGACTCTTCAAAAGCAAACACGAGAAATATCTTTCACCAAATTATAGTTAAAAATTTACGTTTCATATGATTGCATTATCCTGTTTTTGATAAACTAGAATGACAAAGTAATCAAGACATAACGATTTAGAACGGGCATACCGGCATATACTTAAGTTTTCACCAAACCATTCATATTCTGTGAAGCCTCCACCTGCCAGCCCCAAATACTTTATTTGTCAGAGATATAGTCTTAGCAAATCGCGAAAAAGATGGAAAATCAAACTCTAGTTTCCCAAGCATTTCCGCCACAAATTGTCGATAATTCCGCAACAAACACCCAAGTATTTCCGCTACAAATTGGGAACAGCTTTGTCAACCAATGCAGTTTTCTGTACGCCCAACAACCGATTCTTGAAAGTGACCACCCAGTTTTTTTTAAAGTTCTAGGTCAGAGGCGCTAAGAACGCACAAGCATTTTTGGCTTTGCCCAGATTTGCAATCCAATCTATTTTTCATCTTTAGCCATGCGGGTTTGTATAACTCAGCTACTTGACGTGAAAACACAAGAAGTTTGAAATGAAAAATAGCTCAGTAGAAACTTACGGCAATAATTAACTCAGTGGAAACTTACGGTAATAATACATTAATTACGGTAATAATCAACACAATACAGAGAACTTCTTCAAAATTTTCAGGTAAACTGGGATGGATGGCCCTGATTCGAAATACCAAGTACTTAGCAAACGGTTGACAAAACTTCAGAACAATTTACCGAGTTTTATCCATGACAAAAGAGCCTGAGGCAGCGATCTTGCACGTTTCATTGAAAACAATAATTTGAAAACATTACCCATTATCAGAGGTGGGCAGTATCGAGTACAAAGTATTGGTACGTTGTCAAAATTGATACCGAAGTACCGGTACCAATTGAATATTAAATTCCCTCTTTTTGGAGTGGAGCTAATATATTTTTCACTTCAAAATATTCCGTAACGGTCCGCTTATTTTAACATCCGGACAAACTTTTTGATTTTTTTTTATACAAAACAAGCAATAGCACTTGCCGAGACTGAGCTACAAAGGTTTTTGAAAGTTTCACATCAATACAAACGCCTGCACTGTGTACAATGCGTCTGCTGGCTACGACGTTGAAAAAGGGACACTAATAAATAATCAACAATAATATTTGAAACCTATCATAACAGATTTGATGCGTAATCTAAACCGTCTCGAAAACTGTGATATTTGTGCGAGTTTTGACATGAACACATGCATCGTTAAACGTTTAGCACACGTTGGTCAATTGCTTGGCAGAACAATAGTTGAGACTGTTTTCTGATATTGAAGTCTTCTGCTAGTGAAATCTCGGTGTTTATTCAAAAAATAGTATCGTTTTCAGTTGGCAAATCTTTTCAGTAGAATAGCACAGCATGTTATTGAAAGTCTGTCATCATCCGCCACCGAAAGATTGTTCTAGACGCTTTTTCATATCCTGAAAAACATTAAAAAATATTTTACGAAACCACAAGAGTTTTAATTTCTGCAGTTTACAAGATATTCTCGTTCACAACAATGATTTACGTTCTTGAACTTGAAAATGCGTTCATGTTGGAAGAGTTCAGAATAATACGACAAAAAGAAATTAGAGGCATGAAGGGTAATCGACTTCTAATGCAACTTTCTGCACTAGCATTTGTATCTGCAATTTTCTTTGAAAAATCTTTTCTTCACGCAAAATTTCTACTTACATCATTACATTCATTTATCATGCTCTTAGTAGGTTCAGGTTATCAAAACCATTTTTAACATGCTAAGTTCTTAATTAATCACTAAATGATAACAGATAGTTACTAAAAATACCAGCATAAATGGACAACTAAGGCATATTTGTCACAATACAAACGTAGCAGTATAGCTTATGCATTCAAAATAATCTCTAGCTATTAAAAAGGGGAAGGGGAGGGGGGCAGCCAGCAAATTCCGGTAGTTTACAAATACAAAAGCTCAAATTAAAATATAAGTTTAAACTTTGGAACTCATTTTGGGGCTGCGGTAGCAAAGATATTCAACAAATACAAACAAATATCCCCTAAAAAGTATTTAAAAACCATGAGTTTGTTCTCTCAGCCTGAGATTCCAGAAAAGAAAAGGTTTACCACAATAGGATGTCATTGGAAGATCACAAGAGACTGAATAACAATACTAAATACTTTAATTCAGTCTCTCTTTTTCCCTACAATTCAAGTTGAAAGAACAAACTCAGGGTTTTCTAAAAATTTTTAGGGGGCATATCTCTTTGTGTTTCTTGATAATCTTTGCAACCGCAGCCCGCGAAATAAACAACAAAAAACTTCAAAAATCATATTTTGATTTTAACTAAATTATAAGCTACCACAATTGCTGAATGCTTCACCCCCTCAATAGCTTTTTAAAGTTACTTACTATAGAATTTTCCAAAAACTGGTCTTCAAAGGATTGATAATTTGCTGCTTGTGAATTCGAGTCAGTGTCATTTTAGGAGAAGCATTTGGACCACTCACAAAAGCTCTGTTGCTCTTCATCATTTCTTAAACCAATTAAAATTGTCTTTGAATCATGTTAAGAATAGTACTGTGCATTGGAAGGCAAGCAATACTTTCAAGCAAAAATGAATGATACTGGTTAATATTACAGTACATTTGTCATGAAAAACAAAGCTAAATTATTCCTTGTTCAACAAACAATCTGGAAAACACAAAACATTTAGCACTTCATAGTTCAAATCACTTCATGCACACACAGCACAAAAATCAACAAGTGAGCACTGAGAGATGAAAACTGAGTAGTTTAACATGAATGCAAACAGCCAATGTTAAGTGAAAACTTCTTTTTCATAACTTCAGCTTATAGCCAATCTAGGCATTTTTCAAGTTTTGATAAAGAGCATAGTAATTCTTAACTGACGGCTATCTCACATGTCCTAACCATTAACCACAATGAGGATGAATTTGTTTAAAGTTTTATCACTTAACTGGATTCAAAAATAAAACCATTTGAAGATGCTGAGAAACATTTGGCAATCAAAACGTACCATCAATAAGACAACATGGAAATAGCAGTAGATCAGAAAAGATATATCACTTAATTTTCAGAAAGATTTGCATACTTTCATGCTAATAGCTAGCATGTAAAGCTTTGTATATAACACAATATTTATTAATTCACAATAATTTTGATTAACTAAACCAAAAAGTTTATCACCAAAGACACTGAATTGGCTATGGTTTGTGACTTTTGGCCCATCTAGTAGATACAGTAGATTAGTACTTTTTAGCATGTGATGTAAACAATGGCATTGAATAAATATTTGAGCAAAGACCCTATTAAACGATTTTGATTCCATATAAATTCTGCATGGCATAATTTTCAAATCTTGAAGTTTAGCTGTTGTTGTTGTTCTTTTTAATTAATTGTCTTGAACGGAGTAACAAAAAACTTGCGACAAGTATTAATTCATGACTTCTTGAGATAGTGAGGTATTAGAGGACCAAGTGCTTTGTGGCAGTGATGTAAAGGGAGTAGACCAATTGTCATGATCTTGATTGAAAAGTTTGTTTATTTTGCTTGAATACTTTTAGAAGTACTTACAGTTGAGCACTTCTAAATCTACTATGTTTTTTTACTTTTACTCAAGTATTTTTATTGGTTAATACTTTGCACTATATTTCCTTACAAATTTCAAGTACTTTTTACACCACTGCTTGTGACGTTTAGTGTTACACAAATGTTGCTTTAGGTTTCCCAAAACTGTTGTATATCAATACATTCGACTGGCAAAAATGTTTTTGCCAAACATTGTCTACATGGTCAATTCCCGATTTTGTCCAACACTGATAATGTATGAATACCTTACGTATTACTAGATGATATTTTTTTAAACTGAATGTTTGCATCAGATGTACATTCAAGGTTAATAATAAACAGACACAATTAACTTTATGTGGTGTTTCAGAATTAAAAAAAAAATCCAAAATACTTTTGAACTGCAATAAACTCAAAACCACTACCATCCATGGGGGTATAGACTACATTGGCTGTTTATTTTTCATTGCAGTAAGTACTTTAGGTTTGTAGGAATCCGTATTTGCATAAGAGTTTCGACAATCGACAGTGATCTAATGTTTCTGCCGATAAGGATGCAACAAGAATTTTACCAAACCAAGAATCAAACCATGGTCTACTGTTTCAGTAGCAGATTGTCTTTCTGTCCATCAACTCACTTTTATCTCAACTACTAAAATAGTTTATTATTATACTTAGAAAAAATTTAATAACTGACTAATTGGGTCAAAAGTTGATTACTTGGCAACCCTCATTAATCATATGATATTATTAAGCAAGTATTCATATTCATTCATAGCCTATTAACATGGACGTTTACAAATATTGAAAGCACAAGCTTAAATGACTAAAGTAACCCTACCCTAGTATATACCCTATGTCATTGTGATCAGGGCTGCGAAGAAAAGAACTTTTCAGTGAGTGCAAACATTGATACAGACATCGACACAGCTAGGGGAGGGGATTAGGGAACCAGTCCTCCCTTTTGAAAGTGCCACACAATTTCACTATTATTATTCAAAATATAAATAATACAAAAAAAAGCACTGACCTCTGAACACCAACAAACCCGAAGGAGAGGAATGCTAGCAATCATTATCAGTGTTGACATTTAATGAAAATGTTTGATTATTAACAGATTAAACGATAAATAAGTTTTTGTAGTCTGTGACGCACTTTCTTGGAACAATAATGTCTTTCAAGCATGTCGTTTTTGGTTTGCATTTGTTGCTCGATAGTTGAGTGAGCTGTACGTAAGAAAAAATTGATTGCTGATGCAATCTTGCTTGGTTAATGCTCAGATTCGTATTTTTTTATCAACAGCTATGAACTTTTCAAGTCATCAATTTGTACGGGGCCATTAGGGGCAATTAATTTCATTTTGTTTTGAAAGTGTGCAAATTTTTACCATTGCTACTGCATTACATGTGGTAATAGCAACAGGTTTTCATAACATGTTTCAAGGTGCCGTAAGCATTTATGAGGTGTATATATTTTTTACTTAATGCTCAATTTGCTAATCTTTATGTTAATGCTGGTTTTGGAAAACTTTCCTATTGGTGGTTGGTGGTGCTACCTTCGACATAACTTCAGATATTTTGAAAACAAAATAGTTTTACAATTTAATGCAAACATGTTGATTAACGGCCATTATTTTGGTAAAAAATTGTGAAGATCACCTAGCGCCAGAGAACTTTGCTAAGACTCGCATTAGTTTGCCATTAGACTCTGATCTATGATTGTTGTTGTCTGTTGATGTAAGTGCATATTTGATCTCCTGCTATTGGACTGCATCAGATGCTGACTATTATATGATCCACACAGTTTTCATTGCAATAATTACTTTGTGTTTGGAGGAATTTGCACCTCAAGCAAACAAGCGTTTCCAGTGTTCCAATGTTTAACTGGACCTGTGGGATTTCTACAAATACTTGTCCACTAAATTTGCTGATGTTTAAAACCACCAAGCAGAGATATTAGTCATCATAACGCATTTTTTACCTAGAACGCAGCAACATGAACAGGGTGCGGGAGTGCCGGTTAAACCCAGATCATGCGATCACAGTCGTCATAAAAACCCTGCCACAAAATTATGCCGACAAAGTTTACTCGACTTGCAAATTCATACAAATCAGCTATGCCATCTTTTACTTTAGTAAAACATGTTGAGAGCCCCCAACTACTTTGGGCGCCATCAGCCCCCTGATTCATTAATAATAATAGGATCTCGACTTAGTATAGACAAGCTACCATACAATGCAATTTCTTTGTCTGTTTGAAAAATCCAAACAGTAGCATACATGGTGGCAACATAAATAACGCAGCTAGTAATTTTTGGTCGAAGACGTGTTGTTTTAATATTTTGTTTTGCGAATTGTCTGCCTCATTTGTTATAAACCTTGTACTATGTCAGCCTACTATACAGTAACAGTATATAATCCATGATTCTTACATCAATTGCTTGCACATGGAATTTTTGCATCTGCTACTGTATCGTGAAGCCACAATTTTTGCATTCTCTTGCCATTGTTGTTTTTTTGTTTTAAGGAGTCTGCTGCACAAACAAGAATTGGATTGCTGCCAGCTATACCTAGAGGTTGCATTTCATGATTTCACAATCTGCATAATTTACAAATTTTGGAAATGTGTGTAAATAATACTAATAATAATAAAAATCAATTTGTCAATCCCTTGACAGTTGAGATAAAATAGCAAGAAGCTAACATTTGACTAAGGGGCACTCGCTGCTAAAGCAGGTGAAAAAGCAAAAAAAATAGCAGATTACAAAATGAAAAATAGGACTTGTTAAAAGATTATTAAGATTGTAAGAAGCTAACATTTGACTAAGGGGCACTCGCTGCTAAAGCAGGTGAAAAAGCAGAAAAATAGCAGATTACAAAATGAAAAATAGGACTTGTTAAAAGATTATTAAGATTGTATTATAATATACAGTGTTAAAGCATACTAAACAATATTAGGCACATCGACAAAGGCCATATTGAAAAAGTGTATTTTCAATCTATTCTTAAACAATGAAATGCTGCTACTTTTCCAAATATCAAGAGGCAAATCAATCCAAACAGTAACTAAAGCATGTGAAAAAATTGATCCAGATTTGTTGTAATCCCAATTGACTGTTGTTTTTTTTTCAACTAAAGCACATCGCAGTTACCACGAAAATCATAAGCAGTAAGCAGCAGTTGGCTTATGCAGGGCAATTTAGAAGTACCTGTTGAAGGTAATCAGGAGCACAATGCTACTGCACAATCACAATCATAAAAAAATTTTGTCACCCCTTTTTTTAATTTCTGGTTGGGCCAGTAGATGTAGAGCCGCCCAAATATTACTGTACCTACTACTATGTTGTTGTCAAGATTAATCACTATTCATACCAATATTACGAATGTACATCTCCATTTGAAAGCAATGGAATGACGACATTTGCATCAACTAGATGTCTGGGTAGTGCTGTAAGCTTACTTTGCACAATTTGGGGCAGAGCCCTGGAAGCTTTAGCCCTTTTAACGTTTGTCAAGGGTAAAAATACAGCATTTAATCAGTCAATGGGCCATGGCCCCTCCTTTGGATCGCC
Organism: Trididemnum nubilum; assembly: GCA_963965965.1. Classification (NCBI taxonomy): domain Eukaryota; kingdom Metazoa; phylum Chordata; class Ascidiacea; order Aplousobranchia; family Didemnidae; genus Trididemnum; species Trididemnum nubilum. The sequence goes on from OZ014469.1 coordinate 6,793,797, forward strand.
AGGATTGCAAAATTGCATAGAAAAGTGAGCAAAATTGAGGCAGGGCCCCCCCTTTGCAAGTTGGGCATTAGGCCTTGGGCTCGAAATCACCTGATATATATATTGGGCGAAAAATGGGACAAAAAGTTTGATTTTGAGTGAAGACCTTTTTTTTTCGGTTTTTTGCTCTTCACCTGATTTTGGGCGAAAAATGGGACGAAATTTGAGTGTGACAATTTTAAATTCTGATCTATGCTCCTCTCAAATTTTCTGAAGTTTCAACCCCCCCCCCCCCCTTTTTTAAATCTTGCATACGCTACTGGTCTGAGAGCCTTAGCCTACTCTTTCTAGGCCTAGGGCATGGATACCCACAATATCAGACAGGCCTACCGTACTACAACAGGAGCAATTGCTCTGAGCCCAATTCCAAATTAAATCCACAGCTGCCACACTGTCAGGTACGAAAAGACAGAAATGCCAGAAAATCCCTACCATCACATGATTGAAACCTGAAGCATATGACGAATTGCCACCCAAAAGGTCCAGCAGGCTGGCAGGTTTGGTGGATGAATATTCTTTAGTTTATGTCTACAACAACTACTGGTAGTTTACCAGCCTGCCAGTAAACTAGCCTACTGCATATCAAATATATGGCTATCACACTGCACAGATTACTATTAGTATCCCTTGAACCTGTACCCCCCGACTTGGGCCCAGGTACATGCAACCACCTTCTGAGGCTCTAGTACTAGGCTACTGTTAGTAGGCATAGCCTACCAAACCGATGCAACCCCTTCAGTAGCCTACCCCTAGCCTCCATAACTGAACTGATTTCTGACAAACAATCATAAACTCGAGCCTACTAGCACTATAGATTAATACCAATAACTAATCCTGAATTATCCAAACGACAGTGCGTCGCTATCGAGGAATCGAACCCCAACCCTCAGCTCTTCCTGACCTGTGTCCATCACGGTAATCTGAATTAATATGAACTTTCTGCAAAAGTTGGAAACAAGTGACACGCTTGAGCAATCACAGCGGCCAATCAGAAACGAGCTTTCTCTTTTTTCTCGTGATTTGTACTTTCTCTGCATTAAATGCTAATCCAGCGTACCTTAAGGTACGGACGTGTACACGTTTTCTGCATTTGAAAGCCGAAGGATTAACGTACTTTTTTGCATTAAGAAGCCTTGATCCAAAACTAATCGGGTGATTCACTAGTCACTACACATTAGGCAAAAGCGAGAAACCCAAAAGCGCATAGCTTGGCAGAACTGAGTAGTAAAACGTTAGAAAGCAGTAGCTTGTGAAACTGCAAAAAAGATTGAAGTTTTGTACTGTGTATAGGCTTTTGTGAAAATTTTGTTAATGTAACGTTACCCTGTAACCTACTTTTCACGACTGCCTTAGAAGCTACTGCTGTTACAGAAATAAGTATTAATGCAGCTTGTCCTGTCATGTACCAGTGTAGATGGTATTTGTACCGGTACCGTGAATGTAGAAGTTATCAAGGCATAATGGTCGCAGCAGTAGTTGTACGGTTAATATTCATTTCTACTGTTGAGGATTACTAGTATATACACCATGTGAAGTAAAATATTTAGCAATATACCAGTACACGGTGGTATGAAATTAGGCACCGGTAGGTTATATATACTTACAGTTACAGTACAGTAGTTTTTTTTAATATGGTTGTTCTAAGCACCTTAGCCAACAGGGTGAACCAAAACACAGTTTTTTAATCAACTATTATAAGCCTATGCTTTAAAAAGTGCTTGATGATACACTGTATAAGCAATTGAGCACTATAAACCAGTGGTTATGATCTAAACCAAACCCCCACTTTTAGTAACTGTATGAGTGTATCTACTTTTTGCCCACCTTGTATATATCATATAAACATGACGATCTACTGATTTTGCGCAATGCAAGATGTTTAAACAACCATGAACCAGTTTATGTGACAAAAATGGATGCTTTTATTTGCTCTAACATTTTGCTGAATAACTTCTGTTCTTTAAAGAATGACACGATTAAAGCATGAAAAGGAGTAAGCGTAGGAAACTTCAAACATTGGTATAAATTCCTTACTGATAGTTTTACAATTTTGCTGTGGCTGTAGCGCCGCTTTCTCTGCTTTGTTCAAGATTCAAACCCGGACTCATTTATTGTTCATTTATGTGCGTTGTTTTATGTACCTTGGTTTACTCGTTTATTTTATACACGTAATCATTGCCAAATTCGGACAATTTAATTTGTACAAAGCACACTATTTGACTTCTAGCTGCTTTTCAAATCCGGTTGCTTATCACTTGTTTATTCCTTTATTATGTAAAATAGTATGCAAATTTGTTGGTCTTGCAAGCTGCGAGCTTGTGATGCCAAATCACTCAGGATTTTAGGGCCATCGAGAGAGGAAGTCATTTTAAATCTCCAGAGAAGCAGGCAAAAAGACCCAATAGCAAATCAGCAGTTGCTGTCCTATTTTATTTTTTTTTTTTGGACTGAGATATTGTCCTTCTCAGAGCCAATATAGCTCAATTTTGGAGCTTCTATTGCACGGCAATGTCAGAGCCGTTTGGACAGCCCTTGGACAGCAAGCAGTTGAGACCCCGGTGTCTTTCCTACTTTCGGGCCTTTCTCTTCCCTCTCTCTCTTGCGTGATTTGACAACCAAGTTTCAGTAGCAAGACCAGAATATTTTAAATTTGATTCAGCGACTGCATCCGAATACTCATGGGTGAGTTATTAATAGTTATTGCATTTGGATTCTCCATACTGAATTACTGCTGAATGTTAATGCTAAGTTACTACTGATTTTGTAAATGTTACCGTTAAATACTATTTGTTTAAGTTGCTTGAGCTAAACTTTATTTACAGTTTAAAATGTTACGTGTCTTACCTGCTTTGGGTAATATTTTATGCGTCCGCAAGTTTTGTGTTTCACATAACGTTGGTATTTATTGTTTGCGTTTTTTAGAAACCGCTTACCGCTTACTGGACCACTTTGAATTGCATTGGATTAAATTTTCAAATTGACTGCGAGTAGACGCTGTAAATCAAATCGTTAACAGTTGCCTTGAAATATTTTTTGTTTAATGTAGTTGACGCAAACATACGATACGTAAAGTTTCACAATTTATGACTACTGTATCTTCTCGAATACCGTAATACGTCTAATCGTCTATAGCATATATTTTGCGTAGATATGTATTCTTTTCTTCCTACTCGAAAAGTGTAGACCCTGCGTGGATATAAAATGTGATTTAAGGTGTTTTTTGCGGCCGTATTCACTTTTAGAAATTTTTGGTTGGACTTTTAAGCGTAAACAAGTGTACAAATGACTTTTTGCAAATACTACTTGTTTTCTTAGACTCAATGTTGAAAATCATATCACACTTTAATGATTCACTTTTACGTTGATGCGTTATGTTAAAAAGTATTTTTGTGCATCCTTTCGTTTTACTGCTATGCGAAGTTAATACATTTTCTAACAAGTCTTGTTTTTGCTTTGCTTTTGCGCAAGTAGGCAACCGTATGTCGCATCATTGCTATCGCGGGACGACGAAAGTGTAACTATTTGCTGTGACGTCACGCGCTCGAACGAAAGCACGCGAAAGGCCTTCTCTCTCTAGGTGGCCTTGGTAGAGCATTAAAATTTGTTTGTGAAATAGCACTCAGTTTTATTGACACCAAACAATTTTTCGTGCGTTTGTAAATCTTGAGGTAATTCAAATGAAAGGCGGTTATTCAAATGGTAGAATAGCTGTACTGCGTAGCCGATTTTTATGATGAATAAGGTTTCCTTAATTCTTACGTAATCAAGCACGGCAATGAATTTCATTATCAAACGCCATTCGGCAGTGAAACTATCGGTATGTTGCAATGGGCGAACTTTCACACATGGTTGGACTGAAATCCAAAATCACATGTTTTGTGATTAGGAGATACATTTTTATCCTCATGGTACGGTAACAAGCGGCGTCGCTATTGTTTTGGACAAATCTGTCAGCATGAAGTTGCAATTTCATTTTATGTAAATTTTTGCTTGTTTGAAGCCACCATGCCAAGTAATGATTCTAAAAATCTTTATTTACAACAACGACGTATTAGGTTGCGAGTTGAACCCAGACCCTGCGATTGGTTTGTTGTAAAAATGACGCCCTTACGCACTTGACCAGAACGTTTCCGTCGACAAACTTACTAATCACCAAACAAGTGATAACAGAATCTTGCAGAATTGGGCTTAACGCCAAACGACCTATTCTGCTGCGTCAACACTGACCTTCTGCAAAGCAACAAAATGATCAACTGCATACTTATTACTTTATCTACTTCATAGTTTTATTTGAAGAAAAGCCACGTATTCAAAGCAAAATACAGCTGTACAAAAATAATGTGTTCAAGCTTATTTACAAATACCTTACTGTGATTTGAATAAGCTAAACTGAAATCCCAACCTCAATTATGTACTATTCTATACTTCCTACAGCACTACAATGAAAGATACAAAAAGGTTCACAATCGCACTTAATTTTTTCACTGAAAAATCGCAATTCAAGTTATGTCTTATTCAAATTACTGGCTAGTTATCGGAAAATAAATAAAAACAGCGAAAGATCTTAAAATCCAACCAATATCTAGTTACCGACTACCGGTAGATCAAAAGAAGCGGTATTTACCAAAAAAGGACTGCGAATTACAAAAAAAGGCTCGCGGTAATCGCCAACTTGGCCAATTGGTTAATTGGGCTCTGATTCCAATTTAAGCTAATAAAATTGCAACCAATTTGTTGGGAGCAGTGTATAGAGAAATTAAAAGAAAAGCTATAGTGCAGTGTATATATAAAGTCTTAAAGGTACATCAAACTACAGCATTTTGTTCAACCCGCACCCCATAGCAACGTTGTCGCGCCCTTGGAGACAAACTTTTTACGATGATTATTATTGCTTAATGGCTTTGAACAAGCAGTTAATTCCATTTACAAGAATTTAAAGGATTCCACAGAGACATTGGATCACTGAAGCTCCTTAACAGGTGCGGATTCCTTTAAGTTAACGTCTAATGCAGCAGCTGTCTTGTGACGGAAGAATAAATATTTAACAAATTAACACAGGTTTCTTACAATGCCGAGAGAGCAAAAAGATTTTTTTCACCATGCAGGTATTCGTGAAAAGTTTACAGAAATATTCGTGAAAAATTTACAGAATTCAGTAGCCTCATTTAATGCACTAGAGCAACAAAGGTGTCAAAGTTTGGCCCGCTAGCCATTCGGGGCGCAAAGAAATTTTGTCTGGGCTGTGCTCAACTTTTAATTTTGGCTCGCCACTAAAATTTTTGCAGCAATCACCAACAAACGATTTGAATAATACCAAACTTGTCCCGCAAACAAACGGGAGACCTTTTGTCTGGCCGAAAGGTGATCGAAAACCTTTCCTTGGTCGTCGCCGTAATTTCTGTCCAAAGTGTGGTAGAAGACCTTTTTTTAGAAGTCTACTTGTCGTTTTTTTTCCTGAATAAAACCAATAAAATTACGCTTTATTTTGATGGTTGGCCAGCGCACACCCTCGCTGCGTCTCATTTGGCTCTATCTTGAAACCGCTTGGACATTCAGAGCTACAAAAAAAAGATGGTGTGTGGATGTGGACCTGCAAAAGTGATATGTATTGCTGTAGCTAAATTGTATGCCACCAACAGTATCAAAAATAGGAAGAGCTTGAAATTATAACAAACACAGCCGAACGTTTTTGGAGGAAGACATCAAACATACGTATTAACATGATCTTGCGAAAAAAGCAACAGCACAGCAAAGTTTATGCCTTGGTTTTGCTCTGTCAGTTGGAGTATGAAGTATAGATTTTGATCAAGCGTTAATCATGAATAATCATCAAACTCAGCAAAAAAATAATAAAAATAACACATTACCGAACGTTATTAACAATAAACACAAAATGGTTTTATTTTGCTTTATTGTTTTAATGCCAGAATCTTCTTGCATTGTACAGAATATCAGCTGATTCTCAAATTGCTGTTATACATCTAATCATAAACTGATAATTCTAAAAGTTACCATTGCACAACAATCAGCAAAAATTTAAGATAGATATTAGGTTGTTCCTTATTTGGGGTCAAATTTTGAAATACATATTTTCGTGTGTCTGACCCTCTCAAAAGTTTACATTGTACCAAAAACTGCCTCATACTAAGTTTTGTGGCAAAACATTGATTTTTAGAGGTGGCGCAGTCATCTCAAAGTTGGCTTAACAAACATCATTATAACCACATACGCAATTTTCTAATCAGTACAATACTAAAGTTTCCAGAAAAGTTATTGCTGCATAAAAGTACATTTTTTCATATTCGAAACAGTGGCCTAGTTATTTTCAACAATCTGTACAGCACATTACATTGTTGTTTTTTTTAAATCGACGTGATTGAGTGGTGGTGCTATACCCAACCCCTTCTGAAGGATGGAGAAGCAAAGAAACTTTGCATAGACCCAACAATCAAGCCACACGCCAGGGTGCAGACTGCAAAGCCAAAGCTAGATTTGTTTAGAGGTTCAGAGGCAAGACAGTCTAGAAAGAGATGATTAAGGTTCTGTAGAAAATGTCCTCAGGCACTGCAGAAAAAAATTTCCCCACGACTGACTTACAACAATAGTAAAAGGCTTTGACCTAGGAAGCGAAGGTGGAAAACTCAAAGCATATGGGGAGTGAGAGGACCAATTCTCCAGGATAAGCAGTAGGAACGGCACAGCTGAGATGGGAGAGGAAATGTGGAAAAGCTACGTCTCCATTTGTGATGCAGGGTGTAACGGGTTTGGCGATAGTTGGGGAGAAGGACTAGGGACGGACCATCGCCGTAGATAGGAAGGCTATAGCTTTTGGAAGAGAATCAACATGCTTATTTCCTGGGATAGATACCAGAATGACCGTGGACCAATAGGTAGGTTAAAATGGCACTGCTAGAAATTGAGGAGACATGAAACCAGACATTTTAAAGGGGCCTTGGCCAGAGATGTAAGAGAGTCTTTGAAAGTAGGCAAATAGCCGATTGGGAGCCCGTAAAAGAACAATTGAAAGTGGCCAAGTCGTCTAGTGGTCGCTACAATAGACAAGCCGGTGATCCAAGAGATGGGTTTCAGCTGAGAAACCGGAGGTAATTGGTCCAGCAGAGAAAAAAAATCAAAGGTATTGCATTTGGATTATATGGCATACACTCTAGGGCCACCAGTTTAATGAGAAAAAGGACAGATCCATCGGCCCATACATACGCTTCTGAAGGGGAGATAGTAATCGATTCTTGGGGTATTTAAGGTGGGATAAGCTAGGGCTACGGCAGTTAGATATGGAAGATGATAGTTTAAACTTGATGGAGTCCAAAGGGGATTGGGGGACATATAATTAATGGCTCGCGCAAGGATAAAAGTTTTTTTTTGTGGATAAGCAGTATCACTAGGATTTTTTTAACAAGCTGATCACTAATTTTGAGGCAAGGGCACCGAGGTTAAATGATTCTTGGAGGCGCAGAGCACTTTCAAAGCACAAAAGTGCTTGATGTTTCAAAGTAATTTTCAACAGGAAAGCTGGGTCTCAAAAAGAAGCAATGGGATAGGGGTGAAAAAGAGGCATCCACTAAAGACCTTCTTTGCAGCTCTGTCGAAAATTTCTAATTGTTTGGTCAGACATGTCAACCTTTTACTGGTTTTGGTGACACACTCAACAAGTGTTTTGTTTTAATTGTTTTGATTATTTTCACAAGAGCTTGTGACTGTGGTTTATGTTCTCCGACATTCTCTTGAAAGTTTCACGAACGCACATTTTGTATTCAAACCTACGTTACGATCACACATTCCAACCAAATTTAAATCCACTATAACATGCCACGGAAGACTAGCTCTAATAGGTAAAGCTCGCTTTTTTGAAAAACTGGTTAATGATGCAAACATTGACAATTACTGTATGTCGTAACTGATACAACACTGTAGTTCCTAAGTTAAATTTAGATTTTAATAAACGCTATCGTTAAGCTTGTTAAGATCACAATGAAGCAATAATACTCTGCTGTTCATAGTGGTGGTATCCCAGCATAGGAGTTCACATTCAAACTTTAAAAACTTTGCACCACCTCTAAACTTCATTTTAAAAGTTTAAATTTTTATGCATATTATTTTTTCATTGAACAAAACCATTTCAAAGGATCAGAGGTGAAACTTTGCGAAATTTCAAAGTAGGGACACCCTAATAGATATGTTTTGTTCGAATAGGAATTCTCGGGGTCTAAATTAAAAAAAAGACTAAAGAATAACATGCAATTATTTAAGATACGTAAAAGATTTCAAACGTACAAAAATCAGGGTAAGATCTTAAAAGCATCATAAATATTCGTATTAATTTTAAACAGCAACATTAAAACTTTGAAGCAATCACTATTTATGCCTTGGATTCAGATCTTATTGGGGAATAATTATTTGAATATTAAAAGAGGTAATTTAATCTCACTTCAAATGCAGAATAAAACACAAATTTAAATTTCAAACCAAGAGTTAAAAAAGACATCTGATTTTAAAAAAAGCAGTAATACTGTAGTTATCATTGCTTGTGCTACTGATACAGTAAGACCAAGCCATAAAACAAATCTACTGTAGTTTTTGTGAACTTCATTATTTGAACTTGCAGAACAATAAACACTATTAGTTTCAGGTGAAAAAAAATCAGAATATCTTTCCCCCATTAGCACGCGCTATAAGAACCGCTTTTAAGTATTTTGTATTATGATGTCATAAACCAAAGTGATAAGAATGATACAATGACCTCCAAAATACGCTGTTAAGCACTCAACGCAGAAAATTGATTTAAACCAACAATCAAAATAAAAATTAACAATATCAAAGCACGCGTATAATGCAACTCTAGAGCAATTTAAAACTGAAAATTAAGAAAATAATTGAAAACGTGGTATGCCAACTAAAACTAAAAAATTATGAAAGTTCAATTTTCAATTTGAGGCAATAATAATTCAAATTTTTAAGTTGATGACGTTATCATAGTGACGTTGGTGTAATATTTTTAATTTTGAGGCAATAAGTTTAAAAACAATGTTGTATTTTAAAGGTAATGATGATTGTAGGTCAGCTTAATGAATTAGTTTAGTAGAAAATCATAACAATTTGTTTCAAGCAAGAATTTTGAACAAATAAATGGCTTAAGAGTTTGTAATGAATTGAGTTTTGAACTAAGTTTTAAACCCAGCTCTTTTGGTTTCTGATTTCATCATCAATCGTTCTGCAATTATCTAATTATTGAACTTCGTCTTTTTCTTTCTGGTTGAACCTTGCTACTTTCTAGTGCTGCTACGTTAGTTCAGGATTGCTGCTAAAGTTGGCATGGTAGAATTCAGTTTATATTGCTGCTATTTATTTATGATTTTGTTATTCATCTGTTTACAATTATAAAAATCACAGTACAATTCTACTTGCTTTGATTTTACTTTTGTATATCATCGAGCTCTGTTTCAGAAAAGTGACTAGCAACAATTTTCTATTCATCTTTTTATGTTTACAGATGCTAGAAAATTGTTGATAGTCAATCTTCTGAAACAGTGCTCGATGACATACCAAGTAAAATCAGACCAAAATATAACTATTAAATCACAGTAAAAGGTAAAAAGCACAACAGTCTGTTTCGTCCTAAGGACTTGTCAAGTGATATTGTAATCTGTTAAAGAAATATTATGAACTAAAACGTCAAATCTCTAAAAACTAAAACTGCATATTGTTGAAGAATCTGTCAAGCCAAAACACAACCAAAGACTGCAGTTGCAATGTCGAAATACCGCACTGATTAAAACATCGGTTAAAAAATAAAAACTTCGGTCGAACGTATTTCAACTTGTATTTGTTTTTGTGCCTGCATTTCCCCGTAAGTTCTAATCTTTTGTTAAGCGCAGTACGTTTGTCAGCCTAAAAAATTGAGAGTTTCTCAGTCAGGCGTAAATTGCAGGATCGAGACCCAGGATGGTAAGCAGAGGCTTGATCAGCAATAGACCATTTGATTATAGGCTCATGGCCAGAATCTTTAGCATTTCAAAATGCTTTTGAGAGTTCTGTTGCATTTCTTTTCCTTATAGAATTTCTTTATAGTCGCATTTCGTTATAGATGCTATGTAATATTAGTTTGATAAAACCTAGTTCATAAATGAGCTTTCAAATTAGGTCTAATAAGTTCACGACAGAGTTATAAGAGTTTGAAACAAGTGTTTTATCTATAAAATTTGAAGCACTTCACATTTATTGCATCGAAAGTTGACAAAAGCTTTGTCATCTTTTGCTTTGACTAAACTATCATACAAACGTTATCTTCCTTGGAAAGAATACATAAAATGCATTTTAAACCACATAATTTCGTTTTTCAAAATGCGTCTTGGCCCAAGTAGCAAACTAAAATTTTTAAAATCAAATTATACCATTGAAAAAAGTAAAGCCTTTCTTAAAACAATAAAATTTTTAAACTTTCGGACTCAACTATGTCCATCGACAGCAAAAAGTAAACTCCTATTTAAATCGAATTCTAATTTTATATTGACTGATGATGGACGTAGCTAAGTCCAAAACATGAAAAACTTTGCCGTTTTAAATGAGGTTTTAAATGAGCTTAATTTGCTTATCTGAACAAAATCGTGGTCGAGGTTCATTGCCCCCAATGTTGAAAATAGAGCAAAATGGGGGGGGGGGGGTAAAATTGCCAATTAAAGCATGTTGTGGCAAAAGTTGATAATTGACATTTTTTAAAAAATGAGTTTTTCAAAGATTTGAAGTTATTTACTAAAACTAATTTCCGTGAGAAAAAAATATTTTAATTTTCAATCATTTATCGGTAGTAAATAGCTTAAAATGTTGCACTTGACCACAGGGCCAAATGGAAATTTAAAACTTTAAACGCGATTTTTTCAAACCAGCGAGATGCAACTTATCGACTTTTGCCAAAACGTGCATCAATTATCTCCCCAATGCTCAACAGAGATCGGCACCACTGATTGCCAAACAGATGGGCCCGCCAATTCGTTACACGCTTCAGTGTATTACAGCGAGAACGAAAGACAAATATCGAAACAAAAGATCCCAAACATGATTGCAAAAAATTTCTATTACGTTTGTATAAAAATAAAAGTTTAGCTTTTGGTGAGAACCGAACCAAGGTTGAAAGTTTCAAAGGAAAGTACCATAACCACTACACTAAGCAGTAAGCAACCTTGTGACGTCACACCGCAAAAAACTTCTTTTTAAATGCCTGAAAAATACGCATACCGTGTCCGCATTTTATTCTTTGTCAAGCATAAAAAAACGCATGCGGAAATGCGCATGCGTATATACGCATTTTCGGTAAAAAGCAATATAAAACAAAGCAACGAGAGTAAGAATTTTATGCGCATATGCTTATTTTTTATACGCATATCCGTATTTTTTTGCGCAAATGCGTCAATACGGACGTTCGGTAAAAGCCGCTATATTCTGGAAAAACAAAAGCAAAAGTCAATAAGAATATTTTTTCCAACAAAAAAGACCAAAATATTTTGAAAAATTTCCGCTCAGTAAAAGAATGGATTGAATGGTTTTACTTCCTACGTGATACAGCATGTAAATAGAACAAATAAAAAAGAAAAAAGGGTTGCAGATATAAAAGTAAACGGATCCATTGAAATCAGGTAATTAAGATCTGAGAATTTTTAGTGATTAAGACTAGAATATTTAAACTGTGTAACAAATCTGCGAATAGTCAAACACAAAAAGTATCGCCCAACCTTTTGCTGTCATCTATGGTCTGAACGAGGCAATTTTGAAGACACAAGAAGACGCTGAAAGGTAGAGTCAAACTACGGTTTATACAAAGTGAATGGCGGTAACTTCAAACAACTTGCTTTAAAACTCTTGAAACTCATGACTATAATTATAGCAAGCTTGATGTAATTAATTTGATACTACTGACGTTTTGTTGTCATGACTACCAGCATCATCAAACTATAATAAAGTGCTACTAGAGTACATAGAATCAATATGATTTGCAATTTTTTAAAAATATCACAAAAACAAAAGTTGCTGCTGCTTGTTCCTTAAAAAATAACACAACTGATCAAAATTTCTGGTCATCTACTCGTTCTAAGTTTGACGTTAGAATTCAAAATTTATGTGAAAACGAACGTTTTAGTTTATTGTCATTATTAGTTGGTCAAAGAAACTTTTGTTAAAGGAATATACTACTCGATCGAACAGTGCGTTCTTTATTCAGCATAGCAATGATAATTTCGTGCAAAATAAGGTAATTCCTTGCAGAGTAGGCAACGCGATGTTCAATAGTATAATCGAACATCGAGTTATTAAATCTGCAAGAAACTTTACAAAGTTATGCTTTTCTGATGTTACGAAAAATTTAGATCGCAGGATTGCCAATGGTACGGAATCAAATAGACTGAATGTATTTTTGCCGATAAGGTTTATAGCTGTAAATTTTGCAACAAAATTCTACAATTTTTACAAAAAAATTTTACAATTAAAAAGAAAAAAAATTTTTAAATTAAAAAAGGCAATTTTTTACAATTTTTACAAGCTGTAAAAAATAAAACTTTTACTTCGGCAACCCGTTCACCTAGAGAACTGGACGTTGAGAATTTAATTTTAAGTTCAATTCCCACAGAGTTCAATCAATTCTTTGTAAGTTGATAAATCTGAATGCTGCATGTTGTTGTATTGAATGGAATCGGAAAAAAGGACCAAAATTAATTTTAATTCCACTACTGCTGCGCTAAGCTGAAAAGCTTTTTACCACGAATAGTTTTTGCTTTTGCGCAATCTGATAAGAACAATACAGTGGGATGCTAATTACAAAAAATCCATAATTCTGCTAACCACGGTACAGGCGAGAACCGCACCAATGCTATTAAATACAAATGCATGACATTATGTGGAAAAAAAAACGGAAAAAGCAACACTTTACCGAAAATATGAAAAGTTTCACAAAACTTGTGAAAACAGTTGTTTTTAATTTTTGCTCACATTAGCGACAAGAAATAACAATTTTGAAAATCAACACAAAAAAAATTCCTAAAATGACTGTTACTACGTTTCGCATCTCCATAAATGTCAATACTTATTTTTTTCAAAAAATAAAACTTATCACTATTCACAACACAGCAATGCAGTAAAAAAGAAAACGCATGATATCGTAGAGTTAACGTAAAATAAAATTGACAAAATCAAACTAACATTCCACATTAGCTAATTGTTGTTCGTTCGAACCTGTAAAGTATTGTCAAAGCGAAAGTTTAAAAAAAAAAGTAAACTAAATTCATCTTTACATACTTTCTTCAGTTGTTTTTTTGAGCTAAAGTTTGAGCATTGAGTTCCATTGCGGGTTCGAGTTAAAATTAATAAAAACTACTCGTACGCATAGAGCAACGGTGGACACACTGCGGCTCGCGGACTTAAATTTTGTGGCTTTTGTATTGAATGGATTATTCTTTATACATATGTTCTTTCGTGTTTCAAATTTTTTTTATTTATCGATATATTTTGAAATGATATGTTTATTGTTTTTTAGGAGCATAGACAAGTATATGTTTTCATTGCGCTGTCAAGCAAGGTTATACCAACGTGATGACGCATTGCAGTATAGACACTTCATTGAATCAAAGTAGAACAATTTTTTCGGAGTTGTAAAACACTTCAAAGAGCGCAGTCAAGTGTGAATGTTGCCTTATAGGACAACAATCATTTTGTTTTTTAGGAGCATAGACATGGGGGGGGGCTCTAGCCCATCCCCCCCTGGCCTGTGGACCAAATTGCAGAATAAGGAAAATACCACGGTTTAGTACTTCGAAGACTGCTTTTTTTGCACTGGAATGGACTAAAAAGTGATTCAAAGCATCTTTTGAATCACATATTTGTGGGGGGGGATTAATTTGCTAAAAATAAAACTCAGAAATCAATAAAAACTTTCAAAAATAACCAAAATTAAGCAATCAAATTTGATCGTTGGTGTAAAAATGCTTAACATAGGTTTCATCTACAAATAATTTGTATTATAAACTCAGGAAGGAGGGGGTATTCAGTATTAGTTAATTACCAATCACTTCTACCAAATATTTTTTTCATTAGACCCCCCTCCAATTATTTTTCTATATAAAATATGGACTACTCCGTGTGAGTTTTATTGAACTATCGGATTTTATGATTTACCAGCATGTAAACAAGAAAACTAAAACTTTACCACAAGCCACCTCCCACCTTGCCCATTTATGCACCCAGATTATCAATGTTTGCACTGCCAATTTCTGTGCCATTTTTAAAGCATTAATTTTTATCAAATTAGGTCTAAAATTAAGTTATTTTTGCAAAAAAATGCAAAATTATTTGTGTGCTGCTGGGGGCTTTACCCCCAGACCCCCAGCCACTTGCAGCTGGGGGCTTTGCTCAAAGGCCTTCAAAACACCCCCCATAACAAAATTCTGGCTACGCGCCTGGTGTTTTTATTGCTGTTATGTTATTTTGTGTAAACTGATTTTGCGGCTTGCTCGTGTTTATGGTTTTTCCACAAGCGGCTCTTTCTTTGAACAAGTTTGCAACCCCTGGCGTAGAGTATAAAAACCATTACATTTTAAGAAGATCGGATATGTTGAAGAAATGAGAACTACTTGTGGTAACATAGAGGTGCCCCAGATCTTGTTTCACTATTATTAACCTTATCGGCAAAAATACATTCAGTCTATTTGATTCCGTACCATTGGCAATCCTGCGTTTTAAATTTTTCGTAACATCAGAAAAGCATAACTTTGTAAAGTTTCTTGCAGATTTAATAACTCGATGTTCGATTATACTATTGAACATCGCGTTGCCTACTCTGCAAGGAATTACCTTATTTTGCACGAAATTATCATTGCTATGCTGAATAAAGAACGCACTGTTCGATCGAGTAGTATATTCCTTTAACAAAAGTTTCTTTGACCAACTAATAATGACAGTAAACTAAAACGTTCGTTTTCACATAAATTTTGAATTCTAACGTCAAACTTAGAACGAGTGGATGACCAAAAATTTTGATCAGTTGTGTTATTGTTTAAGGAACAAGCAGCAGCAACTTTTGTTTTTTGTGATATTTTTAAAAAATTGCAAATCATATTGATTCCATGTAGTCTTGTAGCACTTTATTATAGTTTGATGATGCTGGTAGTCATGACAACAAAACGTCAGTAGTATCAAATTAATTACATCAAGCTTGCTATAAATATAGTCATGAGTTTCTAGAATTTTAAAGCAAGTTGTTTGAAGTTACCGCCATTCACTTTGTATAAACCGTAGTTTGACTCTACCTTTCAGCGTCTTCTTGTGTCTTCAAAATTGCCTCTTGCAAACCATAGATGACAGCAAAAGGTTGGGCGATACATTTTGTGTTTGACTACTCGCAGATTTGTTACACAGTTTAAATATTCTAGTCTTAATCACTAAAAATTCTTAGATCTTATTTACCTGATTTCAATGGATCCGTTTAGTTTTATATCTGCAACCCTTTTTTCTTTTTTGATTGTTCTATTCACATGCTGTATCACGTAAGAAGTAAAACCATTCAATCCATTTTTTACTGAGCGGAAATTTTTCAAAATATTTTGGTCTTTTTCGTTGGAAAAAATATTCTTATTGACTTTTGCTTTTGTTTTTCCAGAATATAGCGGCTTTTACCGAACGTCCGTATTTACGCATTTGCGCAAAAAAATACGGATATGCGTATAAAAAATAAGCATATGCGTATAAAATTCTTACTCTCGTTGATTTGTTTTACATTGCCTTTTACCGAACATGCGTATATACGCATGCGCATTTCCGCATGCGTTTTTTTATGCTTGACAAAGAATAAAATACGGACACGGTATGCGTATTTTTCAGACATTTAAAAAGAAGTTTTTTGCGGTGTGACGTCGCAAGGTTGCTTACTGCTTAGTGTAGTGGTTATGGTACTTTCCTTTGAAACTTTCAACCTTGGTTCGGTTCTCATTAAAAGCTGAACTTTTATTTTTACACAAACGTAACAGAAATTTTTTGCAATCAATTTTGGGATCTTTTGTTTCGATATTTGTCTTTCGTTCTCGCTGTAATACGCCGAAGCGTGTAACGAATTGGCGGGCCCATCTGTTTGGCAATCAGGGGTGCCGATCTCTGTTGAGCATTGGGAAGATAATTGACAATTTTACCCCCCCACATTTTGCTCTATTTTCAACATTGGGGCCGATGAACCTCGACCACGATTTTGTTCAGATGAGCAAATTAAGTGAAAACCAGAAAAAAAAGGTTTTCATCAAAAATGGAACACTTTTTTCTCCAAATTAAGGTGAAGACCAAAAAAAAAGAAAAAAGGTCTTCACGAAAAATGAAACATTTTTTTCCCCCGAATTCAAGTGAACACCTACGCTCAGATGCACATCAGAGTCAAATTATCGGGAGGATGAAGATGTACACCATACTAAAACTACTGGGGGAGATACAGCCAAATTATTGGGGGGATATATTTTCATCCCCCCGGGTTTCGCACCCCTGTTGGTAATGAAAGCTTATTAGTAGCCTACAGCTAGCCTACAGTATTTTTGCGAGCAAATCAAACTGAATCCTACGGAAGCAACTCAGTCGATGTTTTGCTTTGATTTTTCAGAAAAGGTAGTTGCTCTCACGGCAAACCGCAAACTAGGCATTTCCAAGTTTCACGAGTTGTTGAGCGAACCACAAACAAATCAACCACAATTCATAACAAAATGCTCTCATTGCGTTTGTAAATATCCTTTGTTGTTGCAAACATTTAAAACATGCGATTGTTCACAAGGAAGGCGTTGGGCGATTGGACGAGTGGTTAAGTTACTAGGCACCCACGTTGCCTTTGTTCTGCTTTGGATCTCTTGGTTCGAATATCACCAAGGACAACAACAGTTTAATTACAGAATTTTAGAAAATAAAAGATTGTTTTTAAAAAGATGTATGAAATTAGGATGAAGCAACTTTAGATAGAATTAATCAAGATAACTACCATCAGATATTCTACTGCTCGTTTCAGGTTTTGTCATAGTAAGTTTAATTTCAAGGCCAAGGAAAATTTGGTCCATTGCCTAATTTTGTACCTAGCATAACCCTTAAAAATCAGAAGCTTATAACCAAAGTTATATACATACCCAGTACTTAACCTGTAAAATTTTGTATGGAGAACGCTTTTGCAGCCTTGACCAAACGCATTCGGAATGTGAAAGTACTTTAGTGAAAATTATGTAATTCTGGCCCCGAAATCAAGTGAAGACCAAAAAAACAAAAAGGTCTTCATCGCAATTTGGGACTATATTCGACCTGAATTTGAGGGATTTATTCGTGCTGACAGGCCCTTTTCGTCTGATCATCCAGCGCTCAAAACTCGTGAGGGGCACGCGTCGCCCATACAATTTAAGTACTAGAGGGCTACAGGCTGCGAATTCAATTAAAGATTTATGCTAAGCTTTTAGAATTTATGCCGGTAAGATCTTTCGCCGCTTCCTAAACCCGGTCGATGCGCTTCCTGAACCCCCTTTCGTAGGCCTTGATTACAGTTGCACCGGTATGCTATGTGTACAACTGTAACAAAACTTGCGGTTTTAAAAATGTGTTATGGTAAGTTTTCAGGTAAGCCTACAGCACTCTCAATTAACTGCCCTACATTTTTCTGAAGTCCCCAAGTACCCTGTTTTTTTTAATAAAAAATAAAGTATTTTCTAAGCTTATAATTTATTTTTATTTTGTACTGTAATGTACACGGTAAATAATAGAATCTCAGCTAGATGCAGCTTTCGAGTGAGCAAATAACAGAAAAACTGGTCGAATTGGTCCGGCCTCATTTTTTTATTTACGATATCAAAAGCAATAAACATAGGAACGCACAACGGTTACAAAACGTTTGGGAAAGTGTCAGCATTGAAATGGGAGTTGATGGCATGGATGGTAAGTGCGGCTATGACCACATAAGAGAGCAAGTAAAGGAGTTTAAACCTAACCAGGGCCAGTGAAAAACATTCATTTTGGGCCTGGGGATAGATCCAAAAAGAAAGTATCATTCTATCCTACTGCCATTTTATTTTTCGGTCGTAAGATGAAAGCAAAATAAAATTTATAAATTTATCTCGGAAATTTTCGAAAATAATAATATGTTCTTAATCATATCAGTCGTCTGCCACAATTTTTTTGTTTGATATATTGTAATAGCTACAGAATGCCATTTACGCCCTCGTGTGACTGTCGACTAAAATTGATGATGTAACTTTCCAATTGAGATGTTATCAGCGACATTTTTAAAATCAAATAAAAGGTAATACCAAACTCACAAGCCATTTGTTTCATGCTTTTGAGATACGCTTGCTAAAATACGCATGCGCGTATTTCCGCCTATCAATAAATTACCCTGCGTAAATACGCATATCCGTATTAACGGATGTATACGCATATCCGTATTTACTGATATGCGTTTTTTATACGCGTATACGTAAATACGGACTTTCGATAAAAACGGCTTCAGTGCAATTGTTGCAAAAAAGCCTGTTTTACATTTGGCGCGTACTTGAGAGCAAACTCGTGCATTTGCACGTTAAGCTTCAAAAACCATTTGTGATTTTTCGCTTATTAGGTCTGGGCTACAGGTCAATTAATCAAGCGGTAACGCGTTTGTCTCGGAAGCGGGAAGTGTGAGGTTCAAACCTCAGGCTGGTCAAATCAAACACAATGTTGCCAACGCCTCGCTACTGCTGCAAAATTTCTTTGAAAGGAGCTGTGTTGAACTGGAGCAATGACGCGGATATGGACCCGCAAACTCGTTACGCGTTTCGGCCTAATACAGCAGCAGGTATAACGAAAGATTTGATTCCGTCTAGGCGTTAGTCGCTTGGAATAATAAAGAGAAATGGCTACTTTTTTTAAACCTGGCAACACGACTGCATAATGTCATCCAGCAACTGCAGCTGGCCAAATCTAATCCTTTGCTCCTGACTGCTACCCACGTTACTGGAGCTGGAGCCAAAACAAGAGGGAGAGATTAAAGAGTTTTGATTTTTTAATTGATTGATTCCTTTTTAATATTTATCCTTACTTAAGAAAGCAACTGATGTCGCATTTTATTTTAAACAAATCTGCATCTGCTTAGGAGTTGACTATCCATTTGAAGCTTTCCGTTTTTTTGAGTTGAATTAGTTGCTTTTTTGAGACCACCAACCAGAGATATGCGTAAAGCGCATTATTCTAAGAATAAGACAAAGCGGCGAGGGTGGAAATCGAACTTTAGTCATGCAATCAATTTCTTCGTAAAGGGCCTGCAAGAGGGGGGTTCAGGGGGTACATCGTATCCGGGCCTAGGGAGGCCCGAGATCAAGGGGCCCGGAAGAGTTCAGGTTCCCGCGTTAAGTTTTGGTATCGCACCATAACACCGTAATCAAACTTGGCTACAGCAAAAATATTAGTCAGCCTATTCAGTGTTGGTAATTGGTCGCTGTTTTTGCTACACAGCCTTTAGGGCATCCAATAGTGGCCGATTTGATTAAAAAAAGAGGAAAATGTACCAAAAGCGATACACTTGCACTGAAATTAACGTTTTGTTGCATTTCTCTGACTTGGAACCCCTAGTTCTACGATATAACAATGTACGAGGGCCCACATTTCCATAGATCCAAAAGCATATTGAACTCAGAGAGCGGAGTCAAAGTTGACATTTTATACTACTATCATTAAGTAACTCACTCTATCTGTATGAGCTTAATGGGTATTTGGGTTTGTGAAATCTAAAACTGCAGATGACTTCTTAAAACTCTTATCAATAAAATATTTGGATTTGCAGTATAAAAGTCATTATATTGTATAATAATGTGTCAATATCATCATTCCCCACTTCACATACTTTCTTTCATGTATATCACGTTTTCTACAACTCAATTTAAGCAAGTTTGGTGCTGGGATGTTGATCAAATGCTGTATTTTACCCTCGAGAAACATAAAAAGTGCCAAAGCTTCCGGGGCTCTGCCCCGGACCCCGCTGGGGAGCTCATAGCGCTCCCCCAAACCCCTAGCTAGATTTAAACCAATTTTATGTCTAGTTGTGTTTTTCGTAGGTCCTAACTGTATGCGAATATCGTTATCCCCTCACTTTTAAATGAAGATTTACACCCATCCGACAAAAAATGATTTAACGGCATGAGCCCCGATAAAGCTTGGGGGCCCAATAAGATTTGGAGGCCCGGTATCGACCTTCGTACCCCCTGGAAAAATTTCTCTCTAAGGCCCTGGTTGCGCTTCTCCCTGAACGCTTGAAATAGCATAACTCACCTTCTACAAACGTTTTACCGTTATTGTTTGTACTCATTTTTATCAGAATTTGACGCTGAACACAATTAAGTAATCCAATTGAATACATTATCTAAAAGTACAAAAGCTAGTAAATGCTGCATTTATTATTACAACTTTACCGTGTTATTTATGCAACCAACCAACGATATTTTTGTACATTCTTCGGCGATTAAAACGAAAATTGCAGAAAAGCTAGTGGACGATACAAAGGAAGTTTGGGGCAAAACAAAGCTGTTGGGTATCAAACACGAGCAAACTCCCAAAATCACCGAAAGAACTTTGTGAATTTGTGACGTCTTTGTGAATTTGTGACGAATTTTTGACATATTTTTGCGCTTGTGAATTTGTGACGTCACAAAAAAGTGACATACCACGAGGATCTAGTCGTGCAAAACTTAAGCAGGAAGCCGCACTCAAGCGTAACGGTACGTCGCTTTCGTAAGATAAAAAGCTGCTACTAAGTAATTGCTATCCCCTCAGGCTGGCATCGCTGCCCCAACCCTAACTGTATTGCAAGCTTTTGAAGCAAAAAAAAGATAGCTTCGAACATTTTCTTCCCAGTACCTGCATACTGCATCACACATTCTCCACCCAACCACGAATCGAACCCGAGTGCGGAGGTTGGTAGCTGAGCGCAATAACCACTACACTGCGTAGCTAGCAACAATGCAATGACAAAATGTCGAATTTAAACCAAATGTATGAGAAAAGGCAATGGCACGTGCGTGAGCGTTTGCATGACTAGCTCCTACTGTTATGTCAAGTAGAAGCTAGTCATGCAAACGCTCACGCACGTGCCATTGCCTTTTTCTCATACATTTGGTTTAAATACGACATTTTGTCACTGCATTGTTGCAAGCTACGCAGTGTAGTGGTTATCATGCTCAGCTACCGACCTCCGCACCCAGGTTCGATTCGCGATTGGGTTGTGAAAGTGTGATGCAGTATGCAGGAAATTGGGAAGGATATACACAAAGCTATCTTTTTTTTGCTTCATAACTTTGCATTACAGTTAGGGTTGGGGCAACGATGCCAGCCTGAGGGGATAGCAATTACTTAGCAGCAGCTTTTTATCTTACGAAAGCGACGTACCGTTACGTTTGAGAGCGACTCCCTGCGTAAGTTTTGCACAACTAGCTCCTCGTTGACATACCAAATGGAGTGGATCAATTTCGAGTTTAAACGGATTTAGTGTTATCAGTTTTATTTCGATACAAAAAGTACAACAAAAGCTACGTCAAGTAAAGTCAGGAGCATAACTGTTGTGAAAACTGCTGCCCTTCAACATTTTAAGGCCGTAGAAAAAGGGGAAGAACTTAACGCCGTAAGTGGAGACAAAGTGTATAATATTTCAGAACAATTACCAACGTTTGGTATAATTCAAATCCGCTCCATGCTCGCGATGTCACTATTATTAGGTTTGTATTGGCTCTCAAAAAATGCGGACACACATTAAAATGGTTTTTGCTTGAAGTGAATTTACAAATGTTATTTATATAATGCGGTTAAAGTATTGGCCAAAAAATACTCGGATTTCGGAAAGCGACTTCGGAAATTCTCAAAAATTGGAAAAGTTTTTGCTAACATAGCTATTTCAAATATTTAGAAGTTATTTGTAATAAATTTTGAATCAAAGTCAAATTGATTTGCAACATAAATATTTTTTTTCTGAAGAGATTTATCACAAAAAATAAAACCAAACAAAGGGGTCAAAAATGCCTCCCCGTGCAGGATAAGGTTAAATTTCCACGACTGTTCCTGTTTTAATTGTGATTACCAGCGTTTTAGTTTATGCCAGTTAAGCTGACGAGCTTTAGAAATTAAGCCTAAAACTCAAGTGGTGTTAAAAGTAGAATATCTGTTTGAAGTAGAATATCTGTTTGAGGTAAAACATCTCTAAAACGGTTGGGTCAAGAAGGATGGAGTCAACGCCAATCTAGTCTTATGCGACTGGTCTAGCTTTAGATACTCCTAATAATTTTGCCTCTAGTTCTCACTTACATGTAAGTATTGGCCAAAAAATGTTAAGATTTTAGATTGCGGTTTCAGAAAACTTTAAAAATCGGAAAACTTATCGCTATCTTAGCGACTTGAAATTTTCAGGAATAATTTGGAATAAATTTTAACTAAAGATCAAGTTGATTCGCAGCAAAAATTGTTTTTCTGAAGCGATTTATAGCAAAAATAACCGAAAGGGTGTGCCTCCCTTGGATACTCTACTTGTAAAATAGGGTTAAGTGTCGAACTTAGGCAGAGTAGTATGATTCTTCTATCGCGAAGCAGTTTTGCATGTAGGAAGATCTCCCCTACACAAACACACCACACGTTTGCAGAAAAAAAAAAGTCCCTGGCTGATGTCAACTTCCTGGTCGTCTTGTTAAGAAAATAAAAAGCAAAAAAAGTTTATGATTGTGCTTTCTAATTATGCAGCCTATACACGTTTTCTTAATTGTTATCTTTTTTCGATTTGTTTGCTGCGTCAAACTTTTGCTTTTTTTTTTACTTTAAGACTCGTTGTGCACGTGCATTTTGGATTTTAAAAAAATATGCATTTTCGGAATTGCGATTAAGATTTTTAGATTTGCTTATGCGGATTGTGAATCTTTAAGATTACGTGGTTGCGGACGGGCCAAAAAAATCTTTAAGATTACGTGGTTGCGGACTTGCTTATGCGGATTTGACAGTCCTGAAACGACGATGCGGAGTAGCAGTAACGACTGAAGCAATTGAACGTGCAATTGCGGATTCGTAGTTACGGATTAAAAAAATTGAAATTCGGTCGGGAAGTTGCAAACTGCAGACTCAAAAAATAAACTTAGTCTACAGGGTGGGCCAAAAAAATGTTACCACTTTTTATATTCTAACCATTTTCAAAATTACTAAGACTTTTGTTTCATATTCCTGCTCTTAGGAGAAAGCAGGGAGTCAATATGAATAAAGTCATTTACCAGCAAGATGGTGCTCCTCCACATTGCTCAAATGTCTCACTGGATTTCCTCAACGAGTACTTTCCTGGAGATAGACTCATCTCACGGCGTACGAACAACCCATGGCCTGCCTACTCTCCTGATCTTTCTCCCGCAGACTACTTCCTATGAGGGTACCTGAAGGAGAGGGTGTACTACAACTACTCACAGACCATTGAAGTCCTGAAGACCAACATCTGTCAGGAAATTCGAAGAATCCCTCTTGAGATGTGCGGCAATGTTATCACAAACTTCAATGTGCGTGTTGCAGCTGTACTCCACAGAAGAGGAGCTTGGATTGAACATGTCATCAATTATTGCACTGTGTAAGAAACAAGAGACAAAGTGAAAAGACTTTGTTATCAAATTTTAATTGGATATTTTTGTTAAACATCTGTGAAAAAAAATTTTGAATAAATGTTCATTTTTAAAATTTGTGTATGGATTAAAAGTGGTAACATTTTTTTGGCCCACCCTGTATATGCCATTCACATATCTTTGAGAATTGCAAGCTAGATTTTTTGGCATCGAGAAGAATTCAAGCTCACGTGCTCGTCACTCGCACAGCGCAAGAATCGAAACCGGAGTGTGACTGTTAAAATTTCAGGGCAGCTAGTCAAGCAGGCAGTGCTGAAATGAGACGATTTCAGACTTATATATCATTCAAGAAAATAGACGACATAATGTCACCATCTGGATCAGAAAAAAATGTCTACGGACGGGATTCAAACTCATGCTCCTAACAACCAGAGACAAACTCTGATTTTGAAGTTGCGGCAGTCCTTCAATGCAGGACAGGCGTTAGACAACCCTATCACCGTAGCTCTGCATTGAAACGAGCATTTTAACATACAGTATAAAAATGTTAAGCTGTTCACCACCACCACGTCATTTTGCCTGACTCTTCTTGGACAATTTTACTTGGTGTCTAATTATATCTTTTTGTGGTCAGTGCTGGTTATTTCACTTTTCAGCTTTGTGGTCATATTGTTTTCTGGTCTATTTTGCTGTAAGGGTCATTAAAGCACTAACTGTTACAGCAAGTTAGCTTGCTTTGGATCCAAACAAAAACCTTTCGCCTTGCGAGATTCCAACCACTACTTCGTATTCGAACAGAAAACGTTTTGTAACATGAGAAAAGGCACGCCAATTATCGATCATTGATAAGTATTGTCATGTTTACTTTACTCGATTGTAGTAGGCAAACTGTTTCGCTTAGTCAAGTTTAGTTTTTCTTTCTAATACCCAAATGGTGCGTAGCGATTGGGATTAAAACAAGTTACTTTCACTGTTTGCTTATCCTGATTTTACTAGTATCCACGGAAATGTAGTGATAAGTTAATTATTGCTTTTTGCATCGTCTTAGTATTTTCCAATATGACCAGTCCAGCCAGAGGTGATAAATAATTCACCCACTTTTGCAAAACAAAACTTGTTTTGGACAATGTTTACGAAAAATAGCCTTTTTCCCCTTTAAATTTCCACGTGGTTTTCATTCTATTCTTTATCATTTTTCTCTGTAAGTGCCGTTGCATAAATGCTAAATTATTTCAATTGACTCAAACGTTAAAGTAGGTTTGAGATAAATGAACTGTTCGATTGTTGATTTCTTGATATGAATTCCGTGCATTACCGTCGCAAATAGTTGGTGAGTTTTGTGCATTTTTTTTCGATATTTGATGAATTTGTGAACGTTATATTGCAAATTTGGATAAATTATTTTGGTTTGATAATTATTTTTCTTTCTGATAATGCTATATGTAAAAGCCTGAAGCTGAATTAATGTTAAATCGTTCATTAGGAACTTTAACTGTTTTACGCTGTTAAAACCGATCTATGCCTGCTTTCTATCGCATTGTGTTGTATCTATTTTAAAAAATCGTCGAAATTTCAAGTTAAAGTTTCTCATCAAACGTCAATGGGTACGTACGTTTACGTCCTAGTGTCGAGCGTCAACTGTCATTCGAAAGACATCGATTCTAGTGATTGTAATTTGTGCGCCTTAGTCAATAGTGAACTGTTCGAAATGTGAACTTGGGTGTGCATGACGATTCATCTCTATCTGGTCGGTTTTGCGCAATTTTAAGACTGTGGCCGAGTTTTTCTGTAACAATACCATCACGTAACTTTATTGCATAATTCAAATTGGCAACCAGGACTTACTATGTTTCAATAAGCCAATATGATTGACCCAGTAAAATCTTGGGCAATGTTGTATTTCTTGATTGTAATGATTTTGCCTAACATACTACTATAATAATTTATTGAGTAAATTCAGAATTGACCGATTGATTAGTTACTTAGCAGTTGTAATCAAATGCCTTTTCAGTCAATTTTCTAAAAATTTCTTTTCATCGGTACCAGTTTAGCTATTTTTGTTGTTTGTGCAAACTTACGTTTTCCTGGAATTTATTTTTCTGGCAGAACAAAGTATTTTTTTTAGTTAGCTTATCATAATATGAGCAATATTCATTTTACGAATAAACAGCAATCACTTACCTAGTGACTTATATTGGTTGCCAAAGTGTATGACATTTTTTTTTTCAGTAGGTCTGGTAATTAACTTTGATAGTGTTTTAAATCTTTGTTTAGGTTGACCGTCTTTCTTGGAAAACTTATAACAGTCACCTTGTTTTGCTTAAGTAGAATTTATTTATGTCACAAAGCCAAGTAATTTTTGTCAGCTTGCCATAGCGCAAGCAATTTTCATTTTTATGTGAATAACCACTGACCAAGTAACTTGCATTATTTACCAAAATAAAGGCAGGTTTGATAGCAATTAAGTTGCAAAATAATGCTAGCAGTTCTTCCTTTTTTGTCTTTCGAGTTTTTTCTCGCATGTACATTTTTTTACGTTACACCCTTTTAACCATTTTAAATGGCACTGAAAAAGGTTGTCCAATCTTCACATAATGAGTAAATACATTTTGAAACGATTTGTTCTACCACTGTAGCTACAGCAAAATGCTTTAAATTAAGTCAAGCACTGAATAATTAGACATGGCGTAAAACTCACTTAGTGCAAGTGCATTTAAGTACAAAATATTAAGCGAACTGTTTAATATTCAGCAAAAAATGGAAATAACATGGATTGTGTAATCTATATCACCAGTTCTATAACATCTTTGATAGTTGTCAGGATAAAAATATTTTTATTAAGTTTTATCTTATTCAAAAAACCAAGATTGATGTTGAGTTATTATAACTCGATTCCTGGCCCTTAAACCATAATTGAAAGTGTTTTATGAAGGAATTGGTGGCCACTTTTGGGCTTTTCAAAACTTTTTGATCAATGCAAAATCCTTCTGCAGATGTTGTTTTTGCCTCCAGTTTCCAAGGCTTTTGATAGCTTAACCAAAACCTAACTCTTATTAGAAATTAGAAGACTTAAGACCTCCAATACCCAACAAATCTGTATTGCCGATTGCCGCATATTCTATGGACAAAATATGCAACATCTCTGAGCGATGATTGCAATAATGCATTAAGCATTTGCAAATGCAAACTGTTTGAAGAGCTTCTTATCTTTTTATCATTAAAATCTACTTTTGCTTTATCAGTCTACTTAAACTTTGAGTTCGTGTGAAATAGAAACAAATCAAAGCGCGTTACACAGCAACAAAAAAATGCAATCAACTGCATGCAACATTCAAATGCAGTAGCCGTTGCAAACGTGATAAATCGCAAAAATCCATAACCTTTTGCGTTTATTCACTTTTGTTTTGATTTTGTTTCGGAAAAACTAAGATTTTTACGAAAAATATTACAAAAGACCAGTAAACTCACAGTTTGAATACCTTTCGATAAGCCCTCGTCGGTCTTAAAAAGAAGGATCGTGACGAGCACATTCTTTTTTTTGCATGACTCAGCAAAGAAACAGGCATCGAAACCAAGAACCGGCTTGGAAAGTGTGCATGTGAAAACGCTGTTAACTAGAAAATGACATCGCAAGCGATATCCAAGGACTTCGCGAAAATATCGAACTTTGTCTTTATGGAACTAAAGAACTTCACATTTGCGTTAAGCATGTTTATGGTTGTTGATAGTCAGATCTGAAATACACCGCTTTCGAATTTCATAATGTTCCATTAACTTGTTTAGGACCCACATGACAGCAATTTCCTCCCTTGCATTAACAACGAGAATTTTTTAAGAGGCGCTACCAAACGAAATACTCGCTAAAGGCAAGAGGTTATTTTTGCACGTGCATCTAAAGCTTTGCGAGCTGGGTAACGTCAATTTCGCTCACTAAGTAGCTTGGATCGATTGCGAGATATAACTGGAGTAGAAAAACGTCACATTTTCCTTGCCAACTTAAGGAATCTTTTGAAGCACTCTTTAAGAGTACGAGAAAAAAATTTTTTTGATCGGAAATTTAATGGCAAAATGTTGAAAACTCTAACTAAAGAAAAAATGTTGCTGAAAATTGCTTAACATGATCTCCATGTTTGCTATTAGACTTCAACGAAAGCAAATTACATTGAGAACCGTTCGCTGTATTGACCAATAAAGAAATATTGAGTAGCGTCAGGTGACGAAAATAGAAAAACATTTTTTTATACAAACAATTTTCTAAGACATTTTTGCTCAAAATTTAAGAACAAATTAAAAAACAATGCTAGCCTCGGCAGCAAAATGAACCCAAAGCAAAGGAAAAAAATTCTAATCAAAGAAAAGAAACTAAATTTTGTACTGAATCAAAACGCAAACTTTTAGTGATTTTCTTCTGTTTGCAAGCAAAATTGCTACTATTCCAAGAGTATAGAGCGCTGTTTAAGACTTTTTTTGGGAGTCGTTGGAAACAAGCTTGCTTAAAGGCAAGAAAAAAGCCTTTACTTAAGCCGACAGAACATTAAAAAACTAAACACTGTCGCAAACACGGTTGCTAAAATTAACATCGATGCTCTCAAAATTTAAGAAAAATCAAGCACAAAAGAAGCTGAAAATCGGCTAAAAATTAAAACCAGCCAATCTCAACTCTAATGTACTGGTTTTGAAAAAGAACAGTGTACTTCGACTTGTTCACTTTTGAAAAAAATTGAAACCTATTGTTGCAGTTAACACAAAACTATACCCACCAACAACCTCAAGAGCGCTTCACTTCATATAAAAAATTGTGGTATGGTAAAAGTTGTTCTTTTTTTTTTACACTGATTCAAAAATGTAATGAAACTTTGTCGTTAATCAACTAATTATTATCACTGGAGGATTTTGCAAGCTTAGAATATCGACGCATGGCCCACAGTATCTTTTTCCATAACAATTGCAGTACATGCAGACACCAGATACCCTAGAAAGCATTATTTTGAAGTAGAAATGCACCTGACGTCACAATGAGGTATTTAATTAGTGTTAACACAAGATCTCGCAAAGAAGTGCTAACGAGCATTTTTAACGCATGTTCGGCGAGGCGGTTGGGAAATAGCATTTAGTCTACGAAGTTTTTTGCTCGTTAACGCCTTTCAGCGAGCGAAAATGGCCTTTGCGAGCTCGCTAACTAGTTTTGTCATATGGGCCCAGGCTTGTGGTTAACGGCGTTTAAACTATGTCTAGAAAAAGTATCTATACAATGTCAATCAAAATTTTTCAACTTTGGTTAGTTCTCTTTCCAACTTATAAAGAGCTTGTTGAATTTTCACTTAGCAGTGCAATATTGTTGAAACTGCGGTTGCAAACAAAACTTTCTTCAAAACAAATACTTTGACAATAACCTTTTGTTCCAAACAAAACTTTTTCATCTGAAAAGACCAATATGATTTTTGGATTTTGCAACTTACATTATCTAACCAGAGCGTTGACACACTATCCTAAATATAAAATGTACACCTTCGATTAGCCCATTGCAATATTTTTTTAAAAAGAATTTTATATAAGCTCATGTATGAACTGTTCTACTGATTTTTCTCAAAATTTTGAAGTAAATCAAAACAATGCCTGCCTTATCAATTAGCATGAAAAACGTACTTACACAAACAAAATTTAGAAATAAAAAGATAAATTCTTGTAAATTTATAAGTGGTATTGCGGAGTCTAACTTTACGATGACTTTACATTAAAAACTTAGATTAATTTACTCATCTCTTATGTTTTCGAAAACCCTAGATTGCTTTGGTTGATTAATTGCTGTTTTATTTTTGTACAGAAAGACGCATACAACTAATAATATGCTTCAAAAAGAAACTGTAGGCAATGTCTTTCTGGTGAGAGGCT
This sequence comes from Trididemnum nubilum, assembly GCA_963965965.1. NCBI lineage: Eukaryota > Metazoa > Chordata > Ascidiacea > Aplousobranchia > Didemnidae > Trididemnum > Trididemnum nubilum. The sequence goes on from OZ014469.1 coordinate 6,823,337, forward strand.
GCGAAGAGACCATGTCCAGACCCAGCAAACTGGCGCGGTCGCCGAGTCTGCAGCCTCTCACCTGACCATTACATACGAAACACAGCAATACAATACATCAAGCAATACAGAAAGGAAAAAAATAAAATAGATACAGCAAGACCGAGTACGTGGAGAAAACAGCACAGCAATTTACATGTGGAATTGTTAAGAAACATGGCAATAGTATCAACAATTTTATTATTTAAAATTACAAGTGTTAAGATGCGAGTAAATACAAAAAATCACCCTGAGCATTTAAAGTGCTTATGGCAGTACTACAGCTAATTTAAACGCATAAAAATAAAAATAAAAAACCTAGGTCTACTGGTTAAAGTCAAACGACTATTTACCGTAGATGGGCAAGTTAATGCAAAACGTTAGCTTCGTTAATCACTAGTCCCTTAACAACCTTCACACCTCCATTAACGTTAATCCGTTATTTTCAGCTTTAATTAACGGAAGTTAACAAAATCCGTTAATCCGTTAACATTTTGCGTGTAATTTCCTTTTTTTCTTATTCACTCGCTTCAAGAACATGTATTGACGCTGTTGAGCTGATTGTAAGAGAATATTTATTGCTGTGGTAGTCTTTTTGTGTTTTGAAAGTTACATTTTACAGTCTAATCTAATTTCAAGATAGAAATAAGTTCAAATGCACTAACAAAGCTGCGATCGGAAAATCTTTGGAAATTGTGATCAACGAAATTAATATACCGATGAGGCTGCAGCTTATTATTTGCCACAAAAAAAAGCTTCTTTCTTCACTCTCTTCTATAAAACTCGTGCTTATACGCAATAAGAGTTACTAGTGCAAACTGGTTTGTACCAGTGCGATGAATGAATGGCGTAAGATATTAACGATAAAAACGTTAACAGAAGTTAACAGAACTCAACGGAAGCTACTTTAGTCCGTTAACAGAACTTAACGGAAGTTAATTTAGTCCGTTAACATGAAAAAACTTTTGAACGGATTAACGAAATATTGAAAAAGTTAGCTTCGTTATTAACGGATTAACGATTAACGGACTTGTGCCCACCTATGCTATTTACCATTACTATGAAGCCATACATGGATCAAATAGTGCGTCTGACAATGGGGGTGCACTGGTTAATTTCAAGCAGTACTACATTTAGTCAGTAGATAGGTAGAGTGGTGACATAATGGAAAGCCGATTGCTGGTATCTTATTAACTGATTAGCAACTGCTTGGGTTTTTGTAAGTTTGTAATTTAACTAAATTTTGTTAATTTGGGAAGTTTTTGCGCGTTTGTTAAACTTACCTTTGCAAGTTATCTGTTGTTATAATTTTTCTTGTGCGTTATTCACAGATTGACAATGACTGTAATGAGCCGAAACGTCTGTTTTCAAACAAAATGTTTAGGGCAGCTCTGGCTCTTTTATTCTTAGTGAAACTATCAACTAAATTACTGAAAATAGTTCATCAGCTTAAAAAAAATAGAAATAATAAAGAAACAATTATAAAACCTGAAAAAATTCCTTATTTGACAAGGTCTCGTCTTCTAATTTCAATGTTGGATATGGCGACTTTTTTCACCTTTGAACTCCACCGAGGCTCGTAGATTGTTGAGAAAGATTGGCAAGCAGAATCAAAATTTAAGTATACTGCATCATAGTAAATACCGTTTACGGTTGGCCAAATAATTGTTAGTATATTTTTATTGACTGATTATGCTTCTGCTAAAACTTCGCAAAGCAACATCTGCAAAACAATAATTAAACATTACTTAATCATTATTATTATGTCATTGGTTAGATACAAGACGGTTTGACCACGCCCAGCGCCAGGGGGGGGGAGCATTTTGGGGCCATATCCCCAAATCACTGCTTGTGTCCCCCAAACGACAATTTTGACCCCCCAAGCGAAGATTGTGCCCCAAAAAACGTAATTGGTACCACTGGAGTGCAGTTTGGGTCCTGAGACTCCCAAAATACTAATCATCTCCCTGGAATTCGAGACCAAGAACTGTGCCGTTGCAGATTTCGTAATAAAGACCCTTTTATTTTGTGGTTTCACTCCAGAATTCGTGAAAAATCGCGCATTATTTTAATGAAAACCTTTTTTTTTGGTCTTCATCTCAAAAATTGTGAAAATTTGCGCAATTTTTGAGATGAAGATCTCTTTATTTTTTTAGTTTTTGGTCTTTACTCCAGAACTCGAGAAATTTTGCGATGAAGCCCTTTGTTTTTTGGTCCACTCTCTCGGATTTGAAATAAAGTTTTTGTGTACCTCCGAAATTTGTTTATGCCCCCCCCCCCCCCCCCCCCCCCCGCAGTCACGCTATCCTGGCGCCGGGCCTGAGTTTGACTTTTAAATATTGAAACCCTGATCCTGAAAATATAAATCCAAGCCAGAGCCATAACGCGAAAAATGATTTTAGCTCCAAACTAGGCCCAAAACAGACCGAAAATTAATCTAAGTCTAAAAAGCGTATACCGTTAATAGTTTCTATTTTTCAATAAGGTAACTTTAGTTTGTGTTGTGACAAATTAAAACTATAGTCTACTTTTTGGAACATTGTTACGGAGTAGTAATAATTGTAAGTTAATAATGGTATTGATGTTTAAATGAAATTTTTCGGTGAAACAAATTTGTTTTGATGTTGTTTTGAGAGCAGCTTAAAACACAAGGCAGGTATCAGGTCCAAATTAAGGCTAAAAATTTTTCAATCTTTTAAGCCCTCATTTAAACCAGACCCAAAAACACTCGCCCGATTTGTAATTCTGGTTGGATTGACAGTTTATTGCTGTTAAAAATACATTTAATATTGAAGTGCAAATCCAGAAACTTTATTTCCAGCTTCAACTCTAACTTCAAGCTCAACTATATTCTATATCAATGATTTTCAACCGCGGCTCTTGGTTATCCTCTATGCGGCTATCATTAACCTTTTGAAAATAAATCTGATTTGCACTGTTCATGCAAACTGTATTGATCCATTATTCATTTCAAAAGCAGCAATATTGTAAAAAATATTGAAGATATTTGTTTAAAAAAAATTAAACAAATTCTTCGATACAAAGAACAAGTTTAAGGGTGCATTTGTCGGAAGTTAAGTCGGAGCTTATTAATATGAGTTTCAATTTATCCGTAGCTGCTGTCATTAGCACTTTTGATGTTCGGTTTGAACTCTTATTTGTTTTGCTTGCGCTTTAATACCTAGTAATGTTAAAGTTCTAAGTGGTTGATACAAATATCCTGTTTCTTATCAATACGATATGTAATTTACTCTGTTCTTTTACTCTTTTCTGTTTTCTCTAACTACTTACTCTGCTTTGTTCTTGTTTTTTCTTTTCTGTATTGTGTTGATGTCTTGCATTGCTGTATTATTTAGGTAGGTACCAGGTGAGAGGCTGCGGCGACCGCACCAGTTTCTTGGATCTGGACTATCGTCTTTTCACAGCCTCTCATCAGAAAGACATTGCTTACATTTTCTTATTGCATGCATTTTAAAATTTTTCAAATGCGTCTATTGTCTTTCTAAAAAAATGAAACACACAACAGCAAAGCAATAAAAATTGTCAAAATTTTTATTATTTGGTTATGATCATTTTTTTAGCTAACAGTGGAGGATAACATTGCACAGTTTTACATAAAAGTTACACGGGATGTTAGTGTTAGCGCTTTGGCTTGATTTTTGAGCTTCGTTCTCATTCGCAATTAAAAGTTTTATTCTAATATTATACAAAACGGAAAAATGAGCCACAGCTTAATCTTTCGATAGTTTGTCGGAATAAAGTTGCAAAATACGAGGCTAATGCTGTATTGCAAAATCAAAGGGGCCTAAAAGGGCTGAACAGCCGTGCAACCTGAAAGATTAAAAATGGGCAATTTTTGTAATTTTTCCGCAAAATTTACCGTTTTAGCACCTGTAGGATCACAATTCGCACGTTTTTAGAGCCATTTGAAAAAAAAACTAAATTTTGGAAGTCATAACATACTCAAATTGCCCAGCCCCTTTAACCTCCTTTTACGTACAGATCAAGTTCAAAAAACGCTTAAACGCTTGTGTTTTTGGTTGTGACGATCGGTGAGGGGCATCAGGGTATTCTTTGAACACCAAATCGAAATCATCTCATCTGCATTTATTCAAAGTAATGTACCTTTAAGATAATTTTTCACATTTTAGTTAATTTTGCGTTCTTGGCTGGTTGGCTACAAGCAAAGCATATTCTGCGTAGCAATTGGCGAAACCTAGTGGCAGCCGGCAGGCAGTCAATTATTTGAGTTTTTGGCATTGTGGCGCTATGCAGTTGTTGTACAGTAGCTTGACTTGCTACAATATAACAGTGCAATTTATATGGTACAATATAACAGTTTAATTTTATATAGTACAAACATAGTATAATTTTGTCTGGACATAATTTTAAATGCGCAGACCGGATGCGTAATTCTTAATGTACGAAAATAAACGACGCAATAATAAATTTTTAATTGAATACCCAAAACTTTTTTCCACCGATCGTCCCTGATTTTGGAAAAAATATTCTAAGTGACTTGACTTTGCAGCGCCACTGGGGATGAGTGATTTGACTTTGCAGCGCCCCTTTAACCAAGCCACTTAAACCCAAATATGCATGCTTTCAAGTTTAGTTTGAACTTGAACAGGAAGTAAGGGAGCTGAAGAGGCTGAAAAATTTATTTTTGTCCAAGGTTTCCAACATTTAGTTCTTTTAGGTTCAAATGGCTCTACAATGTCCAAAATGCCATCTAAAATGCGTTAAATTGGCAATTTTTTCGAAAAATTATGAAAATTGCCGAGCGGCTGGGGGTACCTCTCTAGACTACCTTCTGTGTGAGACACAGACAAGTTTTAGTTTTATATTCAAGTTCCCTTTTAGTAAAATGCCGTTCGACACCTGCTAAATTGCAGCAATATTGATTTTTTTTTGTGTTAGTTATTAGCTTAACACAGTGTCGTGAAGCTAGCTACTATGAGCAGGCAAATGTTTCAATAACTTAGAAGACAAAAATCTGCAGCAGTTGCCCAAAACAAATCGCAAATTTTCCCTAATGTGATTGCGGCTCCTGTCAACTTTGAGGTTTAAAATTTGACTCTGGACCAAAAAAAGGTTGAGAACCACTGCTCTAAATCATAATTTTAAGTCTCTGCGTCCATCGCCTTTTAAACGTTCCTGCTTTTGCTTGAATTACCTGACTGCGTCTAATTGTTGCTTCAGTATAAATTTGAAGCAAAATCTCTGGAAATTTCCGTCACGTTTCTTACAATGGTTAATCTCAAATTGCATAGTTACAAAGTGACTATCTACACGACACGGTGTTCTTCGTAGCTTTTCATTTATTTGTATAATTGCTTTTGGTCTTAAGTAGTTCAAATTAATTAGTTATATTTTACCGTTTTAATCAATGATGCTGTTTATCTGTTCGCTCCGGTTTGCGCAAACCGGTTGCTCATTTACATAATCGGTTGTTAAAAATTGCTTGCGAAGTTATTTTGCGTTTTTGCCTCGAACGCAACGGTTGGTTGTTAAATTTAGAGAATCGGTTACAAACTTAGATCGTTTAAGTTTTAAAAGCACCAGTAGTTTCAAAGCTTAAAGTTTAACCCTTAAATAAATTTAAAGACTTAGTAACTGTTTCAGTTTCTGCCAAATTTAAAAGCACCACTAGTTTCAACAGTTTTAGGCTTAAACAGTTGAAACTAGTGGTGCTTTCAAATTTTGCAGAAATTGCATCAGTAACCAAACCTTTAAATTTATTTTTAACGACTGTTTTAGGGACATTAACGCTTTTTAAAATCTTTCCGTTTACTTGGGAAAAATTCCTCGTATATTGATATTAATTTTTGTACTCTCCTTTACGTATTACGTTGAAGTCTGCGGTGCGTTTCATTGTTGTCACAGCAGGAGCGAGCCGCAAGAAACACTGTGCTGTGCCAAAATTTGAATAGCCGTGGAATTGAACTGCAGACCCCCATTTCACACTCGAACAATGACCATTTAAGTACCTGTTGGTTTTTGAATTAATTTGGGAATTTAAATTTGTGCCACTTGGTCGAGCGTTGGTCTCTGAAGCGGTAAATCTAAGGTTTACTTCTTGGGCTAGTAAAATCGGACACAGAGTTGCCAACGCAAAGTTGTAAACGGGCCGACAGGTTCAGGCCCGAATCCGGCCCGAACCCAAAACTATAAGCCCGAACCCGGCCCAAACCCGAAAATTAATTTGAAGCCCAAATCATGCCCGAAAAAATCCGAGAGTTAAGTTGGGTCTTTAAAATTTAGCAATATTGCCAAGTAATTTTGATAATTTTTTTGTACACCTAAGACAAAAAGTACGTCTCAGGCCCGAATTAAGCCCGACATTTTTGTCAACTTTAGGCCCGAACCCGACCCGAAAATCCTGGCCCGACTTACAACTCTATGCCAATGGCCCACCACCGTTGCAACATTTCTTCGAATGAAGCTGTGTTGCCCTGGCGCAATGACGCAGATATGGGCCCGCCAACTTGTTACACGCTTGGGCGTAATGCAGCAAGTATAATAAAAGATTTGATTTCTGTATAACTAAAGTTTATGAGTCGCAACGCGTTACCTAGCAAGCACTTGACTGAACCCAACATTAGGAGAGGAGTATTTTTCGATGCAGAAAAGTCATTAAGTTTAAGAGATCAAATATTTTTGCCAAACAAAAATTTTATAAACCATAAAATTTGAAACCTGGGCCATGCTGTTGAAGAATCGAATCTAGCTCGCTAGATGTTAACACGAAGACTCCAACTGCTTCACTAGTGCAGCTTGATTCTGTCGGAGCGTCTACAGTGGGGCCGTTTTTATATATTTTGAGAGGTTGTTTTTTTACAAAACTTTTTCCATTAAAACTGCTGATTCAATGCCGAGCAAGTTAACGAGCAAACAAAATTGAAGTGGTGCAGAGCGGCGAGGTATTTCGCTGATGGAGTGAGTTGGATCAAAGATCGAAAGGTCATTAACCTTTATTTCTTTTCCCGAGTTGGTATAATTGCATTTCTACGAGATCTTGGAAAAAAAATCGTTTATTTCTTCGAGATTGTGGCCAAATATTCAACTCATTGCTGATGCGCAGCTCAAAAAAACTTTAGATAAAACCACCACGAATTAACCGGGAATATGGTTTTTAATTTTACTTTAGTTTGTACTATTTCTTTTTATGCCGTTTTCCCTGGCCTGATTCGTCAATGTATTTTGGCTGATCCTCCAATTGGAAAACTTTTGATCTGCTTTAGACAGGCGGAGAATGCCAAGTTATATGTACGAATGATTAAAATGAGTGGTGCGACAAAGCGTCACAATTGATTTGTTGTGGCATCATAAACAATTAATCAATTCAAATTAAACCTTTCATTATACTCGCTGTATTACGCCGATTAAGCGTGTAACGAGTTTGCGGAGCCCATCTTCGCGTCACAGCGCCTGTAGGCAATATAACTTCTTTCGAGAAAAATGTTGCACCGGTGGCGAGCTGTAGGCAACACTGTGTGCGATTTGACTGGCCCAAGATTTGAATTTCAGAGTTTTAACTTCGTAGACAAACGCGTTACCGATACGGCTGGTGCAGCATTGCAGGATAGTGCAAACAACCATCGAGTCGCTTCGCGTCCGATATAATCGCGAGCATAAAACATTTCAGTTGGCGTTTCATCTTTTTTGAGCTTGATGGCTAGAACAGAATCTAAGTTGAAGACATAATGAAAAGTGGCACTGCACAACTCTCATCCACTGCATATAAAGCGGTACAGTAAATACTTAATGAAAGCACTATTATAACCGTGCTTCCATGAACGTATTAATAGCCTTATGAGCACGTTATGCAATTAACAACTGGAATGGAATATCGTAAGCAATATCTTGGTTTCTGTTATCTATCTTTAGCGGTTCAAAATTTCCATCTCACCAGGGCTGACAATAATTGGTGTTGCGAAAAAAATGGCCAGTAATAACATTTTATCACGCTTTTCTTTTTAATACCCAGCTATTCACCTATTTCGAGAATTTTAACTACTGTATTTAGTTCAAGCGATTTAAAATTTAAAACTTTGTGGGATCCATTTAGGAAGAAACCCAAATATTGCATCCTGTTCAGGGATTATTTCTACAACCCGGTGCCAAAAACCAAGTAAAGATCCCGCTAACTAAGCCGGTACCACAAACCTCTTTTCATCAATTTTGATCAAGTAAAGATCCTGCTAACTAAAGTTGTGCTGTGTCATCTTGGTACTCCGCATAGCAACTATAAGTGAAATTTGTGGTAAAGTAAACGAAACTCACTTTTTATTTCTTTTCTTTTTTTTCCTTTTGTCGATATAACGCTGAAAGAATCGACTACATAAATGCATCAATTTTGATTGCAAATGAAACTAACCGGTTATGCTTCAAATTTCAAGTGTAAACTACGTTAAGCCTTTTTGGGTTATAATGAGTTTAATAAAATTTTGATTCCAAAATGGCCATTTGCTCTGGTTTTCGATCTCTTAAATCGCGATTGCGCAATCCATTGTCCCAAAATGATGGAATTTTATTCTAAATCCAAAAATTATATTCTAAAAATTCTGAAAATTGCGCATACCAGTGATTGTATCAATCAAAAACTGCTAAATCTGTCACTTCACAAAAAATCTCCTCTCCCAATGAACAATTATCTCATTAAGCAAAACGGGATAACAAAACGAGCTACCGTTTTAAATCTATAATCACAAAAGATTCTTGTTGAAGTTTTATCAACATAAGCAATAATCATGACGTCACTGACTTTGACAAAAACATTATGTTGCAAAGTTTGTCTACAAAAAAGTTGTTGTCTACTTGATCACCAAGAAGTCTTAGTGTTTTGTTTTTTGTTGTTGTTGATTTTTTTTTTTTCTTTTCTTACAAAAATTGTCTAATTTTTTTGTCGTTCAATAAACACGAATGAATGAATGCCTGACTTTGTCCTCATGCTGCGTCCAAATTTTAGCTTTTTGCGATTAGCCGCGTTTTAGGTAACAATATTAAATAAAATTTTAATGCTTAAATCCTCGTCCAGCTGTTAAAAACAGTCGAGTAAGAATAAGTTTGTGTTAAGTCCACACGAAAAGTGCCAAGTCATAGCTCTTTTCGACAAAGTCAATCAAGAACAAGCGAAAACTGAAAATATTTGCTCTGTAGCGCCACTATTGTGTGTTAACTTCCAGCTTTATTAGAGCTTAATCACGTCCTTTGTTAAAACACTTGTCTAGGATGAGCTAAATCAATGGATAAAATATATTATACGCAGAGGTGGAGTCGAGGACACAAAGCTCGAGGCCAAGGTCAAGGACACAAAAAAAATCCGAGGCCAAGGACCAAGGACACAGGCGCAAGTGTTCTCCAAAAAAAAAGTCCTCAAAAATTTTTTTTCAGGCGATCTCCAATTCATTGGCGTACCAGAATTTTTGTTTGGGGTAAGCCCAGCACATAAATTGTAGGGAAGACGCGTCCCCCCATTGAGATTTAGCGTCCCCCCAACGAGATTTGAGCGCTGGATGATCAGACGAAAAAGACCTAATTCTTCACCTAATTTTGGCAAAAAACCGCTTCAATTTCCGGCGAGGACCTTTTTTTTTTGGTCTTCACCTAATTTTGGCGAAAAAACACTTCAATTTTAGGCGAAGAACTTTTTTTTTGGTGTTTGTTCAATTTCGGCAACAGAATTATGTAATCTTTCCTAAAGTACTTTCGCATGCCAATTGCGTTTGGTCAAGGCTGCAAAAGCGTTCCCCCATGCAAAATTTTACAATTTAAGTACTGGGTAAGCCTAAACTACAATTCACATGAAATGACGTCATCAAAATTTTTCCTAAGAAGAAGTTTTTGTGGGACAAAGATATCGTAGGATGGAAGATCTGAAATCGTTGCCTGCTGGCACGTAACCAGGATTTTTCAAAGGAAAAGGGCTTAAACTGAGAGTTCAAAAACGCAAATATTTAACTTTGGAAACGTGTTGAGAAAGCTAGTGTAACTCAAACGTATCACAGACGGGGGATCTGGGGGTGGGGCTCCCAGCCGCCGGAGGCTTTTGTAATTTTTTGGAAAAAAAAAGCTATTTTAATGCCATTGAATCACATTTTGCAAGTGTTCAGAGCCATTTAAAAGCACTAGATTTTTGACATTTGAAAGCCAATTGAAAAAATCAAATCGTTTAATACTCCTTTCACTTGCAATTCAAGCTTAAAACACGTTTAACATCTTGCATTTTGGAGTTAAATTTAATTGTAAGTGATCTGGTCCAGTTAGGGGGAAGTAAGGTGCATTGTCTCTTGCAACATTTTAGCAGTAAATAATAATCCACTCGAGGATTTTCCTTAGAGATTTTTGTTTTGTCATGACAATAACCAGTTATCGGCGTACATGTTCGGCCCGGGGGCCCAGGCCCCCTCAAATGAAGTTCAATGATTCGTTCAATCAGCATTTTCCATGGCTAATTTTTTTAAAAAGTATTTTGTGCATAAAAACCGGCAGGTTGGAGGTGAATTACTGAATTGTTATTGAAAAATGTTAAAATAGATGGTTACGTCAACTAACCATGTTATTGCAGGGCCGGATTTACATCGTGCTAGGCCCCTGACACTTTGGAGATTTTCGCAACATCTTTCTGCCAAATATAGGTGAAGACCAAAAGAAGTCTTACGATTTTAGCTCGGGGTCCCTAGCTGGTACTCAGGCGCGTAGCCAGAAATTCGAAATGGGGGGCTGTATTGGGGGTCTGGGGGCGGAGCCTCCAATCGCCGGAGGCCAATGGAGGTTAGGGGGCGAAGCCCCCAGCTGCCGGAGGCTTGGGGTCTGGGAGCAGAGCCTCCAGCGCTCAAAATTTTTGCATTTTTTTGCAAAATGAACTTAATTTTAGAGCTATTTTAATAAAAAATAATGCTTTTAGAACGTGGCATAAAAATTGGCAGCCCAACATGATTCAACTGGGTGCATTAATGGGCTTTATGAGAAGTGGCTAATGATAACATTGCACGTTTCTTGTTTACTTGCTGGTAAATCATAAAATCCTACTATTCAATAAAACTCACACGGAGTGATCTATTTCGTCTATATTTTTTAAAGAAAAATAATTGGGGGAGGGCTAATGGAAAGATATTTGAGAGAAGTGATCGATAATTAACTAACACTGAATATCCCCCCTCCCCTTATTCCTGAGTTTATGATATATTTGTTGATAAAACCTATGTTTGGCGTTTTTACATTAGCGATCAGATTTGATTGTTTATTTTCGGGCATTTTTTCAAAGTTTTCATTGATTTGTGACTTCAATTTTTGACAATTAGCCCCCCCCCCTCTGAATATATGTTTCAAATGATGCTTTAAATCACTTTTTAGTCAATTCCAGAGCAAAAAAAAAACAGTCTCAAAAGAGCTAAAAACGTGGTATTTTTCTTATTCTGCATTTTGATTGACAGGTCAATGGGGGGAGGGGGGCTAGAGCCCCCGCCTTCTCCATGGCTACGCTATAGCTGGTACTGCGTCATATTATGGTAAATCCGGCCCTGATTAATGCATTACGTTCACAAAAAGGCTAGATGTGGGCCTAAGATAGCAAATTTTAGGACAAAAACTCCCCGTTTTCTTCGGGTTATACAGTTAAATTGGCTGGCAAAAATTGATTTTAGAGGGACCCGGAGCCCCTGGTCTTCAGTATTGTTGTTAGTTATACTGTTGTAAGTGAAAAATGGAAAAAAGAAACTGAAACTGAAGAAACTATAGGCTTTTTTGTCACATTTTTGTCATTGGTGAAATTTCAATTAGGGAGGGGGCGGACCCCTTGTCCCCCTCCCCTTGGCCACGCCTATGCTCCAAGTGAGGAAAACAAAAAAGGTGCTCGCAAATTTTTTGCGAAGTTTCTGGCGTTTTCCAACAAAATTTCAACCATTCAAAAAATAGTGCTGTCCTCGAGCCGAGGACAGGGCAATTTTCGAGGACTTGAGGCTTCGAGGCCAAGGCCAAGGACTTGACCTTCGAGGCCAAGGCCAAGGACTTCAAAATGTGTCCTCGAGGACGTCCTCGAGGCCAAGGACGTCCTCGATGACTCCACCTCTGATTATACGTGCAGAAAGTAATTTCAAGATTAAAAACACATCTTCAGTCTGAAAAGTTGTTTAGTGATACAAAACTTGCGAAATGCTTTGATCAAAATATTTCATTTCTTCAAAGCTTTTTAAGTGCTAAACTAATCTATAAGCACAAACAATGATAACGGTACTTTTATGCCTAAATTCAAATGAATCCGTCGACTTGGAATCTAATCCAGTTTAAGTATTGTTTTGAATAACGCGCTGCATTATACACAGTACATTGCATTGCTCAGATCTTCATTCCACTCTGACTGAGTCTTGTGTATAGGTGTTCCACTCTACTTGTGCCTTTTTCAACTGTAAGTGTAAAGTTTACTGTAATTATGTTTTGTACGTTATTGTACGTTTCATATAGATGCCACGGAGCTACAGTCGTAGTTCTTTATCGTTGCTCATATTCTGATGATGTTGGTCGTCATGACCAACGAAACGTCAATAAAAACAAAGCTTTTAAGATCAAGCTTGCTGTGACTATGGCTTCACCGGAAGAACGCTAGAATTAGAGTTATTTTACTTATGCCCGGTGAACATCAAACCTTTAGGCCTAGTAAGCCTATACCCATAGGTGGGCAAGTTAATGCCAAAACGTGAGCTTCGTTAACCACTAGTCCCTTAACAAACTTCACACCTTCATTAACGTTAATCTGTTATTTTCAGCTTTAATTAACGGAAGTTAATAAAGTCCGTTAATCCGTTAACATTTTGCGTGTAATTTACATTTCGTTTTATTCACTCGCTTCTAGAACACGTATCGACGTTGTTGAGCTGATTGTGAGGAAATATTTATTGCTATGGTGGTCTTTTTGTGTTTTGAAAGTTGCATTTTACAGTCTAATCTAATTTCAAGATAAAAACAAGTTTAAATGCACAACGAAGCTGCAAGATATTAACGATACAAACCTTAACGGAAGTTAACAGTTAACAGAACTTAACGGAAGTCAGTTTAGTTTGTAAACAGCACTTAACGGAAGTTAATTTAGTCCGTAAACATGAAAAAACTTTTTAACGGATTAACGAGTTAATAAAAAAGTTAGCTTCGTTATTAACGGATTAACGATTAACGGACTTGTGCCCACCTATGGTTTTCTGCTTTGACAGAAATTAAAAGCATGAAAGGAGGACTTCTTAAAATCGACAATGAAACGTGGGTGTGTTTGAAAATGATGGAACCTCGTTTCGATCTTATTTGTTCTCAAAAACAGGCTCATCCATCGCATTAAAGTTTGCAGAGTAAAGTTTTTAAAGCAAATTTGTTTTTAGGAAGTGGCTAGTGTTACGTTACATAACGCCCATAAACAGAATAAGAGAGAAAAGAGTGAGCGCTCATTTGCTCATTTACTCTTTATTTTTCAAGTTATCGTTAGGGTTAGGGTTGGATTTAGAGTTTGGTTACAGGGTTAATATTAACGCTAAAATTAGAGATAGGGTTAGAGTTTGGGTTGGGTTTAGCGTTGAGATTAGGACTAACATAGCGATTTTCTTATTCTTACGTAACGTAACAGCAGCCTCAGTCTTGTTTTTTTCAGAAAGTGTGCAGCGAATTTTTTTAAAGTTTAGTAGTGCACCGCAAGTCCGCAACATAAAAAAGTTTGAGAACCACTGCATAAAAGACTATGGGCTATGGCTACTACAACGTGACTGTTGACACCAAGACCCTGCGGTCCCTTCCAGAGGTGGAGTCGAGGACACAAGGCTCGAGGCCAAGGCCAAGGCCAAGGACACAAAAAAAATCCGAGGCCAAGGCCAAGGACAGCCTTTCCGAGGACAGACACTCTCGAGGCCAAGGACAGGAATGCTCGAGGCCAAGGACCAAGGACACAAAGCGCAAGTGCTCTCCAAAAAAAAAAAAAAAAAAAAGGTCTTCACAAAAATTTTTCAGGCGATCTCCAAATAAATTTATCACTTGAATAATGATGGCAAGTCTCAGTTCGACTACATATCTCAATACTGCTTACCACAGCGTGCACAACTGCATCAGCTGTTTTGAACAAATAGCAGAAAGAGAAAAGAAAACTGTTGAAATCGGATATTTACAGTAGCGTAGCAAGGGGGGGGCGGGGGGGCTATAGCCCCCCCATTGGCTTGTAAGGTATGCAAAATAGCACGTTTTTGTTGCTTCTGAGGGAGATTTTTGGTGAAAATTTGAAAACAGCCCCCGCCCATAGAAAAACAGCCCCCCCTCAAACGTTGAAATTTCCGTATTTGGCCGCGAAATCAGACTGAATCTCGGTGAAGACCATTTTTTTTTTGGAGATCACCTGATTTTGGGCGGAAAAAACCTTTAAATTTCTGAGCTTTCCGAGAAATTTCCTCTACGTTTTCGGACAAACAGTGTGAAACCGATTCAAGAACAATGAAAATTCGGGTCAAGGTCGTTTGCACTTCTCTCACTCTTTCAAAAAAGCCCCCTCCCCTTTTCCAAATCCTGGCTACGCGCCTGGATATTTATGTAAATGAAGCTCAACAATCTGCAGCATAAAAATGTGCTAACCTACAAGGATAACGTTCTAATCTACTGTTTATACCTAATAACATAAATACATGCTTATTGCTTTGCGTAAAATAATCACCAACAAACTTAAAGCCACAGCTACAACCCCTGTTCACCAAAAACGACTATGCTTGCTGTAGGTGGTCAGAGATTAATTTAATTAAAATCATAGAAGCTCAATACTAAAAACTTTCGAAAATGATAGATTCTACAGAAGGATGAAAAAATAAAAGAAATAAATCAGAAACTTATTGTGATTATGATCTCTTTGTTAGAATCGATTTGTTTTTGAGAGCACACTGTTTTAACGTGCATTGTCTGTGCAGAAACTTTGAACTATCAGCCAGATTTTCAACAGAAACGTTAGGCGCTGTCAGAAATTGCAAGTAAGGGCCGGTCTACACTGTGCGTAAAATCGTCAGCTTACGAGCGTAACCTTAGTTTATTTTAAAGGAAAATTCTGTAAGCCCAGGCGTACCACCTTACGGGTGTAGCACCTTGCAAGAGTAAAATTGCCAGCGAAATTTTCGCCGGTATGCTTGTAAGCTCGTAAGATCACGATTTGCGTGAAATTCTAAAAACTGGTTTGCCAGGTCTCGGGGTAGTCTAAAATTAGGTTCATAAGTTTTGTTGAAAAAAAGTTGATTTTCAAAAGTGAAAGTTTGCACGTTGGTTTGAAATAGCCTAGTTCAACATGAAAATGGTCAATTTGCGGCTATATGAGGAAAAACTTGCAAAAAAGAGGCCTCGGTCGATAGGTCCAAAAATGAATTATAAATTGTTTGTTGTTATGTAACATTTGGTTAGCCTATTTCAAGTAAAGAAAGTTGAAAATTAAAACTGATGTGTGGTGTGGCGATGCAGATTACAGTCCTGACCAGGGGGACTGCATAGCTTAGGCCAAAACCAATGCATAGACCTACTAGTATGGTACGGTAGGTCTACGTCTTGGTGGTACTCGTACCTAAGGTGTAATATACCACGTTGTTAAAGTAAACTAGTAATCTTAGCCTGATAGCTGCTGTAGGCTAGTTTAGTTCAAAAGGTTTAACCAACTGGTGCACTTTGCAGGTGCAGTGATGCTGCATTATACCGGTAAGAGATACCGGTAAGCAAGCAACTTAATAGCCTAAGCTACTGTCAGAAAATATGCAAAGTTAAAAAATTAGTCTGCCGATAAAATCTAGGCTCTGATTTTTTATATCAATGAAACTCAAAAGTATTTTAAGCCTACACTATCAGTTAGCCTACAGCCAGACAGCTACAGTAATAAAAGCAGAATTTAAATGCTATAATCTACCAGTAGGTGTACCCTGGTACTAGCCTACTGATATGATGGGCTGCGCAGTTGCAGCTATATAGGCATGTAAAATTATTCTATTTCAAGATGTGCTCACTTATTATTCAGTAGGCCTAACTATCAGGTTTTAGACTTTTACAAATAGTAGAGTGGAATTGCAGACACTACCAAGCCAATAGGTTTGGCATACTGTCATGTCAATAAGATAGTGAAATCAAAAGTTTTTATATTCTGCAATTGCTTTTCAGAATTGTAAATGAAGACTGTATTAGCAAGTATTTATTGTAATGAACAAAATATAGTAACTGTAAGTATTTGGAATTTAACAAATTTATCAATGATATGGTACTTGGTCCAGACTCTAAGAGACTTATTAATGAATTTATGAAACAATGTTGATCTTTAATGCTCAAAAATTTCAAGAATGATAACCAATCTAACAGTGGCATTGTCAGGTTTTCAAGGTTAGTTATGTGTATTTCTAGATTGACAATCTTTACCAGCTATTTGAGCTATTATTAAAAAAAAAAAATTCAAGCGTTTTCATAATGAAAATAAAAAAACAAATTTAGAAGTTTTATCTAAATCATTTGCTTTTAGTTAAAATAATCATGTAAAATTAGCAGTGGACCAAAGAAAATTTGTCACTTTTAAAGTTTTTTCTAATGTGATTATGTCACAAGACAGTATTCACATCACTGCAACTTAACTACACAATTTCAAGTTTCTTTGTAACATATGAGTAGCATTGCTTGTTTTTCTTAGATGCAACTAAGATTTTAAAGTGTCATATTTTTCAAACCAAAAGGTGCACCAATGATATTTAAAGTTTTTAAGAAATCCAACTTGTGCCTTATACTCCGATGCATTTAATCAGTATTTCTGGTTGTGCTCTCTTACGGCCAGTTGATCAAGTGGTAATGCATTCGTCTCTGGAGTAGAGGTCTGAGATTTAAATCAGCCTGGTCAAATCAAACACAGCATTGCGAGCGGCTTTGTATCGCTGCGACATTTCTTTCAAGGCTGCTATGTTGCTTGGGTGCATTGATGTTGTGATGGGCCCTGCCAACTTTATGCGCTTCGATGTATTACAGCATATATAATGAAAGACTTGATTTGATTCCATAATTTCATTCAAAGTTAAACCATTTAGATTTTTAAAAAGTTTTTTAGAGTTAAATAAATTTAATGTAATGTAGTGCATCTTATAATTTGGCGCACATTGTGCTTAAAAACAAAAGCTATAGAAGCCATTTGATGCGCTTTATGCTAGAAATTAATAATTATTGAAGACGTTTATCGATACTACGACAGCGCGCCAATTAACAGTTGTATGTTCCAGTTTGCTGCGCCTTATGGTTTAAAAAATGCTGTAGTGATATCTTCGCTAGAATTAATTTTGATAGAATAAAGTATTCTTTGTTTAGTTTAAAAAAAAATTTTTTTTTGCTTTAATTTTGCTAACTTGATTTGATAGCTTTGTTCTGTTGTGTAGTATTGGCACTTTTTTGAGATTTAATGTGACGAATTTGATGCAAGAAAATTCGACACCGCAGCGATATGAGTAGGGTTTTGCGTCAAACATCTTTTGAGTCTGGTTCAGACTAAGATTAAAGTTGGCCAAGTCAATTGTCTTGTGTCAACTGGTTGCCTCTAAAAATTTTGGACTCTTCTCTGAGTGCAAGTGTATTATGCATAATAATTGGTTCATTTTTTTGATATGTGTACTGCTAATGATGGTTTTGGCACTTTGCAGAATTTTGAACTTTTCTTGGTTGTAGTAATCATTATTTGTTTTATTCTAGGTCCTCCATTGAGTAGAAGATAATTGGAAAATTGTTGGAACTGCATGACTGAAAACCAGAAGCCATCAAGTTCCATTAATGATTGTTGTGTATTTCTACAACGTGCTTCATGGTCATCACAGCCTACTGGAAATTGATCATGATTTGGGTTAAGCGTTGTTGACTAACAATATGACATTTTCTCCTTTAGTGATAAGAGTAAAAAGCAGAAGTAAAGCCATCAAATTTCATTAATGTTTGTTCTCTATTTCTTCAACATGCCTCATGGTCAACACACCGTAATGAAAATTGCTCATGGCTTGGGTTAAGTGCTGTTGGCTGAACTTGTGACATTTTCTTTTCCCACCATGAAATCAATCAAGACACTGGTGATTATTAATGCTTCATATAGTTGCTGCTTGACTTTTCCAGGATCCAGACATTACTCATTTTCAAGCTTTATAATCAAAATGTTGGTGATGTATAATAAAATATCTGCTATCTGAGACTGATTGGACATTGACATCATTTTTAATCCTCTGGTTATTTTTTCCTACAAGTTTGATTAAACCTATGAGACAGCTTTTGCTTTAAGCAAAAACTCTGGAGATGAAATTTCCTACAAGTTTTGATTAAATCTCTGAGGTAGCTTTCGCTTTACACTTGTTTATACATCAATACTATCAATAATAATATGTGCTTGTCTAATCTGCGCTGATATCTACGTGAAGCGACAACCAGATGGAGGGTTCCTCACTCCTTCCAAAACATTACAATCGTAAGAGATGCCCGAGGTATTACTTTTTGAAATATTAACTGCTTTGCGCGTAAAATTTTGTACTTTTGCTTGCAACAAATTTAGTTTATTGAGTTTTTGAAAATATTGAATACAGTTGTATTACAAAAGTTGCAATATCTGTCTTATTGAGAGAATTCAAAAGTTCTTCTTTGGAGTACAGTAAACTTATTGAATGCTCTAATCGCACAATCAATTTTCTGCAGTTTCAGTGGTAATAATATTATTGCAGTATAGGGTAATTGAAATTTTTTAGCTATTATAGTTCGCCCTATTGTCGTTTTATGTTTTATGAAAGTGCAAGTAGCTGGACATCAGTGAGATTTCTCTCAATCTTCGGCTAATGCTAGGGTAAGCATTTCTCCAAATAAGTTTAGGTTTAGCGGGTGAGGGATTGAATCCCAAACTTTTATTATCAAATTCTTGTGCGTTGCTGTGATACAAAATTACCAGAGTGGTAGTAATAAAAAGCGTTCAGTACAAGCGTTTGTGTGAAAAAAGAAAAGATGAACACTGCAATAAGCATGTCAACAAAAATTTTAATTATAAAATCACGAGTTATAATGCAATAATGCAATTTAATCTGATTGATTACAAGAAGTTAACTCAAGTCACTTGGGGGGAGGAGTCAACACAATAATGATAAAATGCTTGTTGTTTTTGCACAAGGGATTAAATGCGGAAAAGATTGTAGTTGAATGTGTTCGCGCACTCAAACCGACAGTTCGAGAGGATAACCTACACCTGCATGCTATGCATCATGCACCGTCTATTGTGTTTCCAGGGGTGGACTGGATAAAGTTTATATAAAAGCTGATATGAAAGAGAGGCGAAAGATGCTAAACATTTGGCTTAAACGGACATGGGACAGAGGTGGAGTTGAGAGCACAAGGCTCGAGGCCAAGGACACAAAAAAATATCCGAGGCCAAAGACAGCCCTTTCGAGGACAGACCCTTTCTAGGGCAAGGACACAGGCGCAAGTGTTCTCCAAAACAAATAATAAAAATAATAAGGTCTTCAAATTTTTTTTTCAGGTGTTCTCAAAAAAACGAAATCAAAAAATCTCCAAAAAAACAAGTTTTTCTACAAAAATCGATCTCCAAACTTTTAAGGATTCCAAAACTACTGCTGTTCTCGAGCCGAGGACAGGGCAATTTTCAAGGACTTGAAGCTTCGAGGCCAAGGACTTCAAAATGTGTCCTCGAGGACTTCACCTCTGTAAACGGAATGTATCAGTAAAACTGAAAAACAGTTGAAAGCTGAAAACAAAATGTACGCTGCAAAACTTTGTGATCAGATCTTTCCACCGAGTAACTCTCCACTAAGAGGAATTCAAAAGAGGAAGAACCGGACCTTTGAAACCAGCCTCTAGTGCCCATCAGTGCAGGCCCGGCGCCACGAGGGGGCATTCCGCGGCCGTGCCCCCCAAATGACTGCTTTTGTGCCCCAAGCGAGGACTGTGCTCCGAAGAGATTAATAGGTTCGAGGCTACTGGAGTGCAAATTGAGGTCTAAGGCACCCAAACTGGTGTTTATCGCCTTAGAATTTGCAAGCAAGAACTGTTTTTTTGTAGTTTTTGTGGACTCACACCGGATTTCATAAAACTTTGGGGACGAAGACCTTTTTATTGGTCTTCACTTTAGGATTCGTAAAAAGTCGCAAAATTTTGAGATGAAAACCAGAGTTTGTGGAAATTTTTGAACTGAAGACCTTTTTTTTATGTCTTCACCTTTTTCGTTTGCTCCACACTCTTAAATTCACGTAAATAAACTTCTCGTGCTCCCCTAAAATTTATTTCTGCCCCCCTAGTCGCTCTATCCTGACGCCGGGCCTGCACCAGTGGCCTATAAGTTAATTTTTGTAATTTTGTTGTGTAGCGTCAGCTCCAACGTAGCCACAAGTGAAAGATAAATCGGAGAAATGGATCAATAAGTGAACCCGGAGAGTAGCAGCTCGATAGGTTGTTCAACCTAGCCGGTCGACCGCATTGGGGCGCGTCCTTTTGACATAAACGTTACAGTTGTATTCACCAAGTTGCTTTGGCCAGGAAACAGCAAAGACACCTTTTAGTCTCCGAGTTAAGCTGCCACGTTTTGTCTATCATACACTGTGGAGTCTTCACGGTGTCCCCTTTTATTGCTCAACGCTGAGCAAGGAATCGAACCCAGATCTTGTATATCAGTAACAGACACTCGATCACTGATTGGCCGGACGTTACGTTTTTTTGTGAGGAAGGTAGAAAAAAATTCACGTTTAAATTATCAAAAAACAATACTACTTCTCGTGATGCATAATCTGACCCAAATTTAACCGAAACAACAAAGAATTGTAATAAATCTGCGATTTCCGTTATCCAATTCAGCATATAATATTATGGCCACCCACAGAATACGCTGTTAAGCTGTTACGCTCGTAAGCGCCGTTTTGTATAGTGTAGACACCCTCGACGTACGAGCGTAAAAACTTTTGAAATTTTGTACGCACAGTGTAGACCGGCCCTAAGAAGTAAATCGATTGGTTTAGTGCCGAACTTTAATGCAAGCTTCTGGAGATAAAAAATGAAAGAACGCAGCGCGAAACGAAATCAAGAATTGTCAGACGCGCTACGTAGCTATTAATCTATTCTAAAGTACTGAAAGTCAAGTTTTAACACCACAAAAAGAAAGTGATCATTAAACCTTACAAACTGAGCATAGAACTTTACCTAGACTGTTTTGTACACTCTTTGTATTCCCTTACAAAGTGGTATATACTGTTGGGTTTAGGTTTGGTCTTCACTGGTGTTACTGTATACAAAATATAAAACGACTCTATTACACCACAAACATGACTACGACGATTTGTCGAAATATTGTATTTTAGTCGAGACAAAGAGAAAAGGCTATGGATTGCAACTTATAAGATACAATTTTGTGAAAATGCCTGAATTAGTTAACAAAAAAAGTTGCAGCATTGTGATAACGACTGCATTAAAAAAAGCACTTACGAACAGTAGCGTAGCCAGGGGGGCGTGGGGGGGCTATGGCCCCCCCATTTGCTTGTGGGGTATGCAAAATCGCACGTTTTTGGTGCTTTTGAGGCCGATTTTTGGTGAAAAATTGAAAATAGCCCCCCCATCGGAAAACAGCCCCCCTCAAACGTTCGATTTTCCGATTTCGGCCGAAAAATCAGTCTCAAAATCGGTGAAGACCTTTTTTTTGGAGATTACCTGAAATTGGGCGGAAAAAACGTTTGAATTTCCGATTTCGGCCGAAAAATCAGTCTCAAAATCGGTGAAGACCTTTTTTTTTTTTTTTTTTTGGAGATCGCCTAACTTTGGGCAAGTAAAATGTTTGAAATTCCGAGATTTGATTGTCAGAAAAACCGTGTGACACTGATTCAAGGACAATGAAAATTCGGGTCAAGGTCGTTTGCACTTTTCTCACTCTTTCAAAATAACAAAATAACCCCCCCCCCTTTTCCAAATCCTGGCCACGCGCCTGCTTACGAAAGGCAAACTTTTTTGTTAAGCTCATTAACATCATTATCATTAAGGTCAAGTGTATTACTTTATCATCAGCGTACTTTAATTTCAAATTCGTGAGAAATACAAACAAATCAAAGCATTTTACGCAGCGATATGCGGTTGCAACCAAATGATTACTTGAAAATCATTACTGAATCCAGCAACGACTGCAAGATTTCCATTAATTCGTCTTTGTTATTTTTTTAAAAACTGAAATTTTGAAAAAATAGACCAAACTCGCTGTTTCAGTTATTGACTAAACTAGTCCTGCGTTGCCCTTGCTCAAATCCGAACTCAGCCAGCCGGCAAAAAATGAACATAAAAAAACAAACTAAAAACTTCATTATTTAAACGCTAAACGTTGTAGGAACATTGCCGCTAGATTAAATTTTTGTATTTTACTTTGTTATGTGTTTGCAACTGCTGCATGATGAAACTTAAGTTGTTTTTTTACATTATTCTACCCAAATGCTTACTCTCATTCATCCCAATAAATATCAGAGATGGAACCGGTCAGGATTTTCTCGATCTGACCGGTAAATTTCAAAATCATCGCTGGTTGAGCGGTCGATCGACCGGTTTCTGATCGGCCCGGTCGACCGTTTTTTTACCGAAGGTTTTTATTCACTGTTCAATGTATCGAATGAAAAATTTTCAAAAGGGGGGGCATGGGTGAGGTGTTAAATTTTGTGACTTTGGACGGGGGTCTCAAGAAATAAACGCAAAAAAACTTTGCTTTTTTGCAAAAATGACTCAATTTTAAGCCTTTTTTTATTTAAGTTTCGGTTTGAAAGACCTGTTTTGAACAGCGCAAAACGTCCACAAAATATGCAAAAAAACCATTGGAGGGCACAAGCTAAATTATTAGATGTTCTTTCTAATGATATTATGTGAAGGCCAAAAAATGAAGTAACAATTTTTTAGCTATTTGTGACAGATTATTTGCAATTTGCGGAGCAGCAAACACTAAAACTTTTTTTCGGCAGTGCTGCCTTTGCATTTACAAAAAGATAAATGAGAAAAAAATAACAGCAGAAGATAGGTAACAGTAAAAACATACGAACATCACAATACTTGTACTATTATACCCAAAAACATTAAAATGATGGAGCGATAACATTATA
Organism: Trididemnum nubilum; assembly: GCA_963965965.1. Lineage (NCBI taxonomy): Eukaryota > Metazoa > Chordata > Ascidiacea > Aplousobranchia > Didemnidae > Trididemnum > Trididemnum nubilum. The sequence goes on from OZ014469.1 coordinate 6,846,466, forward strand.
TAATATTGAAAAATTGTGTCACTAACAGCGTGAAAAAAGGAATACTGAAAAATTATGTCACTAGCAGGGTAAAAAATATGAATAATGTTCACAACAACTAGGCTGCTTCACTAACAGTTTGAGAAAGCACGAAAAGGATGTATTGCAAAACATTATGTACTGGAAAAGCGTTTTAGCTCCACAAAGATTTATATACGGACGGAAAAATTAATATACATCTCGGTACAGCTAAAAACCTTTTCCAGTACATAATGTTTTGCAATCAGGGGCGCACACAGGGGGGGGCACGATGCCATGGCCCCCCCTTGCCCCAACTGCAACAGTGCTTCAAAAAAAAATGCACAGAAAATGACATAAAGAAGTCGCATTGTCTCGCCGTGCTTCAACTAAAATACCTTATTTTTTGGCTAATACGCCGATTTTCTGGAATAAATTTTTTAACCTTATTTTCTGGGGTCGGCTTATCGGGAGGGTATGACTTCGGACCAGAAAATGCCGGAGGTCAAAATTGCAATTGTGTTACTGTTAACGTATAATTGCGTTGAAACTGCATTTTTTCTCAACATAGCGGGAATGTCCAACGCAAGCTGAATCGTCGCATGTGCGTGTGCGCTCACGATAGTGTCTCGCATTGGTATGTGCAAAGTGCATGCAACGAGCGCACGAACGTAATACGTATTGGGTAAAACCATTATCAATGGCACATTTCACTACAACGTACTCGAGTAAATACAGAATTAAAGGCATTTTTTCTTCCTCGGCTTATTTGGCGGTAATATGAAAACCTTCATTTTCAAAGCTAAAAACTGGACCCGGCTTATTCGACGAGTCGGCTGATTAGCCGGAAAATATGGTATTAAAATCAACAGACATCGATTTTGTTAATCTGAACATACGTTTCACGCTTAATGTCGAAACTCCTGACCATTAGTCGCAAGTTTAGGTTCGTAAAATAGTTTATTTGAAAAGTTGTGAAAGATAAAATTCAGCCGAAAGTTACTACAGGTGTTATCCAAATGAGTTATTTTGCACTCAATTCTTCAAAAATTGCTAGCTTCTGGGGGCTCCGCCCACAGACTCCCGTTGCCTCCGGACCACCTGCAAATATTTTTGGGATTCGCCCCTATGGCCCCCCCTTTACAAAATCCTGGGTGCGCCACTGTTTGCAATAGATCCGTTTCATACTTTCTTAAACTGTTAGAGAAGCAGCCTAGTTGGTATGAATATTATTAATTTTTTTCACGCTGTTAGTGACATAATTTTTCAGTATTCCTTTTTTCACGCTGTTAGTGACTTAATTTTTTAGTATTCCTTTTTTTTCACGCTGTTAGTGACATAATTTTCAATATTATTTAATGTTATCGCTCCATCATTTTAATGTTTTTAAATTTTAAAGTATAATTATATCAAAGCAATAAGCAGCAACTTTGTTGGATTTAACATTTTTTATTAACAGCAAAACATGTCGAACGTTTTCGGCTTAAAACAATTAAGCCCTCCTCAGGATATTATAAACAATGGTACATAAACATCTGTAAAGGAAATACAAGCATTACGGCAACATAAATTACGTATATTTGACTAATAACGTACATTATATGAGGAAATACTTAAAATTATTATCTAACAAAATAAAAATGCCTTTCCAGTTTTGGAGCAAAGCAATCAGATTAAAATTACAGTCAAACAAGCAACAGCATAAAGTTTTTAGTGTGAAATAAACCAATTCAGTTAGAATAGCGATTAATGTGATAGTAAAGGTGAATTGAATTAAGGAGAAAATCAAGTCAAATCAAGGTAAGAACTAACTAACAAGTCAAATCAAGGCCAACTGAAGCGAAAATAGATGCTTTTTTACACTACGGGGCTATTAACTAGCAACACACCAAAAAAAATTCGGTTTTGAAAGGTGCTGTCAGTCGCGAGAAAACAGAGAAAAACCAACCGAGCGGAAACGCTTCTGATTGGCTGAGCATTGCGTGACGTGCTTGGACAAATGGGAAAGATTGAGCTCAGATAGTTTTGTACAGGTTTACAATAGCACCAGCGCTGCCAGTTCGCTTTCGGTAGGTTTTTTTACGATATTTGGAGAAAATTAGGCCAGCCTGTGAACAAAAAGAGACAAGGAAGAGTTACTTGTGCAGTTTAGCCGTATAAAGCAGAGATATAAATCGGTTACCATTGCCATTGGATAATGTTTGGTCTAGGCTATTACTCAGTATTAGTCAACCAGTGGTTTAAATAGTTTGCAGCTCCACTGTGATACCGGTGGTCAATAATAAATCTATACTCTGCCGTGGTTACAATTAGGCCTCTTTATATCATAAATTGTCATAGTCAGAAAGTAGCCCACTGAGCTGTTGTCCGTAGCCTGATTCACAGATGAAAATTAAGTACCGGTAGGTAGCAGAGGTGTACTGGTTCAGTGGTAAGATAATGCTATCGGTGCTGCTAAGTAAGCAACTAAGACTGCATGGCTACCGATACCGTAATAATTTTATTCACTGAGTTGAATAAAATTTTATTCGCTGAGTTGCCTTGGTCACGAGACAGGGAAGGAATCTTTTAGTCTTCAAGTCAAGCTACCTCCTGCCCATCCACCACACATGGCTGAGGCTTCACACCGCTCCATTAATTGCTGAACATCAAAGAAAAAAGCTGTGAATACCAATTTTTATAGTTTTTGGTTCAAGCCGACCAGAAATCAAACCCTAGTCTACCATTTTTGTGGCAGGCTATCCACTCAACAACTACAGTATGAACTGATCAATCGGTTAAAGTGCACTGGTTTGATGTACTGGCACCAATATCATAGATTGTGCAATAAAGTAGTCACTACAGCACAAAAATAGCTTGCTATAGGATTAGATGAGTTTATTATTGTGTATGAAAGATTTCAAAACAATTTTTGAAAATTTTAGAGGGTTGGAAGTTTATGTTGTTTAATAAAAGCAAAGACAAATCGATATTGATAATATGCACTAAAAGCTAAGAGTTGTCGATATCAATATCAGAAACAAAAAGCATAGACTAAAGACTGGTTATCGATGCCAAAATTGTTTTCTGTTTTTTATTACGAAGTGTCGTGGCGCACGGAACGTGCGCGGTTAAATAAACAAAGATTACGATGACGTCACTCATTTTCGGAAATTTTTTTATTGTTATAATAGTAGGTTTGGGTTAGGGTTTAGGTTAGGGTTTAGGTCAGGGCTAGAATTAGGGTTAGGGCTAAGGCTAGTGCTTTGGGTTGGGTTATTTAGCCTTATTTACGAAATGTCTGCGCGCACGGAACGTGCCCCAAGCCTTTTCCTTTTTATTAAGATGCACTAAAATTTTTGCTGAATTGATTATTAAATAAACTTGTGAGTGGAAAAACTATTAATTGCGGTAAGATAAAGGATAAAATAAATACACTTATAGGCATAGGTGGGCACAAGTCCGTTAATCCGTTAATAACGAAGCTAACTTTTTCATTAACTCGTTAATCCGTTAAAAAGTTATTTCATGTTGACGGACTAAATTAACTTTCGTTAAGTGCTGTTAACGGACTAAAGTAACTTCCATTAAGTTCTGATAACTTTCGTTAAGGTTTTTATCGTTAATATCATGCAGCTTCGTTGTGCATTTGAACTTGTTTTTATCTTGAAATTAGATTAGACTGTAAAATGTAACTTTCAAAACACAAAAAGACCACCATAGCAATAAATATTTCCTTACAATCAGCTTAACAGTGCCAATACGTGTTCGAGAAGCGAGTGAATAAAATGAAATGTAAGTTGCACGCAAAATGTTAACGGATTAACGGACTTTATTAACTTCCGTTAATTAAAGCTGAAAATAATGGATTAACGTTAACAGAGGTGTGAAGTTTGTTAACAGACTAGTGGTTAACGAAGCTAACGTTTTGCGTTAACTTGCCCACCTATGCTTATAGGATAGTTATTTAGAGCACTAAAGCTATTTTGCCTCTAGAGGCAAAATAATGTTTTTCCTCTGTTTGGGTTAAGGTTAGGGTTAGGGCTAGGGTTGGGATTAGGGTTAAGATTAGGGTTAGAGTTTGGGTTGGGGTTAGGGTTTGGGTTAGCATTAGGCTTAGGGCTATTTTGGCGCTTGCGGCAAAATAGCCGTTAGGACTATTTTGCCTCCAAATGGCAAAATAACATGGAGCTATTTTGCCTCTAGAGGCAAAATAGCCACTGCCTAAAATAAATGAAACATTAAACAATGTAAAATTAGGCAGACTCAGCAAGAACAAAAGGAAAGTATAAAGACTCTACCAATTGGCAAAATGTAAGCAGAAAGCATAGAAAAGACGATAATCGATAGAAAAAATTGAAAACAAAGAGTCTGCGATATTTGATTACAAAAAAGCAAAGAATGTAGTATCTATTTGTATTATTGATTACTAATTGATATTTTTAACCCTGAAATTTTTCAAAAAAGTTTCCTACCGACCCATTTTTGCAACATGTCATAGTAAGAAAGCAGCCCACTGTGCTGTTGCCAGTTGGTAACTGGAAACAGCGATCAAGCAGGTACTGGCAGTTATCACTGATCAGGTGGTATTGCTAGCCTAAATGGGTAGTAGTTAGTGGTACCTATACTCATAAAGCATTGATTTTTTGGGGCGAAAATTTTTTGCAAAGTTTGGCCAAACTTAATAATTCTATTTCATTTCAAAATTTTTCCATATTTAGGTGAAGGCCCAAAAAAAAGGTCTTTGCCACAAACTGCTTCTATTCCAGTTGGGCATTGCGGAAATTTGACCCAATTTCAGGTGTAGACCAAAAACAAAACAAAACAGGTCTTTGCTGCATTCTGGTACAATCTAAGTCCAGAATTTCAGATATCTTGTTTGCATCTTGGTTTTGTGAAGTAATTTTATTAAATCTAAAATTTGGGGCTTGCTTCCGATCGAAAACACGTATTTGCCTTGAGTGCCAAGTGGGCATTGTTTGCCAAAAAACCGAGGGGGCCAGACATTTCAACCCCTTCAGTGTCAGACCCAAGGCGGCACTGCCCCTTTGCCTCCAGAAATCAATGCCAGTGCCTATACTGTTATAGATTGAAATGCATGGCTTTTGGTTGCTGGCTAATGGCACAACAGACAATAGATTGCCACCGGCGTCATAGAGAACTAAAGCATTTAAGACTAGTGGATTTAATTGTGCTGCTCAAAGTTACTTTTATTTTGTAGCAGCATATCATACAGTAATATTGATAGTTATTTTAAGTCTGCATTTATAATACACTGCCAGTCGAAAACCTTTAGTGCTGATATCAGAGCTACAAGTGTAATAACCATGGGAAAATCTTGCATGGCACCTGGGTGTCATAACACTCAGAATAACAAAAGCGTTTACTTCCATCGATTGCCCCTAGACAGGACAATTTTGTTAAAAAGATGGATTGCGAATACAAAGCTAAAAAATCCTCCAATTAGCAAACATTCAAGGATTTGCAGTGCACACTTTGAACCGGACTGCTATGAAAGGGATTTAAGAGCTGAACTGTTGGGTACAAAACCCATGCACCGACTAAAAGAAGATGCTGTACCTACAATTTTCGACTTCAGTACATATAACACCAACAACACTGACATTCCCAGTACTTCTGGTTTGTCTGTAACAAATACTGGTACTCAAAATAAAGAGCGAGGAGATCGACTGAAGCGAAGAAGTGCAAACAAAGAACTTCAAGAGGTACGGTAAATTACAAATAAAACTGTGAAATTATTCAGAACTTCTCTCTATCAGTAGATTTTTTATTGTACTTAACAATATCATCATATTTATTGTTACATACAGGTAACGGATACATTCCATGTATTGCATTTTTTGTAATTCTGTTTTAATGGTATCCTTGCCTATATGCAATTAATGCTTATACAGTAAGTGACACTGATACTTTGTCTATTATGTGGTATTGGGGCTACCAGCTGCTAAGAACTGCGTTACTTAAGAACCTTGATATTTCCAAGTAATGTTCATTTGATTATCACACCATTTCGTCTTTGAGGTTGAAACACATTGGAATTCTGAAATAAAGAATTGCTGTACAGTTTTTATAACACCTAGCCACAACCAGGGATCACAAAACTGTAAAGTGACCCAGGCTGAGAATAACAATTTTTTAGATCCATGCTGAAGTGGAAAAAGAACTGACTGCCAGCAAACGAAGTAAAAGCAGTGATACCAGTGCAATACCGGTTCACAGCGATAATACCAATCCTGCTGAAGAAATTCTACGGCATGTATCTGTTGGCGTTCAGACTGATGCATGTCTCACTGCTGATGCCTCAACGCAAACATCCGCATTTGAAATTTCTACGTTTGTTTGTAACAATGGAACATCCACACCAGTCAGGCCTCATCTTACTCACAGTGTGAACTTACAAACTACTCCTGGTCAGTTATCAAGCAATCTCAATGATTCTGTAAAATCTGGTATCAGTTCATCGTATATTCTTTCCAATAGCAGTTCAGAGAGTGAAAATATTAGCTCTGAAGATGAAGATATTCCAACTCAACATTGCAATACCCAGGATAGTGAAATGTGTTTAGTTTTTACTGAACAACTAAAACAGCTTTTCACGAAGTGCTTGTTTGATCCTTTTTGCAATTCTCCAATTGCCTCATTGAAGAAGTTTTTCAACGGATCAATGCTTTGCATTACCACAACATGCTGCAATAGCCATACACATGTATGGAGGTCGCAACCAATGGTAAATAATACTCCTAAAGGAAATGTTGTTGTGGCGGCTGCAACTTTATTTTCTGGCAACACTTTTGGTACCATTGCTGAGATTGCTAAAGCATGCAGCTTACACTTATTTTCAGAAAAAACGTTTTACAGTGTTCAAAATAAACTTCTGTTTCCTACAATTAATTCCATGTACAAGGTTCATCAACAAGAACTATATGCAGGTATTGCGAATACTAATTTGGTGATTATTTCTTATAGGCTATAGCATCCCATTGCGATTAGCCCTGCTGTGATTGTTTTGTCCCAGTACTAGCTGAAATCTACTTCACTTTTACCAAAAACTTTAGTAACTTGTCAATTTTTATCAAAGATGTACCTTTGATTATCATTTTGTGCAATAATTATTTGGTTGTACCAGTATGTGTTAATTTTCTTAATGGTGTTATGTTGTTTCGGTGTATGCTAAACCAGCTTAATTAGTGTTGGCTGGAGACAGATTAATGTTAATTTGTTTCATGTTGTTTCAGAGTATAGTAAGAGAGCAAATTTAGTGTTGGCTGGGGATGGGAGATGCGACAGCCCTGGACATTCTGCAACATACTGTAACTATTCACTGATGGATACGGCCACTGGGTTAATTCTGACAAGTAATGTTGTCAGAGTTAGCGAATCCAAAAATAGTTACAGTATGGAGAAAGACGGTCTGGTTCGGTGCCTACAAGATATGAAAGTAAGTGTATTCGTATTATACTGATTTTAACAGGAAAGCAATTATGTCAATTGCTAATTAAAGCATGCACAAAAGTCAACTAAGCAGGTTTGCACTTACCGTTAATATTAGTTATGCGTTGAGTTTACAATATGCGTTATATACTGCCTGTGGCATAGAATGTGCTGGATTCCATCTACTCATCCGAGTTTGCCCAGGAGTCTAGGCACACAAAACTTTAGTTTTTTGGGAGCATTTTATCTAGCATTGACGCATAGAAATTCTACGTTAGATTTCAAGCTGCAGAGTCGCATTTTCCTGGCGTTTTGTCATATAGGACCTGCCCATTCGTCACATGCATCATTATATTAATAAATGGCGAGGTAAACGTAACCACTCTTTTAAAAGCATGTTTTCATAATCCAGTACAAGAGTCACTCTTAACCTTGTATTTGTTCGCTATTTACCGCATTTATTTCGATATGAAGAGATAAATTATCACATTTTATTGTTAATTATTTTAGGATTCAGATATACAAGTACGCGTATTGGCCACAGACCGGCATCCTCGAATAACAGCAACAATGAGAAAAAAGTATCCACAAATAAACCACCAATTTGACTTGTGGCACATCGCAAAGTCACTTAAAAAAAGACTAAGAGCTGCAAGTCAAACGAAGGGATGCGAAGATTTGGGTGCATGGGCGCAATCAATCCACAACCATCTTTGGTGGAGTGCGGAACATTGCAATGGCAGTGTCACTGAGCTGCAGGTATTCATTTAGTTAAAATATTATGTCTTGCACCGTCACGTTTTGATTTTGTTCTTTGGTATACCATGCAAACTATTCAAGTGAGGGTACCGTCGTACTAGCCCGTGCTAAATATGATGTCTAATAAACATGAATTTTTGAATGTGCCATTCAATCTCTTGCGACTTGAGTCGGTCTTTCTAAATGTTCTTGCAGTAACCGCTGGACCATGCAGCAGATGTGGCTTTGTCCAAGGAAAAAAACAGTTGCTATTGCCTTTTAGCTGTTGATAACAAATCAACTACACAGAAAATGTAATTGTACAAATTTGGATAACTTATTAATGTTTAATCGATTTGCGTGCTTCTGGCCCAAAGGCTACCAGCCCGGAAGCCTATAGGAAAGAGCCACCAGAACGGCGACTACTTAAAACAAGCAATGCGAAAAAGTTGTCTTCCCGCGGAATTCAAACCTGCAGCCTTTGGATTACCGATCCACTGCTCTACCACTTGAGCTAGAGAAGACGTCTCCTCGCGTGCTTAATTTAGCTATTGAAACCCAGCAACTTGCTTGTTCTATAATTTTAATAATGAGTCAATTATGATGTTTTTGACGTTTGCAGGCCAAAGTTCTAATTTTTAATCCAGAGGCTGCTGGTTCGAATCCTGTGGGAAGACAACTTTTTCGCATTGCTTGTTTTAAGTAGTCGCCGTTCTGATGGCTCTTCCCTATAGGCTTCCGGGCTGGTAGCCTTGAGGCCAGAAGTAGGTACGCAAAACGATTAAACATTAAAAACTCTGGCCTGCAAACGTCAAAAACATCATCATTGACTTATTATTAAAACCTTATAACTTATTAATGTCGCGAATTTTAGGAGCGTTGGAAATCAATCTTATGGCACATTGTTGACATTCACGAGTGGGGTGGTGCTTCAGAGTATAAACATTGTGCTCATGAGCCGTATACCAGTGAAGAGAAAAAGGATCGAGAATGGCTTGTCCATGGTTCCCCTGCATATGAAGAATTGCGAAAAATTGTTTTACAAAGACAGTTCCTCAAAACTCTTAACCAGGTAACCTACGTCGTCTAAATCAAATGCATGTAGAGATGCTGCTTTTGAAAATTCACTTTTGGTTTGCTGTTTCCTGTCACAGCTGGGCAGCTGAAAACACCGCCTATACGAAACGCATAGGAAAATAACGCATCAAAAATTTTAATGGCAAAAGCGCGCAAGCAAGCTCATTTTCGAGCAATTACGATTCAGGGCGAGGATGAGAGAAAACTATACGTTTAAAATCAGTATGGTGCTGCAGTCGGCGGACCAGTTAATTTCCCATTATTAACTGAATTGATTTAATGAACTGAGAAATGCTTACCACTGTGTTTATTTTGTTGGCATACCTTTATTTTTAGATTACTGCGTTCTGCCATACAGGGAACCTTGAAGCTGCCCACAACGTCATGCTAAAATACATGCCTAAACGATTATCGTTTTCATACAAAGGCATGAAAGCAAGGAGTATGCTTGCAGTCATGGACAATAATTTTAATATTGGACGCAATCAAGCGACGACTGCCAAAGGCGCGAAACGTTGGGTTGTGCATTGGTCCAAGGCTACAAAGAAATTCGTCGCCAAAAAAATTTATGAGCCCAAGCAGTATTCTTTCCGGGCCGATCTAATGCAGGCAACTCTTCAAAGATTACAATCCAGTAAGCGTTTGTTGATGATAGTATTCCAGTAAGGCGGTTATACAAAGACCTGATTTTGGCATACGCTGTTCAAGTGGCATGTAACGTTTTTTCGGATGCCATTGAGTAACTGGTATATTTTTACTTAAATTTTGTTTAATGTACATCATGCACCGCTGCATACACGCATGCACATCTCACAGCATGCATGCATCCCTCGAAATGTCGATCCATATTTGTAAGCTGATTATCAAACCTTTCGTTATACTTGCTGTTATACGTCGAAGGGTGTAACGAGTTTAGCGGGGCGAGCTGTTGGCAACGCTGTGTCCGATTTGACCGGCCTGAGATTTGAACCTCAGACCTCCCGCTCCAGAGACGAACGCGTTACCGTTCGACCAACTTGCCGGTGTACGCTGTTTATCATTGATGAAATCCTTATTTTGACTACAGTAGTTTCAGAGTTTTGGCCGGCTTTGAGTTAACTCTATTTTCTGCCGACAGATATCTTCGACGACCCAAGCCTTCTGCAGATAATGTCGTTAGTCGGCATATTTCACGATTGCGAGCCACATCACGCATGCTCCAGTTTTCGATGGCCGAAGAATGCTCTGAGGATGAAATTGTGGAAGCATAACTTACTGTTCTAAGCTTCTAGCAATGATCTAAATATTATTTCACTTTTTTGTTCTACGAAGTGAACGTTCAGTTTTCATTGGTCAAATTCGAACCCTGACACGGGCATTTTCACACTAGACGTCGTAAACTCTTTAACGATGCGACACTGCACTTTCGATCAGTAATGATCAGCATCAAGCCCTTATCACTATTTTGTGTCATTCACGAAAACTAGTTGAAATGCGCGTCGTAAGCAAAGTGAAGAATGGATAAGTTACATATTCAGTTTTACACTCTGCGGATTTTTATCAATACCATTACTGTACCGCTTTACTTTTGTTTATTTAATTAACTCATTTGCTGTTATGCTAATTTTGTTGTTAAACATATTGATTGCTAACTTTTGTACGCAATTCATCTGTTGTTACTGTGTCGGTTTTCAATGCTAGAGAATAAAAGAGATATCAGTACTAAATTATTTTTGAGAAAACTCGCTCTATAGTTTTAGGTTGCAAGCTTGCGACCTGAGTGATATTTGTATTTAACCGATAAGAAATGCAGTGTCATAACCAGCCAACTGAGGATTTCAACTCCACAAACTAATAAACGGAATGGGGGTGGTAGGATAGCGAGCTCGCGCTCTTCGAGTCTCCACCCACCCGTGTATGCGTCAAAGCAAGCGGCCAGCAGCCGTAATCGAACTCGGGCCGCAACATTTAAACTAAAACCTGCGCGCAGTTCCGCTTAAAAATCTTGTCAGTTCCGCTACTCAACTCTCAGCGGGCGTCCACTTGTCAGAAAGGTAACCTAATCTACAAGGAATATGAAGAAAACTGAACTCCACGAGCATGCCGGTAATCAGGAGAGAAGGTGACTGTTGACTGGAAAACGAGCTCGCGCTCTTCCAGACTTGAACCACCGGCGCATTATGTGAAAAAGTATGTGGCCGAGCATTAATCGGAACTTGAATCGCAGTATTGTGTAAAAAAAAATGCGCAGTTGTGCTAAACCATGGTGTTAACCGAAACATGCTTTATTTCACTTAAGGCACGACATGTGAACAATAACAACCGCAACATGCAGAGTATCTTAAAAAAATTTTAATGATAACCATCATATTGGTTATTTGGTTCGGGAAAGGTCTTTCGAATTGCGACAACCACACATGCTGGAATAACTTTGCGCTGCGTTCGTCCCAGTCTACCGAAAATCGAATGAATGCAACTTCGGTAGGCAGAATATTGCCACTCCCTAAAGATAAGCATAATCATTAATCATTTTGCCAAACGTAATTGCATGCCACAAAATAACGCCAAATGCCAGTACGGAAATGTCAACGGAGGACTAAATTGAAAATGAATGGCGTTCGGATTCATTATAAAAAATATCTTTTGATACTGACCTCGTGACCCAGCATTTATTTCAATAAACTGTGAAAACATGATAGCTGATAAACGATCAGTATTCTTGTGGGTGTTTTAGGGGCTCAGAGTGATTCCATTCAACAAACAAAATGCACTAAGTATTGCAATTACTCAGAGCTCAACGCAATAAACCATTCGTTTACATGCATGTAATTACGCTGGTTTCGTGGTAACAATTTTTTTTTACCTCTTGGTATTTCTTCTTGGCCTGATAGTAACATTCTTTGGTACTTTTTCCAACATGTGAACAATCACAACCGTAACATGCAGCGTATCTTTTAAAAAATTTCATGGTAACCCTCATATTGATTATTTGGTTCGGGAAAGGTCTTTCGAATTGCCATTACCACACATGCTGGAATAACCTTGCGCTGCGTTCGTCCCAGTCTACCGAAAATCCAATAAATGTAACTTCTGTAGGCAGCATATCGCCACACCCTATAAATAAGTATAATTATTTATTTTGCTAAACGTAATTGCGTGCCACAAAAGGCCAGTATGGGAAGTGTCAACGGAGGACTAAATTGAAAATGAATGGCGTTTGGATTCATGATAAAAAAAATTGTTGAAACTGACCTTACCCAACATTCATTTCTATAGCCTCAACTGCACAAAAAAATGATAGCTGATAAAAGTGCAACATTCTCGACACACAGCTGTTGATATTGATACTTTACACAGAATTTCATCTTTTTTGACACTAGATGGCGTACTTTGGTAAATGCAACATTTAATTGTGTTCAAAAAGTTTGTCTATGGGTTTTTGGACAAACCCAAAAAAGAAACTTCAAAATTGGTCAAAGAATAAAATGAAATATGGAGAGTTTTGGTCTGTTTTTCTACTCAATGCTGCCTCAATGATGCCACAAAGGCTTGATGGTGAAAAGTCGGGAAAATTGGTGCACCCTAGTGCTCATCCCAATAAACCATTCATTTATATGCATATACAGTAACAATGCTGGTTTTGTGGTAACAATTTTTTTACCTGTTAGTAACATTCTTTGGGGCTTTTTCTCCGGGGCGATCATTGATAGCACACAGCACGACTTCAAGAAAATCCACATCGAAGCAAAGTTTCTTGAATTTTTCTGATTCAGTGATGCAAGCATCATCAGCCAGTTTGGCGCAAATTGAATTTTGCTGGCAGCATTGGTTTTCAATAGCAGAAGGCATGCTTTGGCAGTTTTGGCATGTACACCACTGCTCACTTCCTTCAATCATGATTTTATTGATCCTGCCTTCCATGTTAATATCGTGAAGGTCACTTGAATCAGTATCTGAGAAATAAGATGAAAATTTCAGTGAAAACAGCACAAGAACACAGATTTAGACAATACTACACAGTGAGTTACATACCATATTACCAATAGTGCAAGATAATTTAAATATACATAGTACATAGAATAACACAAAAAATGCTAGATCGATGCATGAAAGTATGGTCCAATTTCGTAATGTAGACATTCCTTTGTGCATCTGCTATGCTGGCACTTGGAGAAAGTGAAAATGACCATAACGTAATGATCACTAACGTAATAAACATAAACATACCTGCATCAGTGTGTGGCTCTTTAGTCGGCTCAAATAAAAACCCTTTTGTAGTAGTGGCAAGTTCCATTGGTGTTAGATCAACTCAAGTCAGAAGTCAAGATAACTACGGTAACTTAAAAAAACTTAAACTTGAAATGTTGCTTTTTTTATCAGTTACACCATATCTTATCAAAAAGCAATCAAAGCATGTATACCACTATAGTGAAGCAACTGGTATACTGTATCAATACATCAGATTTTAAACAAAAATAGAAATTTTTCTGTAGGCTATAGCAAAAAAGTTGGCGATCATTCACAAAAACGCTCCGATGTTACACACGAAAAGTGTAATTGCTTGATGGAAAAATAGCACCACATGAGGAACTGGTAGGCTATTCAATAGGCTACTATAACCATCGTGCAATAATTTTTATTATGTATGAAAGATTTTTAAAAAAACTTTAATTTTACAAAAAGGTTCCCTACCAACCCATTATTCAGACTCAACTTTAACCAAATTTGAGTGTTTTTTTATTTGTGATACACAGCAGTGACAATTTTCATGCCTAAAAACATTTTAGGTAGATGGGCCTTAAGATTACACATTGTTTGAAAAAAAAAACTAAATGCAATCAAGTAATGGAATCAAAAATCATGAGCAATAAAGTAAAACCTTTAGCGTTAAAATATTTTTGATTGTTGAAGTGATAGTTTTTCACAAAAGTTTGTTGAAAAATAAAACCTTTTTTATTTCTACAAAAAATATCGTACTTCAAACACATTCAAAATATCAATAGCATTATGAATGATTGTTAAAAACTATTGTACTTCAACAAAAATTTGTTGCTTTTGTTGCAGTAATTTTTAGGCATCTGGGGGCAGTTATCTAAGGGGCTAAACGATAATCATAATGCCTTAAAAAATAAACAGACTACTAAAAAAAGTGCATTAATTGAAAATAGCAACATTTAAAATTTTAACAAAAATTTGCTCTTTTTCATATCTCTGTATCAGGTATACAGGATCCGAGATAGAGATACAAATGCTTGTTATATGTTGCATTACCCCTTGATAATGATAATATACCCTACCCTCTAGTTCATCACTGGCCATGTATCCTGAACCCAAACACTCTTTTTTCTTAAAACAGTTGTTGCACTTGCTTTCTTGAAAAAAGTTATAAACCATTAAGCAACTTATCAACATTGATAGTTGATGTTCAGCATTGTGATTAAGCCTAAATCAAATATTGAAAAAAATCCTAAGTATGTATTATTGCATATTTCTTGAAATGTTAGTTTTAGAACAGTAATGTTTTGCTCTATAGTGGCAAAATTTTAGAAAATACTTGCTATATTTGAACCAATATCTTGCAAAATGGAATTTGACATCAATTGTACAATGTACTAACAGAGGTGGAGTCCTCGAGAACACATTTTGAAGTCCTTGGCCTCAAGTCCTCGAAAATTGGCCTGTTCTCGGCTCGAGGACAGCACTACTTTTTGAATTGTTAAAATTTTATGGAGCGGTTGAAAAATTTTTTGGAAAACGTTTTTTTGTGGGGATCGCTTGAAAAATTTTTGTGAAGACCTTTTTTTTTGTTTTTTTTTTTGAGAACGCCTAAAAAACTTTTGTGAAGACTTTTTTTTTTTGGAGAACACTTGCGCTTGTGTCCTTGGCCTCGAGAGTGTCTGTCCTCGATATGGCTGTCCTTGGCCTTGGATTTTTTTTGTGTCCTTGGCCTCGAGCCTTGTGTCCTCGACTCCACCTCTGTGTACTAAGCTAACTATGTAGAACTTTTTGCAATCCAGTTGCTAGAGACATTTCACAAGTTTAGCACTTTATTGCTCAATTTTGATTCTATTGCTCAGTTTTTTTTTTAAACAGTGGGTAATCTAATGGCCCATCTACCTAAAATGTTTTTAAGTATACAAATTGTTGCTATCATGCACCATAAACAAGAAAACTCAAATCTACGCGAAGTAGGGTCAGAAAAATGGGTTGGTAAGCTACCAGCACTTTCTGACTATGACAATTTATGATATAAAGAGGTCTAGCTGTACACCACGGCAGAGTATAGATCTATTATTGACCACCAGTATCACAGTGAGCAGCAAACTGCTGAAACCACTGGCTGGTCCAACCGCAAAACTGGCTGACTAATAGCCTAGACCAAACATTGACCAATGGCAATGGTAACCGATTTATATCTCTGCGTTATACGGCTAAACTGCACAAGTAACTCTTCCTTGTCTCTTTTTGTTCACAGGCTGGCCTAATTTTCTCCAAATATCGTAAAACAGCCTACCGAAATCGAACTGGCAGCGCTGGTGCTATTGTAAACCTGTACAAAACTATCTGAGCTCAATCTTTCCCATTTGTCCAAGCACGTCACGCAACGCTCAGCCAATCAGAAGCGTTTCCGCTCGGTTGGTTTTTCTCTGTTTTCTCGCGACTGACAGCACCTTTCAAAACCGAATTTTTTTTGGTGTGTTGCTAGTTAATAGCCCCGTAGTGTAAAAAAGCATCTATTTTCGCTTCAGTTGGCCTTTAAGACTGCTTGTATTGAATAGAGTGTCTGATTCGGGTATGCTTTTCTAAACCCGGGTTTTGGGTTTTTATTCTGAAAATCTTAGTTTTCGGGATTTGTCTGCTCTCAAAAGTTGGTGCTTTTGTTACGTGAATATAAAAAAAAATTTTTTTATACTTTTACTTCTCTTAGCGTGCGATATTATAAAAAACTAAAATAAAAAAACAAAAAACGCGACGAGAAAGTCGGTCGTCCT
The DNA here is from genome assembly GCA_963965965.1 of Trididemnum nubilum. Classification (NCBI taxonomy): domain Eukaryota; kingdom Metazoa; phylum Chordata; class Ascidiacea; order Aplousobranchia; family Didemnidae; genus Trididemnum; species Trididemnum nubilum. The sequence continues at coordinate 6,862,680 of OZ014469.1, forward strand.
GTTATACAATAATCGAATGTTTGTGGCAACAAAGAATGAATTTCTTTTATTTAAAAAATGGCAGAAAATGACATATTTAAAACGTGCATCTTACGCTTGATTACTGCCAGCATTTTCCTTGGCATGTCATTGAATATGGCACGCCAATATTTCTGGGGTACTCTTGCCTACGTTTTAATCAAATTTTTCGTTAACTTTTCACCATTTTCTCCAAAATGTTTTTCAGCTAAATTTTTGAGTGTTGTAAGAGTTTTTGTGCAATAGAGCAATAAACTGAATTAATCTATACGATTTGTTCAACAAAAAAAGTTCTAATTTCCATTTTGCAGAAACAACGCTCTCTACGAACGACGAAATAGAACTCTAGCTACATGAAATTTTGACAGTAGAGATTAATGAGTTATATGTTTGTACCAAATTTCGAGACAATAGATCAGGTGACTTTGGTTTTAGAACCCGAAAACCGCCACGCAAGCTTGGCGTAAAAAGCGGTCTTAGTCAAAAACGGCCTAAGTACGGCAAAAAATATTTCATATGGTTGTATGTCTTAAGATACGCTTTCATCCCATCCAACCCACCTTTGGCCGCGATGAGGTTTATTTCTTTTTTTTCTTTCTAATTTTTGTACGCTCTTCTTCTCCTAAACCACAAAACATCGAACTCTAATTTTTGTGTAAAGTTGTTGAGCTGCAAATGCAATTTTTTCTCCCGAAATTTTTTGGGGCAACTCTACCGTGAACCCCCCAAAAAAAACATTTTTTGAACGGCTTAAGCTAGAGCGCTACTTTTTTTGATATCAGTAGATATTTAACAGGCAAATATTTTGACATAGTTTGGGGGTGCCACCCCCACTGGGGACCCCCCAAAAATCAATTTTTTGAACGGCTCAACTTAGAGTGTCAGTGTTTTATGATATCATCAGAAATTTAACAGAAAAATATTTTGACATAGTTTGAGGGTGCCACTCCCCCGGGAACCCCCCCAAAAATCACTTTTTTGAACGGCTTGACTTAGAGTGCCAGTCTGTAATGATATCAGGCGATCAGGCGATGTTTAACAGACAAATATTTTGACATAGTTTGGGGGCGCCACCCCCCGGGGACCCCCCAAATGGAACCCCCAATAATCAATTTTTTGAATGGCTTGGGCTAGGGTTTCAGTGTTTTATGATATCAGCAGATATTTAACAAACAAATATTTTGACATAGTTTGGGAATGCCATTCCTCGGGCACCCCCCAAATGGACCCCCCAAAAATCAATTTTTTGAATGGCTTGAGCCAGGGTCGCAGTGTTTTATGATATCAGTACATATTTAACAGACAAATATTTTGACGTAGTTTGGGAATACCACCCTTTAAGGACCCCCCAAATGGACCCCCAAAAATTAATTTTTTTAATGGCTTGAGCCAGGGTTGCAGTGTTTTATGATACCAGTAGATATTTAACAGACAAATATTTTGACGTAGTTTGGGAATGCCACCCCCTGGGGACTCCCCAAATGGACCCCCCAAAAATCATTTTTTTGAATGACTCAACAAGAGTGCCAGTTTATTTTGATATCAGTAGATATTTAACAGACAAATATTTTGACATTGTTTTGGGGTGCCACCCCCACCGGGACCCCCAAAAATCAATTTTTTGAATGGCGTAACTTAGGGTGCCAGTCTGTTTTGGTACCAGCAGATATTTAATTGACAAATATTTTGACATAGTTTGGAGGTGCCATCCCCCCGGGGATCCCCCAAATGGAACCCCCCAAAACCAATTTTTTCTGCGGCTCAACTTAGGTTGCCAGTCTGTTTTGATATCAGCAGATGTTCAACAGACAAATATTTTGACATAGTTTGAGGGTGCCACACCCCAGGGGACCCCCCAAAAATCTATTTTTTGAACGGCTCAACTTAGGGTGCCAGTTTGTTATGATATCAGGAGATATTTAGCTGATAAATATTTTGACTCTACTTTTTTGGAGGTTCCATAATCAGATATTTTTGAATAATTGCTGATTTTACGGTAGACAAAAAGTGCTTTTGAGCCTCGCAGCAATAGCTTTGCGTCGGTCGTTCACTGGGTTTGCTGGCAAACTCTCATCTAGTTTCTACTTCGTCGCGCTGTGGCTAAGCGCGAGTTTTTGTGTCAGCGCGTCATGGCAAACCCGTTGTTATAGCTAAAAATCGTTCAGTGTGAATTGGTCGTCGCGCTTACGTGTTAGGATCGTTGAAATCGCGTCAGATGACGCCAGTAAGAAGACTAAATAAGATTGAAAAGCAATAAAAGTCTAAGAAGTCAGAAGTGCCCTAGTGTGCAGCACAAAAAAAAAACTGCATTACAAGAGGTGGAGTTCTCGAGAACATCCTTGGCCTCGAAGACGTTTTCGAGGACACATTTTGAAGTCCTTGGTCTCGAAGGTCAAGTCCTTGGTCTCGTCCTCGAACTCTACAAGTTCTCGAAAATGTCCTGTCTTCGGCTCGAGGACAACATTATTTTGTGATCAGTTAAAAAGGAAAATAACCAAACATAAAATTTTCTTGAACTTCCGGCATAGGTGTAGTCAGGATTTTTGATTGGTGGGGACCCAAACCAAAAATCTCATGCAATATGACGTCATCAGAAATTTTAAAAAATGAGGGACTTTTTATGGGGAAAAAGTACCGTAAAATGGAATATCAGAAACCTGGAGCGTGGGTTGTTGCGTAAACAAAATGTTGCTATAAAAGGAGGAAGACTTGAACTAAAAATTAATGTTTTCAAAATATATGTTAAATTGTGTAGGGGCAGTGAAAAAACTCGTGTAACTTATATGCACTTCCGCCGGAGCTACGGGCGACCTTTTCGAAATTAATGTAATTAAAAAAAAAAAACTATTTTAATACCATTTTGATCACATTTTGCACGTTTTTTGAGCCATTTGAAAGAACTAAATTTTTAAGATTTGAAAGCCAATTAAAAAAATAATATTGTTTAGTCCTCCCTTTACTTTCAATTCGTATCTAAATCGAAACATTTTTGGGATAAATTTTGTAATTGGCCAGGTCCAGGTGAAGGGAGGCAAGGTGCATTGGCTTCTACAATAGGTTGGCAAGTTAATGCAAAACGTTAGCTTCGTTAACCACTAGTCCGTAAGCAAACTTTATAGCTTCGTTAACGTTAATTCGTTATTTTCAGCTTTAAATAACGGAAGGTAATGAAGTCCATTAATTCGTTAACATTTTAAGTGTAAAAAACTGAATAAGAGTGGTTTCTAGAACCATCTGGTCTACCGGGCATGAAAATCGATACTATAGGTATAGGCTAGCCTACTAACTGTTCTTCCGGTAGAAGGCACACGATTAGAATAACGCTAATTTGTCTATGTGGGGCAAACGAAACGGGATTTAAAAAGTCGTGTTGCAGAACATAAAAGAGCCGTCAAAAATGCGGAGCCAGAAAAATCCGCTTTATGTGAACATTTAATGTTGTTTGATCATCGTATTAATTGGGAAGAATCCACTGTTTTAAAATATGTTAATAGTTATCGTAGGCGGTTAATTGCTGAAAGTTGGTTTATCAATGCCCACACTAACGTTATCAACCGTTCGGATGGTGAGACAGTGCCATCAGTGTACCGATCTTTAGCCAAAAGTGCTCAGTAAATGCTGTTTTTTTTGCTAATTTTTTTACCATATATGACTTAGCCACATTCTCTCGTTTTATCGCAGTAAAGCAATTGAATTTTTACGTTTTATTGACTTTTGATTTGATTTGAATTAGTCCTAACTCGCAAGTTGTTCATTATGACGTCATAATCATCTATAACTCACTTAATTTATTCGGATGTTTTGATATTTATTTTGATATTTTAGATATTGCGATATGTATAACTGTTTGTGCTAGTATTGGAGGAATGCTCGACACTCCTTCAACTCAACTTCTGAAAATGCTCGGCGTTTTCGGCTGAGCGAAACGTCAAGGTAATAAATTAGCGTTATGCTAACCGTGTGCCTTCTACCGGAAGAACAGTTAGTAGGCTAGCCTATACCTATAGTATCGATTTTAAGTGTAATTTGTGTTTCTTTTTATTCACTCACTTCTAGAATGCGTAATGACACTGCTGATTGTCTTTTTGTGTTTTGAAAGTTACTCTTTACTATTTAGTCTAATTTCAAGATAAAAACAGGTTCGAATGCACTAACGAAACTGCGATCGGAAAATCTATGGATATTGCGAACAACGATAATAAATAAACCTATGAGGCTGCAGCTTATTATTTACCTCAAAAAAGCGCTCTTTTCTTCGCTTTTTCTCCTTACCGTTACGATAAATAAATGGTGCTAGAAATTAACGATGAAAACCTTAACGTAAGTTAAAGGCAGTGAATCTCCAGCCAATTTCGGTGGTTTACAACAGCTAAAATTGAACTATAATTTTTCGTTCTTTTTGTTTCGATTTTGGGGCTGCGGTTGCAAAGATATTCAAAAATACAAAAAGATATTTTCCGACAAAAAGTTTTTGGAAACTCTGAGTTTTGTTCTTCCCGCCAAAACCACAGTAGGCCTAATAGTTGAGAGAGCTGTGGTTTTGGCGGGAAGAACAAAACTCAAGAGTTACCAAAAACCTTTTGTCGGGGGATATCTTTTTGTATTTGTTGAATATCTTTGCAACCGCAGCCCCAAAACCGAAACAAAAAATATAAAAATTATAGTTCAATTTTAGCTATTGTAAATCATCGGAATTGGCTGGATGATTCACCGCCTTTAACGAAACTTAATGGAAGTTAATTTAGTTCGTAAACATATCAAAACTTTTTAACGATTTAACGAGTTTATGAAAAAATTAGCTTCGTTATTAACTGATTAATGTTTAAGGAATTTGTCCCCAACTACGCCTTCTGCAATATTTTTAGCAGTAAGTCATAGTTCATTCGAAGATTTTCCTTGGAGATCTTTGTTTTGACTTAAAAATAACCAATTTTAGGATTACATGTACGTCCAGGGGGCCCGGGGGCCCCTTCAATCAAAGTCAATAATTTGTTCAATAAGCTTTGCCCTTGCTATTTCTTTTTAAATATTTTGTCTCGTAAAAACTGGCGAGGTGGTGGTGGATTGTTATCTAAAGTTGGCATAGTATAGTAGAATGTTACTGATCATGTTGTTGCATTAAGTTTATAAAAAGGTTAGATGAAGGCCAGAGGTTGCAAATTATAGAACAAAAACCTTGAATTTCTTCCGGCCCGATATAAATTTAAATTGATTGACAAAAATTTGAATTGTGGAGGCCCGCACCCCCTGGCCATCAACATTAATATTATTGTTTATTACTGTTGTTCGCAACAATGGAAGTTAATTTGATATAAGAAAACTGAATTTGAACAAACAATGGGCTTTGTTGCAATCATTTTTATGATTGGTGGTATTTTAATTGGGAGACTACGTCTATGACATCTGGCCTGTCATTTCATTTCCTTTTCTTAATTGAAAGATAATATAATGTGGTAGCCAAGTCATAGTTAACCCTATTTTCAATGGCATTGTGTGAAAGCTCAAATCAGAAAATGAGGGTGCAAAACGCAATATAGATAGTTCTTTTATTTTTGCTAATACTTCCGGTGCGAGTGATACAAACAGCAAAACACTAAAACCATTCAGGGCCATAACAAGATATCCGAGGGTCCGGATACAAACATTTTTGAGTTGCTAATTCTAATACACGATCGTGCCTATGTGAATGTAGGTTCAGATGAAATATATGTGCGTGATAATGAAATGCAATGCAGTTACCAGTGATGGCCTACATGTAGTACAGCTATGCATGTAGTACTCAAATACATGTAGTACAGACCTGATACACCCAACAAAACGTTACTTGAGAACGTCAGCCATTGATCTGAAAATACGCGAGCAAATATTGCGTAGAATTTGATTTTAGATACGCAAGAACGACTATCAAATCACTGGCAAGCGGTCTATTAGAAAAAGCCGCATCTGCTGAAAGATTTTTGTGTTGAAAATTGCCTCTTGGAATCCCAAATAATAACTATTGGTTCAGAAAAAACGAGTGAGATATTACACAAAAAATATAATAACTGTAATTGTTCAAATGCCGGGAAAAATGCGCACAGCACTTAATCAATTTTTCACACGACGTCATTGAGATGAGGAGGAGAAACTCCCGCAAAAAATGTGGGCATTTTTAGCAAAAAATAATGATTTATAATTTTTACGTTTCTACATGGCCTTTTGAAGGAGGGTCCCGGGGCAAATATCTCCAATCCTTTCTTCCTTACTACACCCTGCTGGATTGTCCGGTTACTTTTTGCAGTTAAATAACTTATGCTAAATTTTACGAAGTATCTTTTGGCGGCCAAAACGTATGCGCTCATTCGTTAATTGGCATTAGATGCAAGACTATGGAGAAACATCACCTGCACCGAAACGTAAGAAACGATTGCCTTAAAATCAAGATCGAAAAAGTTTAGGAAAACTAAAGTTTTTCTAACTTGACTTTCGCGGTATTTTCTTTCTAAAATTTCTTTTTAAAGTCTAATTGTGTAATCTTCTTTAAAAGTCACAAAAATCGCTATCTTTTTGAGAAAAAAATTACTAAAATTGTTCAATGGAGGCATGGGGACTTTGCCCTCACCCCCAAAACCCAGTTTTTTCCTTGGTCTTGAGCTTGTAAGCACGATAACTCATTTCGTTCCAAAAATATGAATCGCTAGTTTTTTGAGATACGTTTAGATAATAATAATATCACAGTCGCTATGCAATATTTAAAAACTATGATAATATTTAAAACTTTCTGTGACAAAAAATCGTTCAACCAAACAATATGGTTTGTGGCAGAGATGGAAACCAGTCGGGTTACCGGCACCGTTCGGGTCGAGATTCTTTGACCGGCCTGTCAAGCCGGTTGAAAAACCGGTCAAATTCTCCTTTCTTGCAACCAAAAGACATCTAAGCACCAACCGAAATATATACATATATATTTCATTATAAATAAAACTTTTTATTAAAAAGCAGTATTAACAAACCATACCTTTTGAAAGCACTTGTTGAATGGTCTAAGTTTTGTGACCCTTAAGACATGCACATCTAGGGGCGTATTTAGGGGGTCATTGAGTCTTGCCCCCCCCAACTTGGGCCACTACACAAACGCAAAAAAGGGCAAAACATACGTTAAAGTCGCATAATTAAATTATGATAAAGCATGCATGTGGAAGAGGTTTACGCTACCTGGCATTTTAGCATCATTTTAATGAGCTTGAGAGTAGAAGTGGCACAGATTTCAGATTTTTTAGTACATGTTAAAATCTTTCCGCCTGGAAAAGCTTTTTTCAACTTAAATTTTCCACACTGTACACTGAGGGAGAAAGACATAACTCTTATTTTTTATATCTAATTAGCCGTGGCTTGTTCTGAAGTAGCAGCATTTCTACAAAATGCTGGGGCACATTCAGTAGCGTAGCCAGGATTTCGCAAAGGGGGAAGGGCTTTTTTGAAAGCTTGGAACATCAGTAAACGAACTTGACCCAAAATTTCATCAGTCTTGAAATAGATTGAGGCGGTTTTTCTGTCAAAATCAGGTGATCTCCAAAAAAAAAAGGTCTTCAAAATTCAAACGGTTTTTCCGGCCGAAAACAGGTGATTTCCTCCCCCCCAAAAAACAGTCAACTCGCCATTCATCGCAACTTTCTGCAAGCTTTCAAATCAATAAGCAGCTCATCGTGCTAATACGACTTTTTCAAACCAAAATGCTCTGTGGCCCACTGCAAAATACTTCTGTGGCCCACCGGTTGAAAACCACTGGTTAAAGCAGGCGCGTAGCCAGAAATTCGCAATGGGTGGGGCTGTTTGGGGGGTCTGGGGGCGGAGCCCCCAGCGCTCGAAAATTTTGCATTTTTTTGCAAAAATAACTTCATTTTAGGGCTATTTTGATTAAAAAATAAGGATTTTAAATCGTGGCTAGAAATTGGCAGTGCAAACAAGATTAAACTAATTGCATAAATGGGCTAATTGGGAGGTGGCTAATGCTAAAATTTTAGTTCTCTTATTTAGATGCTGGTAAATTATAGAATCGAATAGTTCAATAAAACTCACACGGAGTAATCTATTTCGTATACAGTTTATAGAGAAAAATAATTGGGAGGGGGGGCTAATAAAAAGAGATTTGAGAGAAATGATTGGTAATTAACAAATACTGAATAGCCCCCCCCCCCCTATTCCTTAATTTATAGTATATTTGTTGATGACACTTATGTTCAGCATTTTTACACTTGCGATCAAATTTGATTGCTTATTTCTTACCATTTATCAAAGGTTTCATTTATTTGTTGGTTTTACTTTTGTCAAATTGGCCCCCCCCCCCCTGAACATATGTTTCAAAAGATGTTTTAAATCACACTCTAGTCCACTCCAGTGCATAAAACAGTCTCAAAGTACTAAAAATGTAGTGTTTTTCCCATTCTGCTTTTTGGTCGACATGTCAATGGGGGGGGGGGGGGGGCTATAGTTCCCCGCCCCACTAGCTACGCTACTGGCTAAAAACGTGGTATTTTCCTAATTTTGCATTTTGGTCGGCATTTCATTAGCCCCCCTCCCTAAATCAACGTTCAAACTATGTTTTAAAATCATTTTTTAGTCTAATCCAGTGCAAAAGGCAGTCTTAGAAATGCTAAAAACGTGGTATTTTCCTTATTCTGCATTTTGGTCGGCAGTCTATTCGCCCCCTCCCACCCCCCCTAAATAAACGTTTCAAACTATGCTTTAAATCATTTTTTAGTTAATCCAGTGCAAAAGGCAGTCTTAGAAGTGCTAAAAACGTGGTATTTTCCTTATTCTGCATTTTGGTCGGCAGTCTATTTGCCCCCCCCCCACCCCCCCTAAATAAACGTTTCAAACTATGCTTTAAATCATTTTTTAGTTAATCCAGTGCAAAAAAGAGTCTTAGAAATGCTAAAAACGTGGTATTTCCCTTATTCTACATTTTGGTCGCCAGGCCAATGGGGGAGGCTATAGCCCCCCCCCCCCCTTCAGGCTACGCTACTGGGTTTAAGGGTTGTGCGTTGTGCGACAACTGAACATTAAAAACAGGAAACGAGCTGAAAAAACTTTTTTTTAGAACTTGATTTTCAAAAATTAACTAAAGTACTAATCAATCAATGTTATTTCCGAAGCACGAAAACGTTAGCGCAGCTTGCAGATTTACGTTTCTGTGCCCTTATGTCCTTGAGCCCTTATGTCCGTGCGCCCTTATGTCTGAGCCCGTATGTCCTGTGCCCTTTTGTCTGCGCCCTTATGTCAGTAGTTATGTATATGGTGTGTTCGGTGCACAGAGGTCACGTGACTGCACTGTAACCGTCCTTGTGTCTCAAATTAAGAGAGGTCACGTGACTGCACTGTAGTCGGCCCATTCTCAATAAAAATCGTTCAGTGCAAAGCAGGTCACCTGACTCTCAAAAATGCACTGGAAACAAAATGACTTAAAATGCACTGAAACCGTCCTTGTGTTTCAAATTTTTTTTTTAAATCGTGGTTCTCAGTCCCCCCTCCCGATGTTAGTAGGAGGTATTAAACTCGCAATTGAGCGCTTGTCACGTGTAACCAACTTGTGCTCATAATTACGCTTCAGTCGTGTTTAATTCTTTTCAATAATTAGTTTGATTTTGTCATTTTCTATAGGTTTCACTTTAATTGTAAAGCCATTGCTATCAATATTTTCACTTTGGGTTTACCGTACGCCTTTTGTATTCTTTCAATGTCTTCTTTTGATAGAACATCATTTGATACTTTTGACCACTCGTGTTTATAAGTAGGATACATGATAGAATCTGTACTTTGTGAATGGGTTAAACCTAAACAATGACCTATTTCATGAACAGCTACTACAAATAAGTTGTGTTTGGGAGGTGTTTCTTGGTCTGTCCAATCTTCATCAGCATCGAAATGTAAATCACCCCCAATTCCTGAACCTGGATAAAATCCATGAGCTAAAACACCGCCTTTACCTTTAAAAGGAATCCATCACCATGTTCCTTGGCACAAAAACTAATTTTTATGTCACAGGGCTCATTTGGCTGTACTTTCTTAAATTTAAGTGCTGTAGGTTTATCTTATATTAAGGTTATAGTTTAACCATTTATTCCAAGGTACTCTTATGTTTCCTTTTATTTTTTCGTTTCTCCACAATCCATAGAAATATTCTACAGCTTGTCCAAATTCCATATGAAATTTAAAAAAATATTTGTTACCAGTCTTTTCGTACTTGACACAATTCTCCAAATATTTCTTGATATCTTCGAAATTTGGTTCTTCAACACATAATCTTGGTAAATCAAAAACTTCAGAAATTGTAAGACTTTTTTTTAAATAATCATGAAGTTCTATACCTTCAAGTTTGTGATTTCTGGAGCGCATTGTGGGAGGTAACTTGCTCGAAGGTTTTTTGGGTTCTATTTCTGAAAACTCACCTTCTTTTAAGCTTTTAATATATTGGACCATTTGTTTATGATATTTCAAATGATCATTTATAATTTTCAAATCAGTCTCATCCCAGCAGTAACCTTCTTTACAATCCATCTTTAATGACTAACAATGTTGCTTGGATCATGTGACAGTCAATGGTAAGGTTTATAAGCGTTATTTTTCGTGCGAGTGGTGAAGAATTTCAATAGCTCAGTTGGTAAAGACGCTGCTTTTTTTTAGACATTCATAATCAAGAGTCTTATGTTCAAACCTCAGTTGAGTCTCAAAACGAAGCTTCTAGAATATCGCGGTCGAAGCGGGCCGCCGAGAAGAATACGTCACAATCAATAGTCTTAAATTCAATAGTCTTAAAATTCAATAGTCAACCGCAATAGTCCTAAATTCAAACCTCAGTTAAGGTCACAATCAATCAAATAAGCTCAATAGTCTTAAGTTCAAACCTCAGTAAAGGCTTATTAAACATAACATTCTTTACCATTTGGAGACACTTTTATGATAATTTCATTTGAATTTCGAAGTTTTAATGCGTAGTTTCAAATTACATAATCTGTTATCAGAGCGAATTTTGTTGATACGCTCCATTCTAATTAAACATAGCTAGTTTTTACATTTGAACTTCGAAGTGTTAAATTCATTAATCTGTTGTCTTCACATTTTTTATTAATGTGTTTAATCTTTTGTCCATCTTTAAGTAGTCCATGAAAACACTCCCATGTAAAATTATGAACATAGATACGACCCCAGTAATCTTGGACAGTCATTTCAAAATATCCCTTCTCAGTTATTCTACCAAATGTTGGTTCTCTAGTAACAACATGAACAACGCATCCATCAATGCTCCCAGCATATGCTTGATGGGTTGGATGAAAATAAAACTCACGATTTTCAATCACTAATTTAGTACTCATTTTTATTTAACCACAGACAAAATTTTTCTTAAGTATAAAAAGTATTTAAAGATAATTTCTCTTATATAATAAAATGAACCAATCAAATATTTTAGATCAGGCGGTTCCAGATATTGGAGTTTCTACTTTAAAACCGTCACCCTTTAGAAATTTTCCCCCAACCTTAAAGAAAATAGCTCTTAATACAGCTGGTAAAGTTCAAAAGCGTATAAATGATTTTGCCGATTGGCTGATGGCTTACGTACCACCAACTATTAAAGCAAGTGCTTCAGCAGCATTTCAAAAAATTTTAAATCTTTTTCCTAAACGGGTAATTAAAGTGCAGTTACTCAAAACTGCTCTGAAAAACTATACTAAATCTTATGATGTAGATATTGTTGATTTTAGCCCATTGAAACAATTGAATGAAACAGAGAAAGTAGTGCAAGATAAATTGCGGTTAGACCTGGTTAAAATGAAAGGATTGAAAGCAACAGCCACTCTTAAAATAACCTTTGAAAAACAAAAAGAAGGTGAAGTGATAACCAAGACAGCATTTTTTAACAGCAAAACAAATGTCATCTTAAATAAAGATGATGTGAGTGAAATGCAACAAAATGCATCCAATCAAATAATAAATAAAATTGGAAATTGGCTTAGTGAAGGTTCTGGATGGTCTATATTTTCCGTTGATGGGCACTTTGTTAACTTAGTTCAATATACCCCTCTTCAAGGATCAAGTTATTGTGCAATACCGGAAGAACTTAGAAATGCTAAGAAAGGACTAATTAACATCAAAAACAAAGACAACGAATGCTTTAGGTGGTGTCATTTAGCTAAAGTATGCAGTGAGAAAGTAAAAAGCAATCGTGAAAGAATAAGTCATTACAAAAAATATGTAGACACACTAAATTATGACGGTATAAAGTTTCCAGTGTCTATCAAGCAAATACCAAAAATTGAAGAACAAAATAACATCAGCATTAATGTTATTGGTTATGAAAACAAGCAACGCTTTCCTTTATTTGTGTCTAAAAAGGTGTGTGAAACAACTCTCGATTTGTTATTGATAATGGAAGACGAAAAGCAACATTATGTTTGGATAAAAGACTTTAATAGATTTATGTATAATCAAAGCAAGCACCAACACAGAAAACATTTCTGCAGATATTGTCTTCAATGTTTTAGCAGCGAGGAAATTCTACACAAACACACACCAAACTGCGTAATTATAAATGGAAAGCAAGCAATACAAATGCCCAAAAAAGGTAGCTCGGTGAAGTTTAATAACTTTCATAAACAACTACCAGTTCCCTTTGTTATATATGCTGATTTTGAAGCAATAACTCAAAAGATTGACAGCTGTCAGCCAAATGATGAAAAGTCCTACAAAGAAAGATACCAAAAACATATTGATTGCGGCTATTCCTACAAGGTAGTTTGTTGCTATGACGATAAATTCAGTAGACCAATTCAACTGTATAGAGGTAAAAACGCTGTTTATAAATTTTTGGAAGCTATGTTGGAAGAAGTTGACTATTGTGAAAAAACGAAAAATGAACATTTCAATCAACCTATGGATTTAACGAACAAAGATGAAGAAAACTTTCAAGCAGCTACAAAATGTCACATTTGTAAAAAAGGCTTTTCTGAGGAAGACAAAAGGGTTAGAGATCATTGTCACGTTACAGGAAAATACAGAGGGGCGGCACATAATGAATGTAATAGAAATTTCAGACTTACTCATAAGATACCTGTAATCTTTCATAATTTAAGGGGTTATGATTCACATTTTATTATGCAAGAAATAGGAAAGTTTGAAAAGGATATCAAAGTAATTCCAAACAATCTAGAAAAATACATGGCTTTTTTCTTAGGCAAACATTTAAAATTTATTGATAGCTTCCAATTCATGAGTAGCTCATTAGAAACTCTGGTTAAGAACGTTCCACTTTCTGACTTAAAATACACATCACAAGAATTTCAGGATGAAAAACTAGAACTAATGAAAAGAAAAGGAGTTTATCCCTACGATTTTATGAACAGCTTTGATAAGTTTGACGACAGAAACCTCCCATCAAAAAAGGAATTCTATAGTCTTTTAACCGATGAAGATATAAGCGATGAGGATTACAAGCATGCGCAGAATGTGTGGACTACTTTCAAGTTGGAATCCATGGGACAATACCACGACTTGTACCTTAAGTCAGATGTTTTGCTGTTAGCAGATGTATTTGAGAAATTTCGAAAGACTTGTCGTCAATATTACGAATTAGACCCTTGCCATTATTTTACTTCTCCCGGTTTATCATGGGATGCAATGCTTAAAATGACTGAAATAAAACTGGAATTAATGACAGATATTGACAAATTTCTTTTCATTGAAAAAGGTGTGAGAGGGGGAGTTTCATACATTTCTAAAAGATATGCTAAAGCTAACAACAAATACATGAATAATTACGATTCAAAGCAGCCATCAAATTATATTACATATCTTGATGCAAACAATTTATACGGATGGGCAATGAGCCAAAATTTACCAACGGGTGGTTTTAAATGGCTATCAGAAAAAGAAATTGATTTAGCAAACTTACCTAAAGGAAAAGGACTAATACTAGAAGTTGACCTGGACTATCCTGAACACCTTCATGATAGTCATAATGACTATCCATTAGCTCCAGAAAAAATGGAAATTAAACATCACCTCCTTTCAGACTACTGTAAACAATTACAAACTCAGTTTAATATAAAAGTTGAAGGAGTTAAAAAATTAATACCTAATTTAAAACCAAAAAAGAGTTATGTTCGTTATTACAAAAACTTAAAGCAGTATATTGAATTAGGCTTAAAAGTTACAAAAGTACATCGAGTATTAGAATTTAACGAATCACCTTGGTTAAAAAAGTATATTGATTTCAATACAGAAAAGCGAAAAACCGCCAAGTCTGACTTTGAGAAAGATTTTTTTAAACTTATGAACAACTCAGTGTTTGGAAAAACAATTGAAAATCTTCGTAAACGTGTCAATGTTACTCTAATCAACGAACCAGAAAAACTATTAAAGCATTGTGCAAAACCAACCTACGTTAGCAGCAAAATATTTAATAAAAATCTTGTTGCAGTTCATAAAATCAAAGAATCTTTAACCCTAAACCGCCCCGCGTATGTAGGAATGTGTATTCTCGATATTTCAAAAACGTTGATGTATGATTTTCATTATAATTACATTAGAGAGAAATATGGCAAGAATGCAAAACTATTATTTACAGATACAGATTCAGTAACATATGATATAAAAACAGAAGACGTATACAAAGATTTTTGGGCTGACAAAGACAAATTCGACTTCAGTGGTTACAAAGAAACCTCAGACTTTTATGACCTAAAAAATAAGAAAGTAATTGGAAAGATGAAAGATGAAACCGCAGGTGTGCCAATAGTAGAATTTGTAGGACTTAGATCTAAAATGTACAGCTACGTCACAAAAGATGAAAAAGGTTGCAAAACTGCAAAAGGAATTAAAAAAAATGTAGTGAGGAATCTGTTAAAGCACGAAGATTACAAAAACACGCTCTTCAATAATCGTCAAATGTTTCATAAAATGAAATCAATTAGAAGTGAAAACCACAAAATTTATTCCGTTGAAATCAACAAGAAGTCTCTTTCGTGTTTTGATGATAAACGATATATTCTTTCTAATGGAATTGATAGTTTTGTTGCTTATGGTCATTATTAATTTAAAAAAATATATACTATTATAAAAAAAGATGGATGAAAATTGTTGTGAAAATCCTGACATAAAAATTATTAATGGAAATAGAACTTGTATTAACTGTGGTGTAGTTCATCACCCATATTTTGTAAACGACTGGATTGATTATAACCCACGTAATGTTGTTTTACGTAAATCAGTTTACTGCAGAACTGCTTATGTTAAAAATAAATTACAACGCCTTGAATTGTCTGCTGATGAAATACAAGCATTTATGAACATTTGGACAACCGTGGAAACCAACTACAAAGCTTCACTAGTAAAAGGTTTCCTAAGATAGATTTTTTTATAAATAAAATCTTAGAATATTTAGACATTTCCAAACAACCTTCATACAAAATTAGTGATGCATTACGGAAGAAATATGAGATTATGTGAAGGAAATCGTTTAGCATGTAATTTTTCATAGCTTTCAGAAATTGGTGGACATATATCAGCAACTTGGTCATCAACCATAGCAAGTTCTCTTTCGAAAAACTCGTCAATATCACCAGATCTTAAAAACAATTTTAACTTGTTGAGTAATTTCTGATACGATTGATAAGCATATCTACAAGACTCAGTTTTTTTGGAAAAATTTTTCTGCGTCGTTATTGTCTGTAAAAAAACACCTGTACCGCTAACAGACGCCAAGAAAATCGGATTTAATGTAACAGAACCAACCACGGCCCCAGTTGTAGTAAAAACAACAGATGACAGCTTTAGAGCTAAGTCCATTCTTTTAAATTTTTTAAACATTTTCTTATAACACCAATACTGTTTGTGATAAGTGTGATACAGTTTTGTCAATTCATTCACTTGTTCTTGAGTCAATTTTCTACTAATGTGGTTAAAGTCCATTGTTTATTTTACGATATACAATTACGTTTCTGGTTGATCACCCAATTCAAGCTGTTTAACTTTAATTACGACGCTGCTCATATTCATTGATACCGAAGAATTTGAAGAAACATAGTTGTATTGTATGCGAAACACATCTCGAGAAGGATTAGGAAAAACAATGCAGTTTAAATTAAAGCAATTGAATGGGGGTGTTACTGCTGTTTTACATATTTTATCTGTTTCTCCTTGACTAACACGAATTATATCAATATGTAATTTGTCTTCATCGTCATAACTGGTAACTTTCACAAGTCCGCTTACGCTTATTTCGATGTAACTGCTGGTTACCTCATCTCTCAAATGAATACTATCGGATTGCAAAGACAGAAAATCGTTCCCGGCGACAAGAGGTGCACTCACCAAATGCAAATTGTGATCTGTATTAGTACGAACTGAATGAATAGCACTTGATGGAATTGGCCTCGAATCAGGTGTCGAAGAAGCACCCAAAAATATTTGAAATTTTGGGCGATATATATTTCGTTTAAAATAACGTTTATTTATTGCACTGGTAGGTTCGGAAGGTCTACCTACGTTGAAAATGGTATGATTTTTCATATCTAAGTTTCGTGAAATGGTTACATTATCGTCTTCGGTTTGAATGTGTTGCGTTATTTGGTCAACATAATTTTTGTTTGCTGCTTCACCCGGTGCTGTGGGATCTCGTAAATTTATGATAGTGTGTAATCCTTGTAAGTTAATATTATCTCTCACATTTGTAACTAAATTTTCAACAAATTGTTTAGTTGCCGCATCAGAAGGTAGAATGGGATCAACAAGTCTTCTTAGAATCAATGATTCACCTAATTCAATTGATGCGTTGTTAGGTGGAATATTTTCTATACGAAAGACCCTGTTTGGTAGACGACCAAGTACTTCCACACCATATATTTGAGACCTCTGAATTTGAATTTGAGAGGGCGATACAACATATTGATCATCGTTGTTTATACCTAAAGTAGCCAACCTCGAACCAAACTCAGAGCTTTCGGCAAAGTGGACAATGTTGCTAATTGCATTATCCAAGAATCCTTTATTTACACTATCTGATTCTGTTACAGGATTGGCTAAGTTTGTAATTTTGTGGTTGTTTAAGTTTAAATCACCATACATTATATCTCCTGACTTGGAAACTTTGTGTTCAATACCTACAACCTTAACAGTACTTGAAGATTGACTTCCACTTGTTCCAAATTTTGAAATATTCATTTTGTCCTTCTTTATTATAAATGAATATAATAAACTTTGATAAATATTTAAGTGGGGACAACAAGCAAATCAAACATCATTATCTTCTACCAGATTGCCATTACATGATAGTAGGATCGACAGGATCAGGAAAAACAAATTTGCTTTTAAACATGGTTCTCAAGTGGATGAATTACGACCTTTGTTGTGTTTATACTGTTAATCCTGAGCAAGATAAGTATCGATTTTTAAAAGAGCAAGGTATTGAAGTGCTAAGCCCTGAAGACTTGCCTCCAGTAGAAGAGCTTGACCCTCAACAAAAAGTAATAGTTTTTGACGACATTAAGCTAGACAACATGAAAAAACTGATGGAATACTTTTCTTTGTCTAGAAACAGAAATTGCAACTGTATTTACCTCACTCAGTCATACTTCAACACTCCGAAGTACATAAGAAGAAACACAAACTGTTTTGTTTTTTTCGGAAACTTAGACAACAAAGATATCAGACACATTACTGACGATCATGCTAAAGGTATAACAAAAGAAGAAATGGAGTCGATTTACCGTGAAGCAACCAAAGATCCTTACAATTTTATGGTGCTGGACAAAACAGCCAAACACCTACCCCTTCGTTACAGAAAATGCTTTGACCATTTTTGGGCTTAAGCTTTATATGCTATATAGTAAACATGCCATTTGTAAATGAAGAAGAGTTGAAAAACAGAAATAAACTTGTAAAGGATTATATTAATAACCGAAAGCTTTTGAAACAAAAACTGCAAAAAGAAATTGTAGCCAAACAACAACTGCAAAAGTCTGCCTCTGAAGTATTTCGTCCCATTACTAAAACGTTTGAAGAAACTCAGAAAAAAACTGATAAAAGGCAAGACCAACTAATTCGACACATACAGCAACAGCTTGCCATTGAAGATAAACCTCGATCAATTTATACTGTGCACTTTGAGAGTGCTTTCGATAACGAAGAAAAAGAATTGCTTACACAAAACAATTTTGAGACTGATATTGTTGAGCTTGTAAAACGCGGGCCAGATTACATAAACGCATTGAAAGACAGAGCTAGATTAATCAATCAAAGATTAGGTGGTTTACGAAGAAGACGTGATGCTGATACAGAAGTGATTGATGAGCAAATAAAAACTTTTAAAAAGTACAGAGAAAAATTAAATAAATTATTAGGGGGAATGGAACTTACCTTTGGAAAAGGGCTTAAAGATCCCAACAAACTTTGTGAAAGACTTAATTCACTAGTAGCAGCCAAACAAGCCAGCAATAATAACAAACGTTTGGATCAAGAAATTGCAAACATTTTGAAAAAACTAAAATTAAACAAATGCATTTCACACTGCGACCACCAAAAATTATTTGACAATATATTAAAATGACATCAATACCACTTTTCTTTGACTCTAGGAAAGGACAAGGAAAATCAGAAGACTTTATAACTAGCTTTAATCCACCGTTGCAACTAGACATTAAAAAAAGTTACGAGATGTCCTTAATCAATGCTCAAATATGGTACTCTTGGCATAACATAACGAGCAGCAATAATAAATTTTTTTATTCACCAGATGGAGTAGCTGCACGATTATTATCAATTCCTCCAGGTAGCTATAACATTGAAGATCTCAATAATGAAATCAAGTACTTGATGGAACAGAGACGTGATGACAAAAATAATATAACTATAACACCAAATTTTAATACATTAAAATCAAGAATTGAACTTAAAAATGATTACATAGTTGATTTTCGAATTCCAAATTCAATAGGTGACGTTTTAGGATTTGGTTCGGCATTTTTGGGTGTAAATGGAATTCATAATAGTCAAAATCCTGTAAATATTACAAATATCAACAGCCTTCAGATTCATTGCAGCTTAATTGATGGAAGTTACATAAACGGAGCGTCTAGTGACTTACTTTATACTCTTAGTCCAAACGTACCACCGGGATATTTGATTCAAGTTGAACCTAAGCAAAACATTTACGTTCCAATCAAAAATTTAAGTCAAATTGATAGTATCCGATTCTCTATAAAAGATCAAGATAACAATTTTGTAAATATGAATAATGAACGAGTGACTTACTATGTTCACCTGAGAGAGATTATGTAGTTTAACTATAAATGTTATCACAAAGAGAAACTAGATTTCATAAAAAGAAAATCATAGGTGGAAGTTTGCTTAAAAATGTTTACGACAAAGTAAGGAACGTGATCAGCACTGGTTCTAAGATTCTTAACAGAATTCCTACTGGAGTGAAGACTGAGATTAAAAAACTAGCTGCACCTTTACTGAAAAAAGCCTTAGAACCCACAAAACAGACATTAGAACCAGTCTTAGAAAATATACCAATAAACAAGCGTATTATCAATGACAGAGAATTAGAAAATCTCAACGACAGATCGAGAGCTATCCTAAGTAATTTAATTGCTGGATCAGGATTTAAAAATTATATGTCTTAATTATAAAATGACAGAACTAACGAACCCATATTTGCAAATTAAAGAAACAAACTTAGTGGACAATTCAATTACTGAGTTTGAATATGTCGAATACCTTCCGAGAGACTCAAATAATATGAACAAAGATGGTCAGCACATTATTGAAACAAAAGATGAAGATGTTTTTCTTCTACCGCATAAAGCATACCTAGAAATCAGAGGAAAACTTCAAACTAATGCGAATGCTAATTACAATAACAATGATGTAATTTCATTGGTAAATAACGGTTGGTCTTTATTTCAAACTGCGCAATATCAATTAAATAACCAAACTATAGAAAACATAAACCTTTATCTACCTCAAGCATCAACAATACTCAATTTAGTTAGCTTTAGTGATGATTATTCAAGATCAACCGCCTCTAACATGCTGTGGTTTAAAGACACTGGAACTGGTTCCCCATCTCTTAAACAAAATTTTGGTGGTGTAGCTGATGATGCGAATGCAAATGCTGTACGTGATGGTATTAGAGCAATCGTAGAAACATACAACAACAATCTACAAGCAAATATTGGTTTCACCGCAAGACAGAACATTACTGCGGGAAATAAGCAAATTACTTTAATGCTTCCTCTTTCCCAAATATTTGGATTTTGTCGTGATATCGATAAGGTTTTTAGGGGTGTTAAACACAGTATAGTCGTGGATAGAGAAACATCTAATAACTATATTTTACGTGCTAATGGTGTAGCTGCTGGTAAGTTTAACATAAGTCATATCTCTTTGTGGATGCCTAAAGTGAAACCAAGTTTAAGAGTTGAATCGGAAATAGATGCTATGTTAGTAAAAGGACATATAAAACAGCTATACTTTGAACAAATGAGAGTGTATCGAACAATGTTTCAGTCAACAGAAACAAGCATGACTTGGAGAATAACAACCCAGCCGGGAACAGAGCTTCCCAGGCATGTGTTTGTTGCGTTTCAATCGAGTGAACGAGATAACAACCAGCAGCTAAATAATATGATTTTTGACAATGCAAACTTAAGACGTATTAGTTGCAGAATAAACAGCATTCAATATCCTGAACGAGAATTTGAATGTAATTTTACTCCACAAAATAGAAATTATTCGCGTTTATACATGAGTTTTCTAGAGGCTGTAAACAAATACCAAGACGCCGACACGGGCTGTCAATTATCAGCTGAAGACTGGGCTAGTTTGTATCCAATTCATCATTTTGATGTTAGTAAACACAATGAACGACTTAAAAACAGCTCGGCAGATATTGAAATAAGGTTTAGTCTTGGTGGTAACTTTAGAAATATTGCAAATAACGCTGACCAAGCTTTCTATGTTTATGCAGTCGTACTTTCTGATAGATACCTTCAGTTAGAAGGACTTTCAGGTCGAATGAATATAATTATCTGAGTATAAATAAAAATGTATGTTAAAATCGGATTAAATTTATCACAATTTCAAAAAGAAAAAATAAAACAAGCTTTTAAAAACGAAACTGGGCTTACACTCACATTTAATAACCACCAGTTACAAGGATCAGACTTTCTTGGTTTAACAAAGACGCAAGTTAACAAAATAAATGATGCTAAAGCAAAAGGTTCAGGTGTTACTTTGAAGCTATCAAAACTACAAATTTCAAAACAGGGTGGTTTTATTGGAACTCTTTTAGCAGGTTTAGCAGGTAGCTTGCTGCCCAGTTTGTTAGGAGGAAAAGGACTTGTGTTACCTGGATCAAAGGGTAAAGGGCTTATGTTGCCTGGAACAAAAAGACAAGGTAGGTCTTATCGCTTTGACGAACCTCAGATTCTCGGAAAAGGTTTAATACTAGGAAAAAATTCTCCTTTCAAAAATGTTCCGATCTTGGGTTTGATTTTATAAAGTCTAATATAAAATGTACCACGATTACTCATTGAACTTGACACCAAATCAAAAGAAAAAAATTGCAAATGCGTATAAAAGCAAAACTAGTGTAAGTGTTAGACTAACAAATGCAAGTTTACAGACTAAAGGCAACGTTAGTTTGCAACTGACGAGTCGACAGATAAATAGAATTAACAAATCAAAAGCGTCTGGACACGGTATACAAATAAACTTTAGTAAAACGCAATTGCAAAAACAAGGTGGTTTCTTAAGTAGCTTACTTAATTTAGGAAAACTAGTGTTACCGTTTTTAGCTAAAAAGGTTTTGCCAACTTTAGGATTAGCAGCTGCTTCCGGGGCCATCCAAGGAGCAACTAATAAAGCAGTAAATAAATGAAACCATTAACAAACTTAGACATTGATAAAATCATGATTAAGTGTGACAATTATCGAGGAACATTTAGCAAAGATATGTTACCAAAAGCAATGAATAAAAATGAGTCAGCTGTCGTAAACTTGCAAGATTATTTTGCGGGTAGTGGAACTCATTGGGTTTGTGTTTACAACGAAGAAAAATCAGATAAAGTAGAATACTTCGACAGCTTTGGACTTGTACCCCCAAATGAAATTGTTAAATATATGAAGACTACAAACAAAAACATTATTTACAATGATGCTCAAATTCAAAATATTAACTCAATTCTTTGTGGTTACTACTGTGTGTATTATATAACAGAGCGAAATAAGGGGAGAACAGCAAACGAACTATTGCTAGATTTTCATGAAAAACCTACACCTTTTAATGAAATGTTTATGAAGTTTTATGTATCATATATTAAAGATTGAAACTTATTGTGTTAGAGAAAAGAAAAAAACTAAATGTGTTCCAGGTTCTGATGAAATTATAAAAGCAAAAGGAAATGGTCGCCTGATGTTACGTTGCATTTGTGCTAGTTGTGGTATTACAAAGCATAGTTTCATTAAAACCAACAAAAAAGGAGGCTTGTTAGACCTTCATGCTGCGATAGGAAAATTACCAAAACCAAAAAGTGGGTTCACTCTTCCAAGTCACAAGTACACTGGGCCATATAATCCTTTGGATAAACAACTTGATTCGAACGACCAACCTTTACCAGGCCAAGAACCTTACAATCAAATAGATGCTATTGCAATGAAACATGATATTTGTTACCGTGATAATGACAATAAAAAAGGTAAACTAAAATGTGATAAAGATATGTTAGACAGTTTATCGCAAACAAAAACGAAAGGTATCCGGGAATCGTTTGATAAAAAGTTAGTACAAGCAGCAATTGGAACTAAATATAAGTTGGGGTTAGGTGCAAAAAACGGGGAAAGGCGTCGTGGCAAACAGAACTAGCTGATGAACTACACAAACCAGTAAAGAAAAAGTTTCTGCGACGCCGAGTTATAAGCAAATCAGTTGATGAAATATGGGCGGCTGATTTAGTAGAAATGCAAAAGTTTAGCAAATGGAATAAAGGTTACCGATATTTACTTATGGTGATTGACGTATTTTCTAAATTCGGATGGATAGTCCCTTTGAAAGACAAAACGGGTAAAACTGTTGCTAATGCTTTCAAGAAAATCTTCAAAGAAAAAAGAAAAAAGAATCCCAGAATTCTTATGGACTGATAAGGGAAAAGAATTTTACAACAAAAATACGAAAAGCCTGTTGGACCAACACAACATTAAATTATATTCAACTGAAAATGAAGAAAAAAGTTCTGTTGTTGAACGCTGGAACCGCACTATCAAAAATAAAATGTGGAAGCAATTTACAAAACAAAGTTCAACTCAGTACTTAGACATGCTACCTGAGATAGTTGATGAGTACAATAACAGCTATCATTCATCCGTGAAAATGACGCCTGTTCAAGCAAGCGAAAAAGAAAATCAAGGAATTGTTTACTATAATTTGTACGCTAAATTTAAACCAATAAAAACAAAAGCAAAATTTAAAGTTGGTGACACAGTTAGACTTTCAAAATACAAGCGAAAACTTTTTGACAAGGGTTTTACTCCAAACTGGACAGAGGAACTGTTTTTAATTTCTAAAGTTTTAAATACCAATCCACACACTTACGAAACCACTGATCTTCGTGGTGATTTAATTTCTGGAACTTTCTATGAACAAGAACTTTTGAAAACGAATCAAACTAAATTCAGAATAGAAAAAGTTGTTCGCAAAGATAATAAAAAGAAATCGGCATTAGTTAAGTGGTCTGGATACAGCAATGATTTTAATAGCTGGATTCCGATTGAAGAATTAGAGCAACTTAAATCTACATATAAATAAAAGATGTTTTGTGGATTTCAACCTTCAAATTTATCAGTTCCAGAAAATATAGAAGATATAAAACAAAAGTGGAATAAACGTGTTTTAACTTACTGTATCACGAACTTAACACCAAAACTTACAAAAGAATCGATACACAAACAAATTGATTCTGCTTTTAAAGTTTGGGATAAACCTACAGCACTTAAATTTAAGAAAGTACAGCCAAATGAGCCCTGTGACATAAAAATTAGTTTTTGTGCCAAGGAACATGGTGATGGATTCCCTTTTAAAGGTAAAGGCGGTGTTTTAGCTCATGGATTTTATCCAGGTTCAGGAATTGGGGGTGATTTACATTTCGATGCTGATGAAGATTGGACAGACCAAGAAACACCTCCCAAACACAACTTATTTGTAGTAGCTGTTCATGAAATAGGTCATTGTTTAGGTTTAACCCATTCACAAAGTACAGATTCTATCATGTATCCTACTTATAAACACGAGTGGTCAAAAGTATCAAATGATGTTCTATCAAAAGAAGACATTGAAAGAATACAAAAGGCGTACGGTAAACCCAAAGTGAAAATATTTGATAGCAATGGCTTTACAATTAAAGTGAAACCTATAGAAAATGACAAAATCAAACTAATTATTGAAAAGAATTAAACACGACTGAAGCGTAATTATGAGCACAAGTTGGTTACACGTGACAAGCGCTCAATTGCGAGTTTAATACCTCCTACTAACATCGGGAGGGGGGACTGAGAACCACGATTTAAAAAAAAAATTTGAAACACAAGGACGGTTTCAGTGCATTTTAAGTCATTTTGTTTCCAGTGCATTTTTGAGAGTCAGGTGACCTGCTTTGCACTGAACGATTTTTATTGAGAATGGGCCGACTACAGTGCAGTCACGTGACCTCTCTTAATTTGAGACACAAGGACGGTTACAGTGCAGTCACGTGACCTCTGTGCACCGAACACGCCATATACATAACTACTTATGTCCTAGATCGGAAGGATAAATATGAAGTTTTTTTGCGAAAAATGATATAAATTTACTTTCAGCTAAATAATGAGCAAAATAGTCACCAGGACCTTATAAGTTTATGACAGACAAAATGAGCCTACAAAACATGCTAGTCAATTTTCAGTCTGAATAAAATGTAATTGTAATTACATAATATTCAACAAGTTGCCTTGACCAGGAGACAGCGAAGGGACCATCGAGTCAAGCTGTCTGCTACTCACAGTTGGAAGTCTTCACACTGTCACTTTTTATTGCTGAACGTTAGCAGGAAAGCTGTGAATACCAATTTTTATAGTCTTTGGTTTGACGTGCTTGGAATCGAACCTAGATCTGCTAACCGTGTCAGTTGCAGACGTTCTATAAACTCTACCATTGATCGAAACATATATTTATTCTCCTGTCACTGGACAGCGTCAGACGCTAACTTGTTCGACGATCCGCACACTTTTCATTGCAATGGCTACTTCGTGATTGGAGGAATCCGCACCTGCTTAGGAGTTTCCAATGTTTCTGTGGTTTTCTTCGAGTTCTTGTCCACTGAATTTGCTGCTTGTTCGAAGCCGGCAAGCAGAGATAATCATCGTAAAGAAGAAATCCCTCTTATCCAAAAGTGCAACAACGTGACCAGGGTGCCGGTTGAACCCAGATCATTCGATCAGGGTCGTCGTAAAAACGACGCTTTTACCCACTCGGCTACGCTGCCGACTAATCACTAGACCTAAATTAATGTGGCATCAACGAGAATCAATTCGAGTCATACACTTTAAAAATGTGAAGAAAATAACTGTAGCATGCATACCGGTAGCTTAAAGATTCCATTTAAAATTAATCTGAACTAAATGGCTAAAAACGGTAAAAAATAATTTGATGACGTACTAAGAAAAATGTGCATGGTAGTACAACAATATACCAGACCAATTATAATCGGTTAAATATTTGCTGTACGTTTGTTTTCTTCGCGTGCATGTATCAAACTGTGTTAAAAAGGCTCAAAAGTGGATGTTTTATATTTTCACCACCTTTTGTTGATAAAAAAATCATGTGAGGCTTGTTTAGAAATGTAGAAAACGTTGCTTTTTTTGGCTGGTTTTATTTTTCCTTAATTCGTACTTGACAAAAACAAAAATTAAGTTTTTTTTTTTTAATAAAGCAATGCAATCAGCATCAAATCGCACGACTAACATGGCAGAGCATCGCATATAAGAGCTGTAAACGGGCCCACAATTACAGGCCCAAAGCCGAAGTTATAAGCCAAAACCCCGAAAATGATTTAAAGCCAAAATTTGGCCCGAAAATCAAGATAGATCTAAAAAATTGTGCGGTTATTCCTCGTATGCGGTTGAAACAAAACCACTCAATGCTGATCTATTGTAAAATAATAATAATGATTGTGTAATAATCAGAGGTGAGCAGTTACTAGTTACTTTGGTAACTAGCTATTTTTTTAAAAACTGTAACTTAGTTACTTTTTCAAAAAAGTAACGAAAGTAGGAACTAGTTACTATTCGGAGACAGTAAAAACTTGCTAGTTACAGGTACTTTTAGTTTTGGTTCTGTTGAAAAAGATTCTTTAATCGTTAGATTTTGGTTTAATGATACACTTCTATGTAATCCCTGCTGGCGCTACGGACAGTAGCGTAGCCAGGGGGGGGCGGGGGGGGCTCGAGCCCCCCCATTGGCTTGTGAAGTATGCAAAATCGCATGTTTTTTGTGCTTTTGAGGCCGATTTTCTGTGAAAAATTGAAAATAGTCCCCCCCATGCGAAAAAAGCCCCCCCTGAAACGTTTGAACTTGCGAAATGTTGGAAGAAAAATCGCCTTGAATTTTGGCGAAGACCTTTTTTTTTTTGGAGATCACTTGATTTTGGGCGAAAAAAACGTTTGAATTTTGGATTTCGGCCGAAAAATCACTCTGAATTTTGGCGAAGACCTTTTTTTTTTTTTTTTTTTTTTTTTTTTTGGAGATCACTTGATTTTGGGCGAAAAAAACGTTTGAATTTTGGATTTCGGCCGAAAAATCACTCTGAATTTTGGCGAAGACCTTTTTTTTTTTTTTGGAGATCACCTAATTTTTGGCGGAAAAAACGTTTGAATTTTTGATCTTTACGAGACATTTCGTCTCAAATTTTGACAAACCGTTTGAAACTGATTTAAGGTCAATGAAAATTCGAGTCAAGGTCGTTTGCACACTTCTCACTCTTTCAAAATAGCCCCCCTCTTTTCCAAATCTTGGCTACGCGCCTGGCTACGGATTACGGATTTTTTATTGTGCACTAATGTGCAAACAGGAGCTATTGTGGGACGTGCTAACAGGTGCTATTGTGCGCTAACGGCCAACTGGGCTAACAGGCTTAGCGTGAAAGCGACAATGATTTTGAGTCCGTTAATAACGATGAATTTTTTGGTTGTTTGTTCAACCATAGCCGTTATATATAATGACTATGGTTCAACGGTAGACTCTTTATTAGTAGACTGGAAACTGACAGTTTTGTTTGTTTTTTTTCTTCACGGTTCACTGACTCGATATCGCTTTCAAAATCTCAGTTTCTGTCTACTTTGGTTTCACCATAGACTCTTTACAATCAGTCATAGGCAATCATCCTAAGCAGCGAAATGTTTATAGACCATAGACTCAATCAAATCAAATCAAAATCAAATCTTTCATTTATACTCGCTGTAGTACGCCGAAGCGTGTAACGAGTTTGCGGGGCCCATCTCCGCGTCATTGCGCCCGGGCAACACAGCTCCTTTCGAAGAAATGTTGCAGCGGTGGCGAGCCGTTGGCAACACTGTGTCCGATTTGACCGGCCCGAGATTTGAACCTCTGACCTCCCGCTCCAGAGACGAACGCGTTACCGCTCGACCAACTCGATTAGGTTAATGTTGTGGCTTATAGACTTCATACAAACGATATACGGTAGGCTAGGTTGAAATAGACTTTGGTACAAATAGTGTTAGAGCAGATCGAATGCGAGAAGCATGATGCTAGCGATTTAGTGGTATCCTTTTTCAACGATAGCAGTTCCATGCAAGCAAGAGATAGAAATCTTTTAAAAAAACAACAAACGAATAAAAGCACTTAGATCTCAGAAAGACGTAAGGTGCCGTAAATCGCAGCAAAGTTTTGAAACGCACGACCCACATCAATGACATTCGAGTTAGGTTCCTGTTTCCTGCATCTCGGCTAAAACGTTTATACTCTAAAAACAAACTATGACGACCCCTGAAAAGCTTCGAGTTTAGAATCTCGAAACCTCTACTAACATTCTATAGATCTTATACAAGAAAGGGGAAGCCTATTTCTACTACGTAAATCATTGGTGTTTTGCAAACGTTTTAAACCGATCCGTAACTTACGGCAAAAATATCCATCCAATATGCCACCTCTAGTTTTTGTTGCATAAGATTTAACTCCATTTATAAGACAATTACAGTACTTTTTCTAAAACTGAATAAATCTTTCCGAAATGGAAACGCCCTAGTGCAATTGTTTTCATATTACTGTACTTTGGTAAATGGCAAGTACGAATACGTTGAGCCCCGCTGAATAACCCGTCTGGCTACGGCCCTGATTATACTCTAACTTGCTATGGTCAAGTTTCGAGTTTATGTGGTCGCAAAATTCTGCAAGTGCATCTACAGTGAGTAGTACAGATAGGAGGATATTGTGCCCTGGCCCCCCGTTTTTCGGCCATGGCGCAATTCAAAAAATGTGTAAAAAAAGTTCTTCTTCTTCTTCTTTCTTCATTGCCCGCTTTTCCGTGAGGGTTGCGGGGGCAGTAGCTCAAGATTGAGCCGCCACACCTCACGGTCTTCCATCACCTCCATCATTTCGCTTGGGCGAAGTCCCTAGCGATTCCATCCAAGATTTTCAATGTAATCGGTCCATCTAGTTCTAGGTCGTCCGACTGGTCTTCTTCCACTTGCTTTAGCATGTAAAGCTTGTTTGGGGAGTCTTTCCTGAGGCATTTTGCTTACATGGCCAAACCATCTAAGCTGAGATCTTTCAATTCGGAGAAGTAACGGCTCGATGTTAAGAGATTTTCGAATTTCAGAGCTACGCACCTTGTTAAACAGTGTAACTCCTTCGATTCTTCGTAAAAACCTCATTTCGGACGCTTGCACTTGTGATCGCATTCTTTCGGTCATTACCCAAGATTCATGACCATAAGTGAGAATGGGGACAAAAACTGCTTTGAAAATTGAGAGTTTTGCCTTTTTCGACAATTCTCGTTTCATGACAACCGAGTAGTGCAAAGCTCGCATTACTGCACTAGCCTTGCCTATTCGGGTATCCAGTTCTTCGTCTTGCCTTCCGTCACTCGTAAATGCAACCCCAAGATACTTGAACTTCTCCACCCGTTTCAGTGTCGCTCCGTTCACTTGTAATACGCACTGATCAGGGTTTCTTGAAAGATGAAGTACCTCAGTTTTGGCCGTGCTTATTTTCATTCCGGCGGTGTTGCATGCATGTGCAAAGCTATTTAATGCGCGCTGAAGGCCAGATTCTGTGGAAGAAAGCAGAACCAAATCATCTGCGAATAGCAGACGACTAATTTTGCAATTTCCAATCGTGGCACACTCATCGGCTTGGCTGTATGTGTAAAAAAAGTTAAAATCGCGTAATTACATTACCATAAAGCATGCACGGATTGCACGTGGGAAACGCTTACGCTATACCTGGCATTTTAGCATTATTTTAATCAGCTCAAGAGTAAGAGTGTGTTGATTTCAATTTTTTTGCTCATGCCAATATATTTTTGCTTTAAAATAAAGTTTTTCGACTTTTTTTTGTAGCACGTATTTTTCCTCCTGTCATCAAATAGCGTCTGACGCTAAATATTGGACGATCAGCACACTTTTCATTGCATTGACTACTTCGTGTTTGGAGGAATCCGCACCTGCTTAGCAGTTTCCAGTGATCCAATGTTCCTGAGAATTTCTTCGAATTCTTGTCCACTGAATTTGCTGCTTGTTTAAAGCCACCAGCAGAGATAATCATCGTAAAGCTTCTTATCCAAAGACACAACAACGTGACCAGGGTTTGGGTTGAACCCAGATCATACGATCAAAGTCATCGTAAAAACGACGTCTTTATTACCATTTCGGCCTCGCTGTCGACTTTACTCAACTCAAGTTCACCACACTCTAAATTGCAACAAAAAAAGCATGGCATTATTGCATTATTTTTCTATATCTAAAGATCGAACTAGATAATGGCTTGTTAAGAAGTAGAATTTCAACCAAGCAGCTGGTGAAAGCACGTTATATTTTAGGTTTTCGCGGCCAATGCCAATAAGTTAGCGTTTAATGCTTGGCATGTGTGTCCAGGTGCGTAACCAGAAATTCGCAATGGGGGGGCTGTTTGGGGGGTCTGGGGGCGGAGCCCCCAGCCGCCGGAGGCCAATGGGAGTCTGGGGGCGAAGCCCCCAGCTGCCTGAGGCTGGGGGTTTGGGGGCAAAGCCCCCAGCAGCCGGAGGCACGAGGGTCTGGGGGCGGAGCCCCCAGCGCTCAAAAATTTTGAATTTTCTTGCAAAAATATCTTCATTTTAGGGCTATTTTGATTAAAAAATAAGGATTTTAAATCGTGGCTTAGAAATTGGCAGTGCAAACAAGATTAAACTGGAAGCATAAATGGGCTATTTGGGAGGTGGCTAATGGTAAAATGTAGTTCTCTTGTTTAGATGCTGGTAAATTATACAAACGAATACTTCAATAAAACTCACACGGAGTAATCTATTTCGTATACAGTTTATAGAGAAAAATAATTGGGAGGGGGGGCTAATGAAAAGATATTTGAGAGAAATGATTGGTAATTAACAAATACTGAATAGCCCCCCCCTTATACCTTAGTTTATAGTATATTTGTTGATGACACCTATGTTCAGCATTTTTACACTTGCGATCAAATTTGATTGCTTATTTCTTACCATTTATCAAAGGTTTCATTTATTTGTTGGTTTTATTTTTGTTAAATTAGCCCCCCCTGAACATATGTTTCAAAAGATGTTTTAAATCACTATCTAGTCCACTCCAGTGCATAAAACAGTCTCAAAGTACTAAAAATGTAGTGTTTTTCCCATTCTGCTTTTTGGTCGACTGTCAGTGGGGGGCTATAGCCCCCCGCCCCCCCTAGCTACGCTACTGGCTAAAAACGTGGTATTTTCCTAATTTTGCATTTTGGTCTGCAGTTCATTAGCCCCTCCCTAAATAAACGTTTTAAACTATGCTTTAAATCATTTTTTACTCTAATCCAGTGCAAAAGACAGTCTTAGAAGTGCTAAAAACGTGGTATTTTCCTTATTCTGCATTTTGGTCGGCAGTCTATTCGCCCCCCCCCCCACCCCCCCTAAATAAACCTTTCAAACTATGCTTTAAATCATTTTTTAGTTAATCCAGTGCAAAAGACAGTCTTAGAAGTGCTAAAATCGTGGTATTTTCCTTATTCTGCATTTTGGTCTGCAGGCCAATGGGGGGGGGGGGGGCTATAGCCCCCCCTGCCCCCCCTTGGCTACGCTACTGGGCACATTGTATTTCGAGTAATTTCTAGCCAGTGTCATAACAGTTTAGTGTTTGCTGCTCGGCAAATTGCTAATAATCTGTTACCAATTGCCAAAAAACTTTAACTTCTTTTCTGAGCCTTGTGACACATAATATCAATAAAAAGTACGTCTAATAATTTAGTTTGTGCCCTCCAGCTCTTTTTATGCTTATTTTGTGCACGTTCTGCGCTGCTCAAAACAGGTCTTTCAAACCGAAATTTTACCTGAAAAGGTCTTAAAATTGAGTTATTTTTGCAAAAAATGCAATTTTTTTTTGCAAAAAAAAAAAAGATGTGCAGCTTTGCCCGAAAGAAAAGTTCGGTTAAGAGCAGTGAGTTTCGTAAAATCTTCTGTAATAAATCCATTCGAAGCGTTATGATCAATTACATGATTAACTATAGCCATAGCCATAGCCCCTCCCTGGATTTTCACACAGCCCCTCTTTAACCTACCAAATTTTAAAAATTCTTCCATTTTTAGTAGTTAATACTGGGTTTATTCTTATTGGCCCTTCTTGAAAATTTTTTTGCCGACGCCCTGGTGATTAACATCTAACAATTCCACATTATCTTCATTTTGGTCAGTATTAATTTTTCAGAAGGTGAGTTGCAAGCCATTTTGAACAAAAACATCTTTCAAACCATACAATTTACATTAAGATTAAACTTCTTTTAGATACTGATGATGGTCCTTTGAGACCGAATTTGATTTTAACACCAGTTTTCAACATATTGATTTTAAAATATTTGACTGATTTTGTGAAAGCGCTGATTGCTCCGCCTAGTTAAGTTTTACTTATTTCCAAATTCTATCCATTCTGAATGATCTACCCAATTAGCTTGAAGGGTTTGAAATTTCAAAAATTTGGAGGACCATTTGCGGGAGATCTCCCCAAAATGGCATCCCGATTTCAGGCGGGACCTGGTCCTTCCTGATATCTACAGTCACTCAAGCAGAGAATTTTGTGCGCAAAGCAGTTTAAAAGTAGATAAGGTTAAAAGAAAAATTAGATAAATAGTAGGCTATTCAAGTCGGGGCAAATGAACATAACCAGAAAACGGTGGCCAATAGTGAGTTCAAAAACAACAAATATTTTTTTATCAATATCGGTAGGTATTGGGATATATACCAGTTTAAATTTCTGCACTTTTTGCCAATTTTCGGCCTCTAAAATTGTGGTCACGTGACTGGGTGCCCCCAAACGCGATACACATAAAGTCTCTATCAGCACCCATGTGTGTCAAAATTTCAGGATTTTACGTTTTGCTGTTTTTGGGTGATAAATGAATTAATACATTTACGACAGAAAAATGGCCATTTTTGGGTTTCCTAAATGATGATCACGAGACCTAATTGATTTTAGACTGACCTCAGATTGAATTTTAGACACACCATAAAAATAAATAAATACCAGGCGGTTTTTCTTATAAACAGACGACGCTTTTATATATTCATAAATACAAGATGCTTTTATTTACTCTAGAGGTGTGTCTAAAGTTCGACTTTCCAGGTACTGTATAACCGTTGTTTAGATATACATTAGTTCAAACGTCAAGCCCGAATTACGCCCAACATTTTGGCAATCTTAAGCCCGAACCCGACCCAAAAGTCCGGCCCGACTTAACCTTGCTGTATATAACTAACCGTACTTAGCAGTCACACGTACTGGTATCTGCCATAAGATGATGCTTGTAAAAGGTTTTGTAAATGCAAAAACAAAAAAAAATGCTGTGTATTTTAATTCTTCAGCGTATTGTAGTTTTAAAATTGTTGTGTGTTTGTTGATAAAGTCAACTTGAAATACTCCATTTGTTATACGTGTCATAATTCTGGGATTTCAAACAAAGATAATATTGTATCATAGACAGAAAGTAAGGAAGGAGGATGAAAAAGATAATGACAATTACCCTAATTGCACTTGCGTTATCAGCAACGTTGATGCCCATGTTCATTTTTCTTAAAAGAATTTCGTTTTTTCAGCAAGTCCATGTTGCTAACACCACTGTTAGCAACATAGACTTGCTTGTTAGAGACGTACCACTGCATGCTCGATACAACGAACAGACGTACTACTGCATGCTAGATACAACGAACTTGCAAGAAAAACTTTCTATTGACTTTGAGTCATCAAAACAAAAATATGCAGAGATGACAAAATATTTGAATAATTCTGCATCCACAATACAAAGCTACGCTCAATTTGCTCCACATAATTGCGAAGCTACGGACACAGTCGCCATTATTATACCTATCCGTAATCGAGATGAACATTTGCATATCTTGCTAGGGCACCTGCATCCCATACTTCAAAAACAGCTACTAAGGTACAGTTTTTGTTTGTTTTATTTGACTACAAATGATCTTCAGCTACATCAAACAAGTATTATTTTCTAGAATCATCACAAACATTTTCAACAGTAAACGCACTGTATGTTTAGAAATAAATTAAAAGAAATGGCATTTATTAGAGGGAGTCAAAGCAGCAACCTATAGAGTCCAACTTCTTCGCATCATCCACAGCCGACATTTCGGCTCTCTAAGCATGCAATTGTCGTAATGAAAAGAAGCGGAAATGTTGATCTATTCCTGTTCTAATGATCTCTTAATTTCAACCGAGAAGTTTCAATTTGAACCTTTGAATCTACCAAACATCAAGAACAATTAGTTTTCAAAAAAAGAAAACTATCCCATGTGTGGCAGAAAAACTACGATAATGCACCGAGCTGAACAACGCTGGTTCGAGCGTTTTGCTCTCATCAGCAGCCCTCAGCATATCTAACCAAAGGTACACCCCAAACGAACAAACCTCTCGGCCAACTGGACTAACCTTAACGGGCAGTACAGTGGCAGAGGGTTTGTAGGAAATAAACGATTTTTTTACTTGTGGTACTTTACAAAATAAGGGAAAAATCGCTGGACCCTTGTATTAAGCACAGCCATAGGCTATTCTTAATACAAAGGCTCCCCTCTGCGTGACCACTGATATCAAAACTAAACAAGCTTGACGTCCTTCGTAGTCGACTCCAGGTAAGTCTGAATGACTTCCACTGAGAGTTAAGTGGCCAGATCAACCACCAACAGGGCGCCCGCAGGGGGGCATTTGCCCTCCCCTGGAAATTAAGATGTCAAGTTTTTTTTTTTTATGCTTAAATTTGCAAAATAAGTCTAAATATGTCTAAATACTTATCTAAACTAAGAATTGTGGAGCTTTTTTACCTTCTTTGTCTTGGTGCAGAGGCGGGGGGCAAGAGAAACAGAATTGCCCAGTATAAGTGAATTCTCATACAGCATTTTCTAAAAAGCGAGCGTTAGCAATACTCTAGGATTAAGCATTAAATTGTTTGATTAAATAATCAATATCAAGCGTTTATCCATGAACTTATTTCTAGAAGTACATAGTTTATCAAACGTTTTAGCATCTCTGATCTGTCACTGAGCTCGTAGCATCAGGATCTAAATACGTTACAGCGTTTAATATTTCAAATTTACGCTGTTCTTATCTAAACACAAAAATAATAATTACTACGCCATTAAATTAATTTTGCTGAGAAACCGAAATCAAAACCAAACTTGTAATCAATAGCGTAGCCAGGCGGCTGTGCCACCTGCATTGGCCTGTAGACCAAAGTGCACAAGAAAATGCCACAAGTTTTGCCCTTCTGAGGCCTCTAAAGTGATTCAAAGCCACTTTTAATGGCCTCTGAAGTGGTTCAAAGCCACTTTTAAAACATTTATTTTTATTTTTTGTATGGGGGAGATAGGGTATTAACTTATTTGTCAAAAATACAGTTTCATATTAATCGATAAAAACTTCAAAACATGGATCAAAATAAGCCATCAAGATTGATCGCTCAATGCAAAATGCTTAACGTAAGCTTTATAAAAAAAAAAGAATAAAGGAAGGGCTATACAGCATTTAATTTATTTAATTACAACGAATTTTGGACGTGACCTGTAAGTAACGTGGGGGTTTGAAGGGGTTGAGCTATTTAATTCTTTTAAAAAGCTTTTAAATTGTATCAAGTTAGCTTTTTAAATGGCTCTAAAAAAGTGTAAATTTTGATTTGAATAGCATTAAAAATGGCTATTTTTTTTCTGAAATAAAATTGCTCAGTAGCTAGGGCTTTGCCCCCAAATCCCTGTCTGTGATATCTGTTTGCTCGGCACGCTGCCCAATTGAGGTATTTTGCAAAAAATATCAATCTTTATCTTAATCAACCCCCTCACCCCCTTAACAAAATTCAGGTTGCTTTCAGTGGCGCAACCAAAGAGGCTAAGGGAGCTTAGCCTCCCCTTCTCCTTATTTAAGTCACTTGGAAAACCTAACTCACATACAGTAGCGTAACCAGAAAGGCAGGGAGGGCGCTATAGCCTCCTCCCCTCCAATGGCCTGTTGACCAAAATGCAGAATAAGGAAAATACTACTACCTTTTTAGCACTTCTGAGACTGTTTTTGCCCTGAAATAGACTAAAAAGTGGTTTAAAGCATTTTTTGAAATAAAGTCCGTTAATTCGTTAACATTTTGCGTGTAATTTACATTTTTTTTATTCACAGGCTTCTAGAATAAGTATTGACTTTGTTGAGCTCATTGTAAGGAAATATTTATTGCTATGGTGGTCTTTTTGTGTTCTGGAAGTTACAGTTTACAGTCTAATCTAATTTCAAGATAAAAATAAGTTCATATGCACTAACGAAGCTGCGATCGGAAAATCTTTGGACATTGCGAACAGCGATAATTACTATAATAGAACTATGAGGCTGCAGCTTATTATTTGCCTCAAAAAAGGGCTCCTTTCTTTGCTTTTTCTTCTATTAAACTTGTGCTAAAACGCAACAAGTGTTACCAGTGCAAACTGGTTTGTACGGGTACGATGAATGAATGGTGGAAATAATTATAAATTAATGATAAAAACCTTAACGAAAGTTAACGAAACTTAACGGAAGTTAATTTAGTCCGTAAACATAAAAAACTTTTTAACGGATTAACGAGTTAATGAAAAAGTTAGCTTCGGATATTAGCGGATTAACGATTAACGAATTTTTGCCCATCAATGCTACAAGACAATCTATCAAAAAACTTGATCTACATAAGGAGGATATTCTATGTTTTTGGGAAAATTTTTATGTAATTTACAGTTTAGGTTTTGTTGTTACGGAGTTTTTTTGTTACACTCGATTACTCCGTACTTCTATTTTCACCAGAGGTGGAGTCGAGTCGAGAACACAAGGCTCGAGACCAAGGTCAAGGACACAAAAAAAATCCGAGGCCAAGGCCAAGGACAACCCTTCCGAGGACAGACACTCTCGAGGTTAAGACAAGGACCAACGACATAACGCAAGTGTTCTCAAAAAAAAAAGGTCTTCAAAAATTTTTTTCAGGCGATCTCCAAAACAATGGTCTAGAAAAACATTTTTCAGCCGATCTACTAAATTTTAACCATTTACAAAGTAATGCTGTCCCCGAGCCGAGGACAGGGCAATTTTCGAGGATTTGAGGCTTCGAGGCCAAGGCCAAGGACTTGACCTTCAAGGCCAAGGACTTCAAAATATATCCTCAAGGACTCCACCTCTGTTAGTCACAGCTTGAAACCGTTCAAGTGTTTTCAAAAGGTATGGTTTGTTGATACTGTTTTTTTATGAAAAGTTTTATTTATAATAAAATTTATATGTATATTTCGGTTGGTGCTTAGATGTCTTTTAGTTGCAAGAAAGGAGAATTTGATTGGTGTTTCAACCGGCTTGATAGATCGGTCGAAAAATTTCGACCCGACCGGTGCCGGTCAGCCCGACCGGTTTCCAACTCTGGTACCACAGTCTGATCAATGAACATTTTTGGCACTGACAACACTGCTGTACCTGCATTTTCCAGTACTGGCATTTTCCAGAACCGGCATTTTCAGTACCGGCAAATTCCAGTACCGGCATTTTCCAGTACCGGCAAATTCCAGTACCGGCATTTTCCGGTACCGACGTTTTCCAGTATCGGCATTTTCCACTACCGACATTTCCCAGTATCGTCATTTTTCAGTACCGGCATATGTAGTACCGGCATTTTCCTGGACACCAGCAGTTGTAGTTAGAGGCTTAAACCAAATCAAATATTTAGCAGGGGCGTACTACTTAACATTCGATTTGATTTTAGCAAAAATCTGTTTAAAGCAAAAAGTTAAAATGATTTGGTGAATACGATATCGTAGCCATATAATTGTTTTCAAACTGTGATATTTCACTTTATAGATATCAGATCTACACAGTAACTCAGATTGGACACGCAACGTTTAATAAAGGAATTTTGATGAATGTGGGCTTCAAGTATGTTCGAGATGTAGGGAGAGAGGCCGGCCATCCCTACGACTGCTTTATTTTCCACGATGTAGATCTTCTTCCAGAAAGCGAATTGAACATGTACAGGTGAATGAGTAGCGAAATACTGTTGTTACGGATTTTTGACCACGATACGGTCTTTGATATACACTTAAATAAGTTTTTAACTTTGGCGCAGTGGTCAATAGGTTGTTTGCGCTTTCTGAGACGTTGTGAAGAGTTGTATCGAAACAAACTCAGCAATAAAATTCTGTAGTCTAATGTCAGCCTGTTGGGATCATCAATTGAAGTTGCATAGATTGCCTCCTCAAAAATTTCATTTGTGTGGAAGAAGCTGAAAAGAGTTTAGAAATGTACTTTTGCCTGCCTAAATTCAGTAATTTATGGTTTGCCAAGTTAATGACAACAATCGAAAAGCTGCTAGGTTTTCTTGGAAGTTTAGAATTCCATAATCCAGTATACATCACAAGATAGCTGACATTGCACTGCAACAAAATTAAATCGCGACTGAAAGGTTAAAACTTAAAATTTATTGTATCCACATAGCCGCTGGCTTTTTATCGTATGTTGTAAGCACGTTATTGTTTCAATTACGATGTGCAAAAAGTTATATCACGAACAACCATAAAAAGTTTTAAGTTTTAAGCTTAAAGTGAAACACGTTTGGATACGCAACCTCTTTCTATCGCTGCAAATATACGAATCAACATCTGATTATTTCATTTTTAGCACAATGCAGATTGCAACTTTTTTTTGGCTGTTGCAAAGTTTGGCATTGTATTGGTGTTTTAGTGCCAAAAATTGCTGTGAAATTAATGGTAAAGCTGTAATCAAATTTCATTGCAAAGAGCTAGACAACGCTGTTTCTAGCTCTTATACTTTTATCAGCAGCCCTGTTGTCTTGCTGGGACAGATGGTTTGGTCCTTTTGCATGAAGACGCAAAAACGTGGCTGCAAGAAACTTACCCGGACATTTGACGAGATACTCAAACGACCGACAGAACAATCAGCAGCCCTAATCCAAGAGTACTTCCAAATGTTCCCAATTTTATCACAAAACAAAAACACTTCGTATTTGCTATCTGTGCCACTGATGTTTCATAGATGTGGTCGCGTGAACCCAAGAACGAAGCAATCCTCCATTCGGCACATGGGCCATACGATAGCGAAGTACGAGTACAAGCCGATGTGTTGTGGAATCACTGTGGGCGGCATCTTGGCCTTCACTGAAGCGCAGTTTGTTGCAGTGAGTACGTTGTAGGAGGTGTTACAATCACCCTGATTTGGGGTATTAACACTCGGACGTTTTTTGGTATAGTGTCACCAAGTAACATTCAGATAATCAGAGTTGCAAGTCAGGCCGAGCTTTTCGGGACGAATTCGGGTTTGAATTTGCAAAATGTCGAACTTAATTCGAGCTTGACTTATGTACTTGCCTGGTGTTTTAGCCTTTTAAGTGCTACAAAAACTTAATTGAAATAACTTTGATACTCTGAATGACGACTTAGTTTGAGCATCATTTGATTATTGGCACACGATTATTATTATTACTACGTCACAATTGATCAGCTCTATGTAGTTTTATTTTCACTGTGTTCGAGCAAAAACCTTACACATTTTTAAAGGCGGTGAATCATCCAGCCAATTCCGGTGGTTTACAATAGCTAAAATTAAACTTTAATTTTTCATATTTTTTATTTTAATTTTGGGGCTGCGGTTGCAAAGATATTCAACAAATACAAAAAGATGTCCCCCCGAAAAAAGTTTTTGGAAACTCTGAGTTTTGATCTTCCCGCCAAAACCACAGTTCTCTAAACTATTAGGCCTACTGTAATCTTGTTAAACTATTAGGCCTAACTATCTCTAAACTATTAGGCCTATTAGTTTAGAGATAGTTATAGGCCTAATTAGGTCTAAACTATTTAGAAATAAACTATTTGGAAACAAACTATCTCTAAACTATTAGGCCTACTGTAATCTTGTTAAACTATTAGGCCTAACTATCTCTAAACTATTAGGCCTAGTAGTTTAGAGATAGTTAGGCCTAATTAGGTCTTAACTATTTAGAAATAAACTATCTCTAAACTATTAGGCCTACCACAGTTCTCTAAACCATTAGGCCTACTGTGGTTTTGGTGGGAAGATCAAAACTCAGAGTTTCCAAAAACTTTTTTCGGGGGACATCTTTTTGTATTCGTTGAATATCTTTGCAACCGCAGTCCCAAAATTAAAACAAAAAATATGAAAAATTAAAGTTTAATTTTAGCTATTGTAAACCACCGGAAATAGCTGGATGATACACCGCCTTTAAGTAACTTAACTTTCGGGCTTTATCTGGCCTAGTTTTGGCTTCAAATCACCTTTCGGGTGGGGTTCGGGCTTGTGCTTTCGGAATTGGACCAGGCTTGGACCTATTTTACTTGTCAGCCCTTTACAACTCTGCGGATAGCAGCAACGACAATAAATAGTTCAAATGCTGGGTGGCCGCTTCGTAGTGTCGTCAAACGATACTTATGCAGAAAGATTAATGAGATATTAATTCGTTGTTTAAATATTTACAATTGTTAAAACCTAAATTTCTGAGTGGTGGAAGACAACTCAAAAATGCTAATCGGCATTTGCGTTTGGCATTCAAGTGTATACCGTATACTTGCCTTACGATATTTGTTACGGAAGGACCGTATAATGCTCCTTCGCCCCCCGCAAAGAGTTCTTACTGTAATTGTAAAAACAATTAAAATTCGGCTCATGGTTATGTCGTCTATGTTGTAGTAATCTGTAGTTAATATCTTTGCTCCAAAAAGTGCTCAACTGCATTGAACAACAATAAATCTCGCAAATGCTTTTCAAAATATTAAAACATGAAGACCAAGCAGCTATTTCAACACGAAGAGAATCATCAGAGGTGCTTTGTTTTGGTAGAATTCGAATCTTATCTGCTGTTATAGGGTATGATTTTTCTAATGATCTCATTCGTGTAGTGGTGGTGATAGCTCCGCTGGTAGAGTGTCGAGTTAATGACCGAAAGGTTGCTGACTTCGGTTCGATTACTAAACTGGCAATGCGTTGTTGTGTCCCGGAGAAAGACAGTTATAACGTTTATTTCCCATTGGAGCCATAAGCGTAGCCAGGGGGGGGCCAGGGGGCCCGGCCCCCCCCCAATCAAAATACCACTAACGACAAAAAGTTATGACAACATAGCCTGGCGATGTTTAGTTGCAGTTTTTTCAGTAATTACGCACATAACAGTAATTAACAATAATATTAATGACAACTAGTGAGTTCCGGGGCCCCCAACT